>OW240919.1:91672413-91684571 GCA_933207985.1 Pelobates cultripes
GAATATTTTTTTTTTTTTAAACTAGCCTATTCAGCCACTTTAGGCACTTTAGTACAGAGCCTGAGTCCCGCATCGGCTGGCCAGTAACTCTTAAAGGGGTTCATTCCGGTAATTTAGACACCTCTTAGACTGTTGAATCATATCTATCTGATTAACTAATTATAAATGTACCGGTGAGTTAATGCCCCTAAAAGTGTTATGTATCATGTTGTTGGGCACTATGTAGTTCCGCTGTCTTTATTTGGCATCTTCTCATTCAGAGCACATTCTAATCACCATGAGTATTTGTGCCAATTTATTCATATAATTTTCTGTGCTTGATTACAGACACTTATATGACTCTCATATTATATAAGTTGAATGATCCGTGTTTGAGTCCTGCACCGGTATTAATATGCGGAAACAGGCCGCGCTTTTCCTAATTTAGTTATCACTTCATCCGTTAAGAGCACTTCTGAATCTATTAATAACTATACATTTAATGGACAAAATTATTAGTTGGTATTTAATTCGAGAACCCTATATAACTCATTCATTCACAATGCGAATGCAGTCTTGTTTCACACAGTCAATCGATTTTATGAGTATTAACTTATTATTCAAGTTTCAAAATGAACTTTTTACATATTCTTTTACAAATCTACTATTCTCTTTCTGTCACCCACATATATTTTCACGGTTTAGTATCCCAAAAGGGTTAATACCGGCAGCAATAGAGATACTCCTCCTCTCTGACCTTATTGGTTAATGGTCACTTTACCCTAACGAATCAAATTAAAGTTTCACATATTTAAGCCCGATACTTACCGGTTCTCAGTTCCCTTCTGATAAGTACCTGAATGAAACGCGCGCGTCAGGGGCTCAGGACACCGTAGTCGGCAATATCTCAGTGTTCTATTTCACGCTGCCGTTTATTTGACAGTTACTTTTTCTGAACGGCTATCCTGAGATTGGGCTCTATGCCCGTTTTTGTTTTTATTTCTATTTATTTTCTGTCTTGCTACTTAGTGGTGGGGTCGAGTGATAGTGCAGTTTTTACTTAAGGGGTGCCCTCGAAGGCATGCTAGTTTTGTACTGATAAGTTCAGTCTAGGTACAGGGACGTGATATTTTCCTTTCAGTTACCAACTATCACCTATTGATCTCTGTGAATCACTCCTTTTTTTTTCATATTATACACCTTTTTGGCATTCTTTTACTCCTATTTTGGTGGAGTTAAGCGATTTGTATATACACATTCTGCCTAATTGAGGCAGCTCAACTATCTGACTGGACTCTTTCTGCAGCAGAGTCTAGTTATTGGGAATAGTTATCGCCTCTCCCCCTACCTGTATTGTGTATATACTGCATAAATAGATACTTTTCATCACAAAGTTTTATTTTTCGATATATTGTCTCTTTCAGGTAGTCATACTGATTAAAGAACCACTCTAGGCACCCAGACCACTTCAGCTTAATGAAGTGGTCTGGGTGCCAGGTCCTTCTAGGGTTAACCCATTTTTTCATAATTATAGCAGTTTCAGAGAAACTGCTATAATTATGAATGGGTTAAGCCTTCCCCCTAATCCTCTAGTAGCTGTCTCATTGACAGCCACTAGAGGCGCTTGCGTGCTTCTCACTGTGATTTTCACAGTGAGAGCACGCCAGCGTCCATAGGAAAGCATTGTAAATGCTTTCCTATGCGACCGGCTGAATGCGCGCGCAGCTCTTGCCGCGCGTGCGCATTCAGCCGACGGGGAGGAACGGAGGAGGATCGGAGGAGGAGAGCTCCCCGCCCAGCGCTGGAAAAAGGTAAGTTTTAACCCCTTTTCCCCTTCCAGAGCCGGGCGGGAGGGGGACCCTGAGGGTGGGGGCACCCTCAGGGCACTATAGTGCCAGGAAAACGAGTATGTTTTCCTGGCACTATAGTGGTCCTTTAAGAATGCTTAGTGTTGCTATAGCAAGACTATAATTTTCATTTAGGACCAAATATCTTGGTCTCAACTTTTTTGTTACTTTATCTTTATTTAAATGGCTTTTAAAATTATCTATTAAAGGTGAAGTTTTACTTTATTTATTTATTTTGTTTGGTGACAACCTCATCTGTGATAACCACATTACGATCTCTACACCATATTTACTTAGAGACACCTATTGGTAGTGTGTTTGTTTTCCCCTTTTTTAGTTTCTCAATTTAACCATTTAGGGCTTACCCCCCATTTTCACACTATCATTTTCTGTCTCATCTCACTATTTAGGCTCCTTTTTTCCTTTTTATTAATTCAAAACCAGAGAGAGTTTGATGGTCATGGGGATCTATGTGATAGTGGTCTTCTCTTTATTTATCTATATAGGGAGACTACACTCGCTTTACCTTGATGTGGGAGCATTAGTTTATAATTGTGATTGGACTGTGGCTAAGTATGGCATACCCTATAGCCATGCATGGCAAGCAGGTATTCATTTGATTGGTCTTACTTGGAAAGCCCCCATGTGGGAGGAGCCCTTATTAAGGGGATTGCTTTCAGTGTATACTTTACCCCTGACGAAGGTGCATGTAACACTGCACTGAAATGCACGCCGGGCGTTCTTACTCTCAGCACTGTGCACTTTTTGGCACATGTTACACTTTACACATTTATAATGTTACTTTTTTTCCTTATCCTGTCTAGTTAACAGAAGATTTTAAGGAGATCTACTTACCTCCAGGCAGCACTCTCCCATTTGCTGTGGGACTGTGCTTATTTATCTTTTTGGTTTGTGTGTGTCAATATATTAGGCAGTTAGTATGTATTATTATGTAGTTTACGTGTGTATGCATTAGGCAGTTTGTGTGAGGATTAAGCAGTTTGTGTGTGTATGCATTAGAATGTTAGTGCGTATCTATGTATTAGGCAGTGTGTATATGCATTATGTATACTGTGTGTGGATTTAGTAGTTTGTGTTTATGTATTTAGCAGTATGTGTGTGTAATTTGTGCATGTATTAGTGTGTGTATGTATTATAAGGTTTGTTTGTGTGTGCATGCATTAGGCAGTTTGTGTGTGTGTGTGTATTAAGCAGTTTGTGTGTGCGTGTGTATTAAGCAATCTGTGTGTGTAACTGTGTGCATTTATTAGATAGTGTCTGTGTGTATGTGTGTGTGTTTATGTATTATAAGGTTTTTTGTATATCTATGTATTAGGAAGTGTTTATGTATGCACTAGTCAGTGTGGGTATGTGTGTGAGTGTTTGCATTAAGCTGTCTGGTGTGTAATATGTGCATGTGTTAGACAGTGTATATGTGTGTATATATTAGAAGGTTGTGTGTGTCTATGTATTACACAGTGTGTATGAATGCATTTGGCAGCATGTGTGTGGATCAAGCAGTTTTTTGTATGTGTGTGTGTTATTCAGTCTGTGTGTATGAATTTGTGCATGTATTAGAAGGTTTGTGTATGTATGTATGGATTAGGTAATTTTTGTATGTGTATATGTATTAAACAGTTTGCATGTATATGTATTAGATAGTATGCGTGAATGTATGTATGTATTAGGCAGTATATGTGCATTTTACACATTTTCTGTGTGTTGGACAGTGTGCGTGTGTATGTATTAGGCAGTTTGTGTGTGTATGGAGAGACTTAGCAAAAGTGGAACAGAAGGGGACATATGTCAGCAGCACCTTATGTCAAACATCTGCTCTGACAATATGCTTCAGAGTACCCGCTGAGGGATCACTCTGTACTGCTTGCACCATGTACTGATGCCAGGAGGTGGGATGTGATATCAACCCAGCTACAGCATCAGCATGGAGATGCAGTGAGCTGTGCATTTAGGGCACAAGACCCCAGTTGTTATAGTTCATAACAAACCAATTTAAATAGCTTATACTGGTGCAAAAGGAATTGGTAGAAACAAGGAGAACCTCCAAATTTGCATTGAACATACTCTTAGTAAAGGAATTTTACATTCAATACATCTATTACACCCAAGTTTAACAATTCAGATGCATATTCAGAGCTTAGTAGATAGCCCTCAGGTAAACTAAATACCAAAATATCACTAGCACATGTCCCTTCAATGTGTATGACATTCCCTATAAATAATATGAGCTGAAGTGAAGAAGAAAAAAATAAACAAAACAGAGTAATAAATCAACTAAGCCAAATAAACCCTGAACTGGTGGTTGATAAATCACACAAAATAATCCCAAGAATAAATTTCTGAACAACTCCTGAATCAGCTCAAAAATATATTAATAGATAGGATAGAAAAACATACTATGCAAATGGTCATAGTGTAAAGAAAAGAACTATAAAAAGAAACAGTCAGGGCTCCACTGGATTTCCAAAACTACCCCATAATATGTGTTGGCATGGGTATTGTTTTTTAAATGGTTGCGTATAACCAGATTTCACATAAAATTGTTACATAAATGGCTATCTGCATTTCCCAATCCTTATAAATGTATGTAATGAGCATCCAGTAAACATCCAGCACTTTATCCAAATGATAAACTCATCCATATAGGAGGCACGTATTTCACCCACTCCTGCCCATCACATCCCAACTGTCGAAAGCATATATCTCCCTCAGACCCTATCCTCATGGCCCCATTATGTGTCCATTTGTTTACATCGATGAGTCTTTTAAATCTCCATCTTCAGTCCTATAATTTCACCCCTTTTTCTTCACCTCTCTATTCACCCCATCGCATTCAACATTTGGATGTAAGTGTTTTGTTTGGTTGTTTTTTTTTAATTTTATTTTATGGGATTTTTTTCCACTTGTAATTTTGACAGCAATGGGTTAAATATAATGGCATTTAATAACATAAGCTGTAAGCCAAGAGGCATTTAGAATATTTTATGGGAAAAATCTCTTATTAACTGCATTTACAATTCATTAACCAAACCCATTTTCTACTCTTTTTTTTCAGTTGAAATTATAAAGGAAACCCTGACACATTAACAAAACAATGAAGAAAGGCCTCCTTTATAAATCTATTATTGTAAATTGCACATTTCAAAAGTCTTACTCACTCGAGCAGTTAACTACATCATCTATTAATCTTTCTTGTTGGTGGTAAGTGGTAAGAAAAAAAGAATGTTGATCCACTAAGAATATTTCAGGTTATTCCCCTCTAGTGTGGTTGGTCAAAACATTCGAATTGGTTTGACTTCTTGCCTGAGGTCCACCGGGTGCTGCTTTTCTTCACGGACAGCTGGAAGTCCTCTGAGCTAAGCCCAGCACTGCTCACTGAAGAGTTTACGGGTTGTGGGTACCTCCTATAGGAGATTCCAATTAGCTTTATAGAGCTAGGTACAGCTATGCAGGAGCTCACCCATTGCCTGAGAGTGTCTTCATTGTCTGTTGTACTTTATTCTAAAGAGACTGTCTTCTCCTGCAGACCTGCTGCATTGCTGGCCCTCTGAGGACCCATACAAGATGTTGTCCTTTGGGAGTGAGTAGATGACAGCATATCTGCTTCCATTTATATTTCTCTGCCAACCTGAATCTGGTGGGGAAGCCAAGAGCTTGGCCTCCTAGCTTGTTATCATGTTTTTGTTCTCTGTTTAACAGGTCTGTGGCCACCATACAAATGTCCTCAAAAAGACTTCTGCCCAAGTGAGAGAGTAGAGGCATACCTAGTTTACTTGGCAGGAGGGAAACCCCCCCACCGACAAATTGTAAAATGCTTATATGTGTCTTGCCACCCACTTTGGTGTCTTTCCAATGTCTCCTCACACCCTTGTATGTAATTCGTGACTCCCTTGTCTCTCTTTGCCCCTGTACCCCTTCATTTGTCTCCTTACCCTTCCTTACCAGCTTGTGTGTCTCTTGACCCACTTTACACCCTTGTGTGTGTCTCCTGTCCCATTTAGATGCGTCTCTTAACCCTCATTATCTTATTGCATGCCTCTCATCCCTTTCATTCTTATGTATGTCTGTCTTCTTTATCCTCGCTTGCGTCTCTTAATGCCCCCTTAACCCTTATGTGTCTCTTTTTACCCTTCTCTCCCTAGCTGTTGTGTGTCTACTTTTCCCCTTAATGTTTTTGTCTCTTATTTCCTTCCTTCTTAACCCTTCGGGCCTCTTATCCCAACCTACACCTACTCACTAGTTTATTATCCCTTGCCCTATCTGAAAGGGAGTAAGAGCAGAATGGATCCCCTCCCCACCATAATCCACAAGGGTAGAAAAAGGGGCACTGGGGAGAGGATAATGAAGATCATCTACCGCCAACCCCTGAGGCCATGCTCTAAAGAGTGACAGGAAGGACATCGGTGCTCTGTGCATCCCTCCTCCTATCTGTCACCCAGTGTGAATGGCACAGTCACCCCCAATTTGTAAGCCCTTCATAAACCATTTTTGGGATTGCTTGTCAACCTAGTGGTTACATGAGCCATGATGATATCTTCCCTTCCCAGGTGACATGTATCACCAGCAATGTGAATTCCACCATTGATATGCCCCCAGTCTGGGTGCTTCATGGGAACATTCTCACATTATTCATGTAACTTCCAACTTTCACCCGATACACTGAATCAAGATCTATAGTATCACCTCTCCTTTATGTCATGAAAACATGTACCGGGCTAAAATCAGAACCAAATGACACCCCATGCATAGACATGTCAGCATGCTGTTGAGAAAGTGCCATGGGGCACAAAACCCACCCAGGAAAACCCATGCCTTCTGGAGCTTGTGTGGGGCATCTTTGGAATTAGATGTTTGTATTTCACTTTTTTTTTAGGAATCGATGAGAGATGACACTACCATACCAAACTTAATTCTGTGATTTAGGTCTTAAACAGTTAATGCAGTCATTAAACGTTACATGAAAAGGTCACTTCTATATGTATAGCTCTGTTATGTGAACTGTGCTTGTTTTTACATGGTCACACTAACATTCTGTTTCTTATGTGGCTTGTGTTTGAATTTCTGTTTTGGTCTGTGTAGCTTGTTACTAGCAGTTGTATCATAGCCTCTTGTAATAAAGAAAAAGGTGATCATTATTATTGTGACAAAAGAAAGTGATAAAAATGTCTATGTTTTAACATTTTCTTGTAATAGTTTTCTAATAATCACTTTGGTTCTATTGTAATAAAAAGCCATCTGAACATCAGTTTTTTTTACTGTTGACCTGCATCATTTTGGCCCTTAGTTTGATAACACAGGATGTCTGCTAGTTGTGTAACTTCATGATGCTGTGTCAGTCATCCCCATTTGCACCTACGTAGCATCTGGAACAGGTGCCATCATTAACTCCTCATTCAGCACATCAGTCTATTGCCTATATAAATATTTCTCATTCCACCGGCTGTGCTGTTAAGTTGCTTTGATCTTACTGTGTTTTATTCTTTCCGATTTTTGCTAGACCCATGGTTATTAACCTTTTCTGAAAAGTATCCAAATAATCTAGATGGGAATTGGCTTGTTGACCCACTCCTCAGTTTTAAAGCAAGCTCAGTGACCCATTCTTCTATGGTAATATAAGAAATAGTAAAATAAATTCTATATAACACTCTGTTAGTCTCTTTACGACCTCAGAAGGTTCTCCAGTCTATGGGGGAAAGTCAGTGGTGTAACAGTGAACAATTTATTGGGGGAAGGAATGTGATCAATGTCATGTGCCAGTTCCAACCATTGACCAAATTTAGGTTCCACCCAATGGGTAAAAAAAAACTTCCAGACTTACATTTTCTTGATTTTCTTTATCCTAGCCTTGGTTTACTTTTATTTTCCTATTATTTTCCTTTTTATAGGTTTACAATATTCTTCTGGCTCCCATTCCTTTAGCTTGTATTAAATATTACATTGTTTGATTTTCATTCATAGAAACATAGAAACATAGAATGTGACGGCAGATAAGAACCATTTGGCCCATCTAGTCTGCCCAATTTTCTAAATACTTTAATTAGTCCCTGACATTAGCCTATCCCACGCATGCTTAAACTCCTTTACTGTGTTAAGAGATAATAGTGATTACATATTATTATTATTATTATGTAATTTTTTATATAGCCTCATCAAATTCCGCAGCGCTTTACTATGATCACTTTAGCCCCTTAAGGACCAAACTTCTGGAATAAAAGGGAATCATGACATATCACACATGTCATGTGTCCTTAAGGGTTACGGGAAGATAATAAAAACCTATTTCTCTTTTTTGTTTCCATTTAATGTTATATATCTTGAACATTCTACATATCGATATCCAACCTTTGCCAAGTTCCTGAAAGCATATTTTCCAGATTGGTTATTCAACATGGATCTTTTCAAGAAAAATAGGGGTTAAGTAATTAAGTTGGAAACAGGCACTTGTCACATTTTACAATCCCCATGCTCACCTGGCTCTAAGAAGGACAGTCACTAGAAGTTTTGGAAATAGAAAAAGATTTAATTATTGAATTTATTTTATATCTAGAGTCATCATGCAAATAATGCTGATTTTGGATGCTGGTCATATGGATAATTCTTTATGAGAAGCATTTGGCTGGCAAGCTTGCCGATCTCACAGTAGGTAGATCAGGCTGCACTAATGAATCTGTTTTGGTGTTGGATTACAGGTGAGTTTAATAGTATTAATTAGAGTGTTCCTTTTTGAATCATCAAAATGAAAACATATGAACCATTAAAATATTTTTTTCTCACAATGGTGGAAAATGTATTCTAGTATATTTTCTAAATGAAACTTTGGCAAACTTACAAACAGTCCTTGCTTATTCAACAGTAAAAGATGAAGTTTCATTATTGTCCATAAAAGTTTACAATCAATTTTTCTAGTCTTGAGTACACACATAGAATATGCTATATTTTACACAATAATCAATGTGGAAATCAGAAACAGTCATTTCACTATCAAACTTTATCAGCACAAGGGCTTCATGGCTCTAAAATGGTTAATTATTTTTAGGGGAACATGCACAGTGTTGTCCGTTCACCTCAGTTTTGACCCTAGTATCTCAGAAGGAGGGGTAGGTGACGTGCTGTCACTCCCTTTCTTGGCAAGGTTCCTAAGTCTTAGACTCAGAGCAGCTGCTTTGGACCTGGACGGCCTGCCTGCCATCTATAAAATTCTGTCTCAGGTTCCTAGGGATATGGCTGCCTCCGGTGGCTACTTGATCCTTCCTAGTGGCGTGGGGTTACCTTTGCAGCTGCTGTATTATCTCATGAGTCAGAGGAGGTGGCAGCTCTGAGTGAAGAGATGAAGATAGGGTGTAAGCACTGAAATCTTTGACATTTTCTAATGATTTTATTGTTCGTCATTCATATATTTGTTGTGAGTTCAATCATTTAAGAAAATAAAAGTAACTATTATGATAGGATCATATTGCAAATTTTGAGTCCAGGCTGCTGTCCAAATATTATATTATATACTAGGGACCAGACAGAGGCATAACTAGAAACCTCCAGGCTCTTGCAACATTTGCCCTGGGCCCCATGTGTCTCATTTTCCCCCCAGCTAATCTGTGTGTCTCATGCTTCCTAGTCCCTCCATGTATCTCATTATCCCCCAGACCCTCCATGTGTCTAATTATTCCCCAGCCCTTCCATGTGTCTCATTCTCCCCTCCAGCTCCTCCATGTGTTGAATCCCCCCAGCCCCCCCATGTGTCTCATTCTCCACCACGCCTCCATGTATCTCATTCTCCCCCCAGGTCCTCCATGTGTCTCATCCCCCCCAACTCCTCCATGTGTCTTATTTCCTCCCTTCAGCCCCTCCATGTGTCTTGTTAAACCCCCAGCTCCTCAATGTGTCTCATCCCCCACAAGCCATTCCATATGTCTCAACTGTGCTGTGCGCTTCCCTCTTGCCAGTCACCTGTCGCCCATGCGCCCCAGGCAGGTGTGGTCATGCGCTGGCCTTGAAGTTATGCCGGCCCACAGTCACCTGATTCAACAAAGTGGCCGGGGCCCCTGGAGTGTTGGGTTCTCTCTACATCAGCTCTGCCATTGGGCAGAGCGACACTATATTGTTTTCAATACAGCTTTGTATTCCTAACACTATAGTGCTCCTTTAAGAAGTTTATTATTTAAAGGAACACTATAGTCACCTAATTTACTTTAGCTAAATAAAGCAGTTTTAGTGTATAGATCATTCCCCTGCAATTTCGCTGCTCAATTCACTGTCATTTAGGAGTTAAATCACTTTGTTTCTGTTTATGCAGCCCTAGCCACACCTCCCCTGGCTATGATTGACAGAGCCTGCATGAAAAAAAAAACTAGTTTCACTTTCAAACAGATGTAATTTACCTTAAATAATTGTATCTCAATCTCTAAATCGAACTTTAATCACATACAGGAGGCTCTTGTAGGATCTAGCAAGCTATTAACATAGCAGGGGATAAGAAAATCTTAGTTAAACAAAACTTGCAATAAAGAACGTCTAAATAGGGTTCTCTTTACTGGAAGTGTTTATGGAAGGCTGTGCAAGTCACATGCAGGGAGGTGTGACTAGGGTTCATAAACAAAGGGATTTAACTCCTAAATGGCAGAGGATTGAGCAGTGAGGCTGCAGGGGCATGTTCTATACACCAAAACTGCTTCATTAAGCTAAAGTTGTTCAGGTGACTATAGTGTCCTTTTAATATTTGAGTTGGCCTAACTTAACCAGACACAGGATAACACTTGGATGAAAACCCAAGAATTACAGTGTCTTGCACAAGTATTCATCCCTCCCCATGCCCGGTTACACATTTTATAATGTTAAGACCTGAGATTTTTTGTATTTTATTTTAATTTCAGAAAAAAAATATTTTAATGACAAAATCAGAAAGAATATTACACATGTAAACAACCATGCTAATATTTGTTTGCTGCAAAGTTAGCAACTGAATTTAGCAACATAGACAATATATTATTGATGTTAGGGAAGATAATCTATCAACCTGTCAAAATGACCAGGTTCAGCTTAAAGGACCACTATAGTGCCAGGAAAACATACTCGTTTTCCTGGCACTATAGTGCCCTGAGGGTGCCCCCACCCTCAGGGACCCCCTCCCGCCCGGCTCTGGAAGGGGGAAAAACTTACCTTTTTCCAGCGCTGGGCGGAGAGCTCTCCTCCTCCGATCCTCCTTCTCTCCTCCTCCCCGCCGTTGAATGCGACGTTACGCAAGAGCTGCTACAAGATTTCAGCTCGTTTATAGGAAAGCATGCATAATGTTTATGGATATGCGTTCTCACTGTGAAAATTCAGTGAGAAGCATCTAGCGTTTTCTAGTGGCTGTCAATGAGACAGCCACTAGAGGATTAGGGGGAAGGCTTAACCCATTCATAATTATAGCAGTTTCTCTGAAACTGCTATAATTATGAAAAAATGGGTTAAGCCTAGAAGGACCTGGCACCCAGACCACTTCATTAAGCTGAAGTGGTCTGGGTGCCTAGAGTGGTCCTTTAAGTTCCCATAAACTGCCCTGATATTTCTACTTGCCATGAGACGTGGAATGCAGTTGGTGTTTCCTAAATAAACTTTATAACTAATAAAATGTACCATCTGCCATCTGACACAGGATGTGACCTAAGACCTAAGCACACTGTTTGGTTGACCCAAACTTTGTACTGATTTCCTGAGTTTTTGGAAACTTCAAAGTAGATACAGTAAAGTGTCCATAGTCAGAATGTAGAGGGTCATAGCAGAATTATATGTGTACATTGTATGCAAGTGCACAATTCATAGCTAAAACGTATGGCTTTTATTAATAAAGTCTAAAAGCACTGGGAAAAGGAATTATAATTCAAAAAGAATCTTTTGGTGTGTTTCATAGCATCGCTATGGTGGTGATTAAAAAATGGACTCATAATACATTATATTGCTGCTACAATTATATAAAGATTTCTTTATGGATGGTTAGAAAGTGATGCTATGGGTACCATAAACTCTTATTTTTCAAGACCATGCTAAATGCAAAACGAAAATACATTGAGCAAATCATCAGGAATACAATCTAATAAATAAACTACATATTGTGAGCAGCACAAAAATGAAATTCCAAAAGCTCTGACATATAAAGTCCATTTCTGGGTCTTCTGTGTTCCAAACCCAAAATGTTCATTATGGAATCGAAAGAGAAACATATTGAAAACGAGAGAAATCTCAATGTATCATTCCTGGTAAAATATTTTAGAAATAATAAATAATAATAATATATAAGTAAAAAAAGATATTAGCTGCACACAATTTTCATCTCTGCAC
>OW240919.1:91684671-91831885 GCA_933207985.1 Pelobates cultripes
TTATAGCTTGCATTTAAATTCTTGGCAAGCAAAGAGATCACATATACTTATATTCCATAATCTTAAATACTGAGTAGCTCTACATGACTAAAATGTTCTTGATATTTTTTTGTTTTAATACAAATGAAAATTGTTGTAAAAGTGGTGTAAACAAAATAGTCTAAATTTCACCTTGAAAGTGCTGTGCCCATTTTCACCCAATTATTGTGAAAGTGAGCACTGGGTGAGTGGTAAAGTGTGTGTGTGTCAATCGAAATGTGTGCTGCCTACATGCTTATTAACCAGTTTATATTCAAACGTTTTTCCATCACAATCGTAAAAAAAAAGCAGGTAATTTCAACTGTTTGTTGTTTTTTTAATACAAATTAAAGAAAGTCTTGTTGGTTGTAGAAATTAAATACTGAATATAAATTACTTTACATTATAAACCACTATTTTTGAGTTTTGTTGACAGTCAGAGCTGTGTGCAAAGAGAAAGGAATTAACAAAAGAAAAGCTGAAGACAATGACACTGAAAAAGAAGCACATTAACAGACAAGAAAGAAGGTGGTGTGGAGGGGATAGGGATACAGGATGATTTGAAGCTACATTTATTGACCAGTGATCTGCTATCATACATTTTGAGAGCACCTTACAGATCTCAGGGCTGAAATAATAGCTTAGAATACAAGCCATTAACCTCTTGCTTGCCAGACTAGACCTGGGGGTTATAGAAAATCTACAGGGTTCATGCAGACGAATCCACTAGGAGTCAGTTCCATTCTCTTTTCCAGACTCTGTCCTGCCTCGTGCAAGTTCAGCAAAAGAAACAACTTTTTACAAAAATATGTATATATTTATATATATTTATAAAAATACAAAATAAAGGCAATTAAATAAAGTAGCAATATACATCCAGTGAGTCCAAAAAAAGGGTGTCCCTTCTTTTTGGGTCATTTTTAAGTCACTTAAATTTGCATAGGATTTGGCATCTAGTGGTTGTTGGCATTTTTCTTTGCAGCCATGTGCATTCATATTCTGTCTCCTCATTGCCTGAAGGGCACCTGGATGGATCAACAAAGAGCATGAAGGCATTATTCTTGTTCAGTCCATCATAAAGCACCAGCTCCAGGATAGGTGTTTGAAGCAGACAGTCAGAAATGACGTTAGGATGACCCCATAGGGGCCAAATGTGTTTCATTTCCATTGGAGCCTGAAAGAAATGCAAATAGAATACTGTTAATTAACTGAATATGTAAGAATTAAATGGTTAATAGTGTTTACATTCTCTCCCTAAAACCATGGACTTGGGTAATTCTCTACAGCGTGAATTGTTAGAAACTCAAGGCAAAAATAGCTTAATTCCAAAAACAAATTAAATTCTCATAATCAGCTATGTCTTCCATTCTGCTGTATTGACCTAAACCATGTAATTCCCTGATTTTGTTGACAATTCCACATCGATGAATGCCCCTGTTGGGTTTAGACATACCCATGGGCATCTGAATTTACTTAATTTATGTGTCTCTACCACACCCTCCAGAATAGCTTTTCAAATGTGTACTGCCCTTTAGATAAAGACTGTAAGTGATTATCGATAGGCAAAGTAAGTCAGACATTCATTGTGGCTATATGTGATCCAGACTAATTAAAATAAAACATTTACTGTGCATTTATTTAATGTGGTTTATGGAACCCTATGCAATGCTACATTTTCAATCTATCAATGCAAACCAAAATATACACTGTTATCAAATAAAATAAGTGTTGATTAATCAAGAGGAGCAGACATTTTAACATTAAAAATATATTTTGGTTGAGTTCCCATTTCTCACCTGTTGAACGATATAGATAAGAGCCATTACTATGTTTGCTACGTAACCAATAGTTGCATTTGCTCTTTCTTGCTGGGCAGATGTTTGAACTTTCTATTTTTCCTCTTTGATGCTCGGAGTGGAGACTCTTCTTTTCGAGAGACCGTAGCAGGACGCACAGTTGTTTGAGGGGTACCTGTAATGATGGATCATTAGAGACTAGGCAAACTAGCTAGGAGACAATAAGAACCTTTTACAATGTTAATTAGGTGAGAGAGAAACTGATAAAAAAAAAAAACATCATAAGGACATTATTCAATTACCTGCTACCCCTTTAGCCTCCTGGTGGATGTGGTGGCTTCTTGGTGCAGCAGAATTAACAGGTCCAGGTTTACATTCCACATGGTCTTCTACGGAAATCACAACCAGTTCTACTTTATTCTTGGGACGACCCGGCGTAATTTTCATTATCTGAAATGAAGATATTTTGTTATCAATAGTTCATATGTACAGTAATAAGAGAGCAGCAGAAAAAATAGTACAAATAAACCTGAACATGTGATGAGAAATTTGGTCAAGGACCCACTAAATGAGAAATTTTCCTATTACTGCTATAACCTTCTATCAAACAATCTAAAAGAGCTGCTACTTTCAATTGCTCCATAATTCATATCTCAGATTTGCTGATTATTTTATCAGAGTTGTATGGAATGTTCATATTTATAGGAGTGGTAGAAAGAATACTTTTGTTTGAAAGTATAATAATGCAAAGAACAAAGCAATGTTGCATTTGTCGTAATAAAACCAATAGTAGTTATTTCCATTGTCCAATTTCCATAAGCAAAGATGTCAGCAAACAAATATCCAGCTATGAATTTTCCATAAAAAATATTAACTTTTCCAAAGCACACAAATTTCCTGCAAACTACCCCCAATGGTGAATTGGCTTCTGTTCAGGGACAACTCTACCATAAAGTAAATGAAAGCAAACATTGTCTACTCAGATTGGAATAATTGCTTTAGAAATGCTTGGAAAAAAAAGTGGACACTCACTTTTTATAAATGGGCTTTATTAAAGGGACACTATAATCACCTGAACAACTACGGCTTAATTTAGTTGTTCTGGTGAGTATAGTCAACCCCTGCAGGCTTTTTGTGTAAACACTGCCTTCTCAGAAAAAAAGGCAGCATTTACATTGCTCTCCATTGGCAGCCACTCAGACGGCCACTAGAGGTGCTTCCTGGGTCAGTGCTGCAGAATGCTCTGCGTGGAGACACTAAACTTTCCCCATAGAGATACATTGAGTCAATGCGTCTTTATGAGGAGATGTTGAGTGGTGCAGTGTGGCAATTTTCCTATGGGAAAGAATTAGATTGGCTGAGACAATCAATTCTGATGATCGGAGGTGGGGTATGGGGTGGCAGATCGAGCAAGGCAGGGCAAGTTTTCTATCTACTTAAGGAGAGCAAGGAGGGGCGGCCACCTAAATAGTGTTTTTAAAACTATAGGATCAGGAATATACATTTGCATGTCTGACCCTATAACGTTCTTTTAACTGAATGTGGCTCTCAGTAGGATAAGCCATCATTTCATTGTATGCACATTATGGACAGTTCTTAAAAAGCTCAAGTTTCCTTGGTTTATAAAACATGTCTTAAAATATTATGACAAGCAGACTGATAACGCATAACGCATGTATGTCTGCAATTTATCATTCTGTCCTCTTGCGGCTGAAAATTCTTTGTGGGCAGTTTTTCTTCTTGTGCATTGTTATTTAAATAAAGATTTTTTTTTTATTTAAATGTAATTTCGCAAAGAGATAGATTAACACTACCCTGCTTTTGTGAAGGGTATTACTATGTTAATGTCATTCATGTTTCATTTTAAAGAATTTTGAGTGAGTTCATTTGTTTCAAGCCAAATATGTGCACCTGATATGAAATATTTTGGCAGCAGCTCAAAACCAACATTGGAACAAGAGTATCAGAGTTCTAAAGGACAAATGCATTCCAGGTGCAATGTTGGTAATTGTTTTTTCCTCCCACTGGTTGTTATCTACATATCGTAAAACATATTTATATGTTGCAAAGGCATGGAAGTTAGCTGGAGTTCTCAGTTGGATGGCATGCCTAGTCTTTTGTATGCTTAAAAAATAAGGCTGTTTCAAACTGCACAGAATTGGTTGCTATTTAGTGGAGTTATTTTTTTATCCTACCAATGACATGTATACACCAGCTTGATTTCTTAAAATTTCATGTCCCATTTGTTTTCTGTTCTGCTTCTGCCTAGTTCTCACACAATGGAGGATTACATTTCTCCACTAGATCTTTGGTCAGTCACTTGTTTCAAACATAGGGGGACATTAAATTAGGTCACCATTTCCTTCCTCCAGTAACAGCTCAGTCAAGTGCTGCTAAATAGAAGGAGGATTGAAATAAACATATTTACAGTCCGCAATGTCATTTCCAATACAGATGCCAGGTTTTAAACATGGAACTGTATTGTGCCATCTAACAATCAGAAGGTTTGTATTGATGGCATTCTAGGAACCTGCATTCCCCAAAACTTGCCAGCATTTTCCTGACGAATACCCATTTAAAGGATATTTATCATTTTCGTTTTAAGAAAGAAAATATAATAAAGTACAAATAGGAAAATCAAGAGTGAGCAATACCTGCACATTTCGGACGTGGACGCGCACTGGAACACATTTATAATTAGATGACATGCAGCACCCAGAACACCTCTGAACCTCTATGCAGGAAGGATTTATTAGAAAATTAGCATTTGTCGGATCCACAAGTTGGCGGGAGATTTCGAACACTGCAGTCCTTGTTTTGCATTCTGCCATCTGGGCCATCTGAACATCTGAAATGTAAAATAGGGATACTGATAAGATGCTAAATAAAGTGAGGGAGGTCTTATTATTATTATTGTCATTTATATAGTGCCAACTTATTTTGCAGAGCTTTACAATGTTATGAAAGGGATATTTAACAGTAAATAAGACAATTACAAAATGATACAGAAACAATAGGTTAGTGGGGACCCTGCTTCAACGAGCTTACGATCTCCTCAAACTAGCAAGACACATTTATAGTTTGGCAAAATTCCACAAAATAGCATGGGCCTTGGAAAGAATCCTCTGGCAGGTAGTGTTTTTTCTTTGCTTAATTTATATCCTTCCTTTAAATATTGTTTATACATGTCTGATCCATCAATACAACATGTACTGTCTCCTATCACTGTGACTGTTATGAACAGTGTCAACAACACATATAAATCATTCTAAAATGAAAAGGCTGTACACCAATTTAAAACAAAAAACATTTTTTGGGGGAAATTCATTAAGAAACTGCTATATATGCATTAAGAAACTGCATAGTCAAGGCTCTGCAGCTTGAGAACAAAGTAATATAGAAAAAGCATTGCCAGGAAATTGTCAAGAAATTTCACGATGGGTTCCAGATGGTCACATCAGGCCTGCTACCAAAAATATATGTAAAATTACATAGATTTTTAAGAATGGTTCTTCTCAAAAACTGAAAAAGATCTCAGAAGAGGGAATTCAAATTCTTACTAGTGATAACTTGATTATAATTAGATGTATCTAGTCTATTAGTGGCTTTCTACTTCCATTCAAGAGTTTGCTATCTGAGCAACCTAGATCAAGATGAGGACTATTCTAAAGTCATAAGAAAAGCAGTGATGGCTAAAGTGGAGTTGCTGGATGACACAAAATGCTGTCCCAAGAGGAATGTGGCTCCAAGTGATCGACCCCATTAGCAGTTCCCTCAGGACATCTCTTTGTTCCATTGTTCGGGCAATACACGGACATTGCTGTGATGTTATGTTTGGTTAAATGGATAACGGTTATTGGTCAGACACGTAACAAAACATGTATGATGTAATTTCTCAGTCATGCATAGTTGATGTCATTCAGTAGTGATTTAGTTTACAGATTTATCTCTCTCTCTCTTACCTAAGCTGCGGATGACCCGGGAGTGGCTGGAATTAGCCCTAGGCAAACTTTGTGTTTCATTCCTAGAATTGTGGTTCATATCTTCCTCGACATCTGTCAGAGTGGATACATAAGAGATTTAGAGAGTGTAGGAAAGTGCAAAGGACCAAAAGAGTGCATTATAAAAGTACCTTAAAATATACAGCATTACAAGAAAAATACCATTGTCAAATATAGTAGCCTTGGCAGCTGCTCATTGCTATTACCATATCTTTTCATAGCAAAATAACTCCTAAAATATAAGTGATTCTCCCTCTATTCAGTAATAGAACTCACAATTTTAATGAATGGAATTAATATGCATTCCAGTTTGCATTGGTAGGAATGCTAAGTAAATTTTAACTTTTAGGCCAAAAAAAAGACAAAATGAAAATTTTTGAATTGGATACTTTTCCTACTTTGGCCATATTGTCTTAAAATTTAAATCCCAACAATTTGCATTTAAGAGAATAACCTTGTGAGTTTACCCTAATTACTGTTTACAATGTAGCTACTCCCTCTGTCCAAGCCCAGCCGTTTGTCTTTTGTTCTAAAATAGCATCTTGTTTTGACACTAATTAATTGTATGTTGTGTCTGCCCACTGTATGGCCTGTAAACATCTGTAAGTTTATTTTAAGTCATCCTGATTTAATGTTAAAGCAAATACAAATAAGAGCTAATCTCCAATTTTTAATTTACAAAAAAAGAACACAGTTCTTATACAGACGTCCCCAAAAACAACAACTTTAAAATGTGAGTAACAGAGATTAATCCTAAGGACATAAAATGCACATTCTAGTTTTTATCCCTGCTGCTACATGGGGACAGAGTCTTATTTGGGATTTTCCTCAGCTGGGAAAGGTACAAAGAATTACAATGGGTATTATTCAGATTTTAGGTAACACTGAAAAGCTAATGTTTCCAAAACAGCCATTCACCACACCCAGTCTGCATGAGAACACTCCAAGGACAAACATTGGGGTCTGGCTAGCCACGGGACTTTAGAAACTGTATAAAAGACGTTCCAGCTGATGTGAACTACATAAAGCTGAGACAGCCGGTTTCGAACAACAGCTAGTGTGCTAAAGTAAAACTGTCACTGGTGTAAACTGACCAAATCATTTTGAATCCCAGTTATTCTACTGTTAATTCATAGTCTGTAGACAAGGGCTGCCCAAAAGGTAGATCCCCAGATCGTGCTTTGCATGCCTTTAGAATGCTTTAGAATGACAAAGCATCATGGAAGCTGTAGTTTTAAAACATCTTGGGATCTACCTTTTGGGTATCCCTGCTCTAGACTAACCAAGATGTTTCTAAAGGTGAATTCTGACATTGCTAATAAAAAAAATAAAGGAACAAGCAAGAGTTAATGAGGATGTGTTCAACACAGTATTTCTTCTGTCTTTTACTGTAACATATACATATGGCACAAGATGTGACAAATACTCAGACAACGATGTCTCAGCTAAATTAAGATGGGGCTTCTAATGTCACCATATTATAGGGCTTGGCGTTAGCCTTTATTTCTTGGCTAAATATGTAATATGTGTTAAAAGAAAATTGCTATAAAGCTACATTATGTTTTGCACATGGAAAATCTTAACCTAGATGATGCAGATAACAGCACACATGTTAAAACTGCTTCACGATACAGAGCAAACCTGTTGCTACATATCAGGTGAAAATGAGTCAGAATGCATGATGCACGCTTTGCATATGTTAATGTACTGAAGTTGTGCCCTTTTTTTGTTTTGCAAGGAATGTGATAACGAATCGCAAATCCAAACAGCTGCAATCTGTGCCAAAATATCCTCATACTATGGCGAATTTAGTATGGCTTTTTTAATGCCAGAAGTTTAAAGGGTTATTCAAGTGATCATAACATGATTATTGTCATTATTGGTATTTACATAGCGACAACTTATTCCGCAGCGTTTTACAATATTATAAAAGGGAAAATTTAACAGTACATGTTCCAAAAGATTTACAGGAACAATAGGTTGATGAGGACCCTGCTCAAACGAGCTTACTATCTATATCATTCCAGGAACATCCTGGCCTTGTTACCTGGTAATGGGGCAAAATGTTTTGTAATGGTCTGCTTCTTTACCTGGGCCCACCAGGCCCCTGATCCTTTTAGTAGGCGGATTTATTACATCTGCAATCTGCAGAAGATGAATGTTGATCCCGCCGCTCATTGATTGGCTGGGGGAGGTCAGCTGACACTTTCAGTTGACTGCTCTCAGCCAATCAATGAGCTTCTGTATATAAATATTTGCACAGAATATACCTCTGGTGGCAGAGGGGCTAATCTCTGTGTTAATACTCCAAGCACCACGAACCCTTCAAATTACTGAAGTGATCATGGTACTTGGAGTTACGCTTTAACAATTCATAACAGTACAGAGAAAGCCCGAGTGCATCTCTGTAGGTAATCAGAAATACAATACAAAACAATTTGGACAACTATTACACACAAATCGGTTCTTGGTTCTGCATTTCATCAAATATTTTTATTATATTTAACATACTACAAGTAACTAAATTTGTATTATTTAACGTAGCAGTACTTTTTAAGTATATAACTATCTCTAATAGATCTTTTTTTCTTTTCTTAAAGTAAAATGTAAGCGTTAATTATGCCACACAATTTTTTATTTGTCCCCGGCATCAAGTTTGCTGCCTTGTAGCAAAACCCACCCCCCCAAAAAAACCAGCCCCTTAAATCCTCACATTTGAATAAAGAACATAGCACTTTAGCTGTGACTAAAATCTTGTTGCTAAGCTGGGAGTGTAAATGTTTTTGTTGACTTTTACAATGTATAAATTAAGACATTTTTAACTTTCCTATTGCGTGGAAATTAAATGATAATAGGAATACGTTATACTCAACATCTACAGAGAATTAAATATAATTTATCTAACAGCTATTAATTATTCATTCCAATATGTTTATCTATGGAGTAAAACTACGTTTATATTTCTAACGCTTTGGTGTTTTTTTAAAGTGCACCTGTCATGGCAGAAATGACTTGATGTCACCTTATAGGAAATACCATCTTTTAAGTACTCGTGTTAACCAGACGTCTCATGCAGGTATGGATTTATACATACTGGTATATTTCTTTAAATGGCTATTCTCCTTAACACTACATATATGATGTCACTAGAAGTTGCATGAATGACCACCAATGACCATACAGGACCCAGAACACAAAACAAAATATCAAACTTTAGGCCAAAATAGCAGCTTTAATCCCAGCTTTACAATTTACTATACTATCTGTAAATTAATATGTCAAATTCCTCACAATTCACCATTAATCATTTATTTATAGTATTTATAAAGCGCCAACAGATTCCGCATTGCTGTACAATTAGTGGAGGACGTACAATATACACAGTCAAATACAAGAGGTAGAGAGGGCCCTGCCGTAAGCTGATAACTAGCCATTGAAGCTCTTTTATACAAAGCTTAGCTAGATAGCCCGTGAGCTTACAATCTAAAGGATAAAATGGAGATTTGAGGTAGCAGGGGAAACTTGGAGTTGATGGCCAAAAGAAGTTAACAGAGAGAAGCAGCTATTGGTAAAATATAAAGGGAATGGAGAGGTAATTGAGTGAGAATCTCAAACAGCTGGAGGAGCATGCTCTATATTTAGTGAATAATCGCCAATTGTATATGGCTATGTTGGTATTTTTAGAAGCCAGACTTACTACTTTACTAGTCGATGACAGAGTGTAGAAACTTTTTATAAACTGTCTCAACAAAATGTAAAATTAGAAACAGAGCTATAAATGGGTTTGCCTGTAGTAGCCCAGCCTGATATGTGATACCATGACATTAGTAAATATATATGACAGGTACTATAAGCTTTGTATATATTCCATCATGGTCCTACCATCTTCAGTGGTTGACCCCAGTTGTTCCCTCTGGTAGTGCCAGGTTTAATTTTGATGCATGTGCCCAGCTTGATATTAATAGCTCACACAGCTGCTGCAGCTGGACTAAGTCTAGAAGAGAGGGGGAGCAGGGAGGGGGGAACGCTAGGAATTCTCTTTATGCACAAGCCAGAACTAAGGACTGGTACTACAGACAAAGAGGGGAAGTTGTGTCCAGACACAGATAGCAGAGTTCAGGGGTCTGACGTGCGCAGGGAGACAATAGCAAAGAGGGAGGTCGCAGCAGAGCAAAGCGAGCCCTGACGTACTGCAAGTACTATGCTCCTGGCATGGATCCTGTCACACGTGGACTTTCTGTGTACAGCATTTATTAATACTTTAGAACTAGCGTGGTTGCAGAAAATAACTGAGTCTATCTATCTACCTAATGTATAGTCAATACATTGTCAAACACGGACCTGCACACCAGTCAAGCCATAAGTCTTATGGCTTGACTCGTGTGCAGATCTCTGTTTAACAATGTAGTGACTATTCACTGACAGCAGATGGAAGGGGTTTTCAATAACTATTTTTCTCCACCATAACTTTCTTGGTTTGTGCTCCATATCTAATGCCCCCCCTGGATTTCTGTACTTGCCCTTTAAAGGGCTGACTGAGCAGTTGGGGTCCACTGCATGGCTCACACACCATGTGTGCGAGCTATGCAGCCGCACAGGGCGCCATGGCAACAAGGGCGCCGGGCGGCTGCACGGCTCGCACACGCATGGGCCGGCAATTCTGAATTTGCAAAGCCAACCGAAAGTCGTAGGGAGGGGGCGGAGTTAACTGACAGCGGGGGCGGAGTTAAATACAGCCGGAACCGCTGCCTTTACTGATGCAGACTGACCTGCTTCCCCAACTACAACAGAGCAGGAACTGCACTGCCTCCACTCCTCCCCTTCCAGCCCACAAAGGAAAAAGGTAAGTGTGTGTGTGTGTGTGGCAACACAGAATGTTAGGTGGCAGAACAGGACACATGGGGGGGCAGAACAGGACACATGGGGGGCAGAACAGGACACATGGAGGGGGGGCAGAAAAGGACACAAGGGGGTGCTGGGGGGGAAGAACAGGACACAGGGGGGTGCTGGGGAGCAGAACAGGACACATGGGGGTGCTAGGGGGCAGTATAGGACTGCTGGGGGGCTGTATAGGACCCATGGAGGGGCTGGGGGCAGTATAGGACCAATGGAGGTTCTGGTTGGGCAGAACAGGACACATGGGGGTGCTGGGGGCAGAACAGTACACATGGGGGTGCTAGGTGGGCAGTATAGGATGGCTGGGGGCTGTATAGGACCCATGAGGGGTGCTGAGGGGCAGTATAGGACCCATGGAGGTTCTGGTTGGGCAGAACAGGACACATGGGGGTGCTGGGGGGCAGTATAGGACCCATGGAGGTTCTGGTGGGGCAGAACAGGACGTGTGAGGTGCTGGGGGCAGAACAGGACACATGGGGATGCTAGGGGCAGAACAGGACACATGGAGGGGCTGGGGGTAGTATAGGACCCATGGACGTTCTGGTGGGGCAAACAGGACACATGGGGGTTGCTGGGGGGAGAACAGGACACATGTGGTGCTGGGGGGCAGAAAAGGACACATGGAGGGGTTGGGGGTAGTATAGGACCCATGGAGGTTCTAGTGGGGCAGAATAGGACCCATGGAGGTTCTGGTGGGGCAGAATATGATACATAGGGATGCTGGGGAGCAGAATAGGACCCATGGAGAGGCTTGGGGGGGGGGGTGTGCAGGACACATGGGGTGCTGGGGGGCAGAATATGACCAATGCATCTTCATTTGAGTAGTCAAAAATTGTTGTAGGATAAAAATGGTCATGTGTATAGAAAAAAAATGCACAAAGCAAGTTGAACAACAGTGTTTGTATCTGTCTGTGTATTTACATGTGTGGCAGTGTTTGTATCTGTGTATCTAGAGGTGTGTCAGTGTTTGCTTCTGTGTGTCTCTGTATCTACATGTGTGTTTGTACCTGTGTTTGTGCACGTACATCTGTGTTTTTATGTGTGTCTGTGCATCGGCATGTGTGTCAGTGTGTGTATCAAATCAGAAAATGGCAACAAGACCAATGCATCTTCACCCTGCTGTTCCTCCTCCACCTACTAACTCTCTTCTTCGCCCTGCTGTTCCTCCTCCACCTACTAACTTGACCGCCTCAGACTTTGCAACTCACTTCACTGACAAGATCTCTACAATCAGAGAAGAGATCTCTCATCTTTCTTCTTCCCCTAACTTCACTCCGTCTGCTGTTCTATGTTCATTCGCACCCGCTACATTGGAACAGGTTTCTGCTCTGCTCCAGTCCTCCTGCCCCACCACCTGCTCCCTAGATCCAATTCCCTCGCATCTCATCCATACTCTGTCTTCTTCTCTTTCTCCACCTCTCACTAAAATTCTCAATCTCTCTCTCTCCTCTGGTATATTTCCATTGCCCTTCAAACATGCAACTGTAACCCCAATTCTAAAGAAGCCCAATCTTGACCCTAACTCCCCATCCAACTATTGTCCTATCTCGCTACTGCCTTTTGCATCCAAGATCCTTGAAAAAATAGTGTATGCGAGATTGACAGACTTCCTCGAGTCCAACTCTCTGCTAGACCCGCTTCAGCCTGGTTTCCGTGCTAAGCACTCTGTGGAAACGGTACTGACCAAAGTATCCAATGATCTACTCGCTGCAAAATCTCGTGGTCACTACTCTATCCTAATTCTCCTTGACCTGTCTGCGGCTTTTGGCACTGTTGATCAACAACAGCTTCTTCTCATCCTACGCAATATCTGTCTACAAGATATTGCTCTCTCCTGGTGCTCCTCCTACCTCTCACAGCGCTCTTTCAGTGTTTCTTTCTCTGGCTCTGCTTCTTCTCCCCAACTCCTCTCCGTTGGTGTCCCCCAAGGTTCAGTCCTTGGTCCTCTACTGTTCTCCATCTATACTGCTTCCCTTGGTAAACTCATTAGCTCCTTTGGCTTCCAATATCATTTCTATGCAGATGACACACAAATCTACCTGTCCTCTCCTGATCTCTCCCCATTCCTCTTGACTAGTGTCTCTGACTGCCTCTCTGCTGTTTCTAACTGGATGGCTGCCCACTTCCTTAAACTAACTAAAACTGAAATTCTGGTCTTTCCTCCCTCAAGTGTTGTTACTCCTGTGTCTCCCTCCCTCCAAGTCAATGGTGCTACCATCGGCTCCACCATGCAGGCTCGCTGCCAAGGTGTTCTCTTTGACTCCGACCTCTCCTTCAAGCCTCATGTTCAATCTATCGCTAAATCCTGTCATTTCCATCTCAAAAACATTGTGCGCATCCACCCCTACTTAACGCCAGATGCGACTAAGGTGTTGGTCCATTCCACTGTCCTCTCTCGCCTTGACTACTGTAATCCGCTTCTCAGTGGTCTTACGTGCTCCCAACTTTCCATTAAAGTCCATGAATGCGGCGGCGAGGCTCATCTTCCTGTCTGCCCGCACCTCCCATGCCTCACCTTTTTGTCAGTCCCTACATTGGCTTCCTATAAAATATAGAGCTCAATTTAAAATTCTGGTTCTTGCTATCAAATCTCTACATAATGCTGCTCCCACCTATCTATCCTCCCTTATACACAGGTATGTCCCGTCTAGGCCCTTACGATCTGCTGTAGACTTCCGTCTATCTTCTGTCCGTACTCCCACCTCTGATGCTCGCCTTCAAGACTTTTCCAGGGCTGCACCGTTCCTGTGGAACTCGCTTCCCTCCTCCGTTAGATGCTCACCTAGTCTCCACTCCTTCAAAAAATCTTTAAAAACCCACTTCTTCATAAAAGCGTATCAATTAAACTGTAAATATCTCCTGACTGATTCCTCTTCTGCAACTGTCACTAGTCTAATACTATCCTTACCTTTTTGTGTCATTTTACCCCACTCCCTCTAGCATGTAAGCTCATTGAGCAGGGCCCTCAACCCCTCTGTTCCTGTGTGTCCAACTTGTCTGGTTACAACTACATGTCTGTTCGTCCACCCATTGTAAAGCGCTGCGGAATTTGACGGTGCTCTATAAATATCATAATAATAATAATAATAACTTGATTCTTCTATTAATCTTCTGCATCAGGTTTCTCAACCCTTTGCATGCCTGCACTTTATGTAAAAATGACTGTGCGCCTCCCCTTCATGACATTGTCAAAAAAGGGGCATAGCACGGATTTAATTACACTTATGCCCCCCCCCCCGGAATAAGTTCTGCGGACACCCATGGATGGATGCTCCATTGATGGAGAGACAGACAGAAAATGGATGAATAATAATGAAATATATATATATATATATATATATATTTATTTATTTTTGTGAAATAAATAGTACTTTGCAGCAAAAAGCTCGAAACTCTTTCCTGTTATTGCATCAACTATTAGTAAAGGTTTTCGGAAAGCTTGTTCCCCTTAAAGACTGAAAATACTTTAGTCCAGTAAATATATTAGTGAATATTGCAAACGTCCCTTTCACATAGAAATACAAATTCATAAAAAAATAAATAAAAAAAAACCACAGGCAGCTATCCGTATCATGCTTGCATTCCTAAATATTTACTACCAGTTTTTGTGTATTTTGGAATGAGGAAACAGTTGCCTCCAGCTGAGTAATATACAGGCTTGCATCAACATGCAAACAAATGCACTGTTAATATATGTATGTACACACAGTTTATTCCATATAAGTATTAAAGGTGCATTCTAACCGCAGTCTATTAAATATGAAGAAATTCAAGCACTGACAGGACTTTTACCAATGCTCCTGTAATGTTTCTTTGTTTTGTTGTGGGTTTTCCTTCCAATATTTCGTGTAGTTCACCTAGTCAGCCATTAAAGGGGCCTGGTGCTGGCAGTCTTTTCCAGCCAGTTATGCTCACCCGTGTTAGTGAGCCATTGACTTAGGAGGGAACTTCTATTATTAATTGGCTTAGAATCAACTTGTCTGTTGCCTAGCGGAAGATATCTGTATATCTTTCTTTCCTTATGGCTCAATTATTTGTTGTGTTTCTCTTGCTGATATTCATGCTGTGTGGTGTAGAGAGCCAGTCATTTGTTGGTTATTGTTCTTATTTTCTATATTTGTGCCACTCTTATGTTCTTACTACGTGGTTATAGCCCTTGCATGAACAACACTACTACTACTTCTGCGTCACACCCTCTTATCAACGGGCCCTAAGGAACCAGCAGTTGTCTTGCATGTGGTTGTTTGAACTCTATGACATAAAGGTCCAAATGGATCTTGGCTAAACCAATGGACCCAAAATATCCTCATTGGAAAAGAATTGGGAAATACCGAGGACTATTGGTATGCAGTAAAGATGATGTCATAATGATGTAATGTATCAATAACAAGTCACACTAACAAGTACCTTAAATAATTGATCATACCTTTTTTAAATCAACCTAAAATAACACACACACATTTTATATATATATATAACATATATATATATATATATATACACACACACACACACACACACACAAATATATATATATATAACAAAAATGAAGAGATGAGAGCAATTTATTTTAAAAATTCAATATATTTTAGCAAGTGATGGCAATCAACGTTTCGACCCGCAGGTCTTTATCACAATATACATATGTGTATATATATATATATATATACACACACACACACACATATATATATATACATACACATATTATTAATACTATTGTTATTATAATTGGATATATGAAAATAGATTGATACATACACATGGATGCATTTAAACACAATTTTAGACTGTAAAAAAACACCAGAATATGGTTCCCCTGTGTTTTTATAAATAGCTAGAAATTTCATTTAAGGGAACATACTTAAATAGATTTTCTAAATCTAGAAATATGTGTGTAGAAATATGATTAGTCCCCTACTGCAGCCAGTGGGTCTGAGTCATTCTCATTTTTCCATAATCTTTTCTACAGTGTGGGCAAAATAAAAGTATGGAAATCCATTATATATGAGTGACAGGGGTTGCAGACACAAAACCTGCTATGGTTTAAAAAAAAAGTTTTAGTGAAATAATTCCATTAACACAGGGGAATTCTGTGCTTCTAAGCATATCAGAACTGTGTGTCATTACTGGCTTCTGAATGGAACTTGGCAAGAACCTGGTTAGTCTGTAACTTAATATAAGCTGGATACAGTTAGAGAATGAGTCGAGGAGCGCATGTGAGCGGGACAGAATTTAAAAGGAACAGAATGAAGATACAAGTTGAAGAGATTTACCTACGGAATCTATCTGCAGAAGCCGTTGTATATCCGATATAGACTTGACGGATGCCCTTGCAAACTTTTCATACATATCCTCTGGAATGGGGTCCCCCTGCCAAAAAAGATATGCAAACCCAATTAAATGTCAGAGAAGCACATGTGTTAGCTAGGCGATATTACAAAAGAATAATCATACAAGTTGCTGCATCTTCTGTAGGTATTGCAGTCCACCTGTGTGA
Source organism: Pelobates cultripes (assembly GCA_933207985.1). Lineage (NCBI taxonomy): Eukaryota > Metazoa > Chordata > Amphibia > Anura > Pelobatidae > Pelobates > Pelobates cultripes. Next base: position 91,700,883 of record OW240919.1, read on the forward strand.
GCCAGAACAAAATTTCGATGATTGATGGACCATTCTCATGGATAGAGTGTCAGGGTATTGTCTATAGATATCACTGCATATTGAAAGCTATCTTACCTTACAATTAACAACTGGCCCTGGGTTTCAACAAAACAGAAAAAAATAAAATAAATACATTTAAGACTGTTAATGTGATTTGCAGTAATTTATTTATTTTTTAATTTAGTGATCATACTATGATTTTGCCTCCTTAAAATACTATCCATACAGAATGGGTATTTTACCCTAATATTAAATCAATGTGTGAAAAACAGGTAACATCCTTGGAATTTCTGCTGGCCAAGAGGTGACTTTTGCTCACTGTCTAGATCAGCGGTAGAAAACCTTTGGCACTCCATATGCTGTGGACAACATCTCCCATAATGCTCTCACAACCATAATGCTGGCAAAGAATCATGGGAGACATAGTCTATAACATCTGGAGTACCAAATGTTGCTTATCCCTGGTCTAGATGAACCCAAATAGGTTAAGGATTTTCCTGCATTCCAGCACTGGATGAGAATACCATAGGTTCCGGGAGAAAAAAATGGAGATAGAAAAAGACTTACAAAACACAACAAATAGCATATTCCCAATTTAAACATATTACAATTTCTTCAGTATGTTAAACCGTGATAGGAAAATATTATCATTATTATTATTGGTATTTATAAACAACATATTCTGTAGAACTTGTATGTAAGAACTTCTCATGAGATGACGTGATATTTTTTTGAACAAAAATGAAAACCCTTTATAATCTAAATATTTTTCACAAAGCTTTCTTTAGAATGCGTGGGATACACCCACTAGGTGATGAAAAGATCTCATGATTTATGACAACGAGCTCTGTGACTTGTCATTCATTCCTCTACATCCGTCTACTGTCACGTATAACGATCTCTTAAACCCAACAGCCCATATCAGGCGATCTCCGGTGTTTAAAAGGATTACGATCAAACAGCGCCCTAGACAGGTTACTTGTTTTGGGTCCTCCTTCTGTTCTTAAAATAGGGATAGTGAATGGTGCCAAACAAATTTATAGTTCCAGGGCCCTGTCTGAACCCTGGGCCGTAGTTGGCCGCCTAGGATCACCTCATTGTTAATCCTGGTCTGCTTCATGGCAACGTTGTTTAGTGATTAAATATATAAAGTACCATCAGATGATTAATTGACTATTTATTAATTTTAAAAAATCCAAGGATCTTGGCCAATGTTTGTGCATGCAGCTTATTTCCTAATCTGTTGTTGCACAGCTGGCAGCTCAGGGGTGTAAGCGGTTTAGATGTTGTTGTACGTCACCCCTTCCTGCCTGAAAAACCCTACAGGTTCCATTGTATAAAATCATTTATTTGATACTGTCTATCTAGCCCTCCACCCAATGCTTCTGAACACTGGGAAGTCCTCCGTAACAATGCGTTGGAGAACACTATACAAAAGCAAAACTGCTATTGAGATTTAAATGTTATGAATGTTTTACAAAGCCAATGACCTTCTTGAAATAAAGGGTTTAAGAAACTGTTCTTTAAAAAAACACAGTCTTATCTTCATGTAAATAAAACCCCAGAGCATGCATTAACTAGAAAACAGACCATTGTACCATGAAGTGCCAGGCTGCACAACTATGGACCTCCAGATGTTCTTCCAGTTACAACCCACATAGTACTCTGTCAGCTTCAAAAGATATTGTGTAATGTATTAGATGATGATACTTGCAACGAAACCGGAGGGCAACGGTTGGATAGCACTGTCTCAAGTGTCTCTACAGGGAATTGTATACTGTATTCATGTACAGCTACTCTGCAAATTTCAATACACAGAAAAAGTACCCTTGAAGGTCTCATGCAAAAAAAAACCCCAAGCATCTGGTCTGGGAATAGACTCGCAAAGACAAGAAAACACAGTTAGCTATAGTTCCATCATTGGACATGTAAGGTTATAGTATCATTTAATGATTTCCAGCCTAGTCATGGGAGATTTTGAGTCATTCCCATTAAACATTTGAGTAAAAAAAATATCTGTTAGTTAACCCTTTCAAGATAAAAAGCCATAGGTTAACAAATCTCCTGAACTTTCCTATACGCACCCTCCCACCCTTTCTAAAGGTGTTCAAATGTAGACAGTTTTGTCTCCCACAGAAATTCTTGGCCAACGCAGCATGGAACAAATCAGAACAATAAGAAAATCATTTGGCAGCTGGCCTTTCTAGGAAAGAAATACTAGGACCACAGTGTGTGGTGCCAACTATTGTTCTTCAAAAGAGCTAAGTGCCCCAGTGCAGTGGTCATGGGACGGATCAGAGAAAGTGAGAATGTCTGCAACAGATGAACAAATTAACTGATCAACAAAACGGATAAAGGAAAAAAGTTTTAAAAAAAAACCCAAAACTATTGTTTCGCTACCTGAGCACTTTGAAAGAGCCACAAAACATTTTTTCTTTAGCTTTTTGCTTCATTAATAGATGAAAAGGTTTTTGTTTGTTTTTTTAAAAACCATAGCTTTAGGCTTCAGATAAGAAATGGCATCTATTTTACTTTCTAACATACTATTTTATTCCCTGCCGGGGACACCATTCTTGCACATTATACACAGATGGGAATCCGGTCACGGAAGGTCATCCAGTATTTACTGCAGTGGAAGACCCTTAATAAGCCTTTGAATCTGCAAGGAAAGCCCTCAACAAAACGTTCATGAAATCGCCAAGACAAATTGTTAAATCAGGGGAAATGGGATCACAATCAAATCTAAAATATTACAGCTATCCTGGCACACCGCCAGCTACATTTCAGCCACATGACAGTGGATTATTTGCTATAAACAATTCCTGGTCAAAAACAAATGCAAAGTCTATGTAAACAGTTTGGTGTTTATAATAAATTCTGAAAGCCACAGAACCAAATTTCACCCACAAAACAAGTGAAGCAACGTGTAATTGTATTGCTAACTTCAAAACCACTTTCTGCTGTCTATTGCACTATTCTGTGACAGAATAGATGTGAAATGCAAAAAATTCTTGGACAGAACTCTATAATTATCAATACACAATTCTCCATTCTGACTGCCTAATCCTGGAATGTCAAAGCTTTTTAGTTGAAAGTAAAGTTAATGAACGATATTAATTAGCAAGATTCCCACACTACAAAGGCTGAAAACAGTCTTGTGTCAAAGGTTACGTTGCAGTCCATTATATACTAGGTACAATTTGACTTCGAGATTAGTTTGGGGGCATACAGTTTACAGTTAAAATACCCAGTAAGATTATGTGCTAAATTAGCCATATCTGCCAGTCTGCCAAGGTGCCAGGTAGGCCTGAAGCAACAATTTACATGAGATTTGTAAGAAGAATTCAGCAAGGTCCTGGAGGAATATGAGGTTGGAAATCAATTTGGTTTTGTGGGCGGCCCCGCAAACCATAGGTTGTTGCTTGCCAGTAATGGCTAAATACAGGTGTGTGCAGGTGTGTAGCTGGTGGTTATCATAGGAAACATAGTTCTCAAACTCTTACAATGACAAATTTAGATATCCCGGGCAATCACAACATTCTATATTGTCACACCATTCATTTAATCAATATTTTATTCTTATATCTACTCTTTTTTATCACGCATTTTGCTCCCATCCCCCGTGGCCCTGTTTCTAGTCCTATTTTACACTATCCCTGCCTCGGAGGCGTGTGTGCGTGCTGTAATGTAACCTGTCTTCCAAATGCATTCTCAGAACACGCTCCCTCAGGCTGCACATTTCAGTGTGTCCCAGGCAGCTGGCAGGACAAACACTACAGTGTACACACACAGTGCTGGTACGTGGACAGGTTTGCCTAGGTCACCTCTACTCTCAATCGTCACTTTTTCACCACCAGCCTTCCAAGCTAACTGTAACAGAATAGTGTTCAGAATTCCAAATGGCAAAACTAAGGTTAAAATAGCCAAACTGTGACTAGAATTAAATGGGAGCGAATGTTTCCAGATCAGCAATTTCAGTGTGAATTTTGTCATTAATATTTCAATGTGCTAGGTTTTGGAGATTTGCAAATAAATCCTTGAAGTGTGATTTATTTTAGGAATTCAATGAATTTGGCTTTTAGGACAAAATAACAGAACTGGGGGAAAAAATGACTCCAAAGTCAGATATGCTTTCAGTATACCTTGGTCTAAAATTTGAAACGCTTTCACAATTCACACATTAGTAAATAAGTCCGCACTACAGAATATGATGGTGCTTCATAAACAAAAACACAACTTATTATAGTATTTCCCATAAAAATGCGTCAGAACGCTGACACAAAAAGCAAACACAGCATACCACATTTTATGTATAATTTTAACCTATTTGCTGCCTAGAATTGCCAAATTACAGATTAATGTACACTACAAGGAAAGCAACCTGCTAGCAGTGTTCATTATACCTCCACCTTTCCACCAAAACTCATTAAACCCATCAAGAAATGACAGGGCTTGTCACAATAACAAGGGATTTGCCTAACCCTGACCCTGACGAGGTTAAACAAATTTAACAGGTAAGTCACAATTTGCCATTAATCGATAGGGGGTGATGATTCTGGGATGCTATATTTTAAAATAGATGCAAAAACCACTATAAAAGGTATTGCATGCATTAATAGTTATATAATGAATTCAAAAGGATGCCAACATTTCATCAAAGATTGCAAGCTCGTGGGGTAAACAGAAATGTATTCTCACTTAGTTAATGAGACCTAAGCCTGGCACAGTCTTAATCAATACTTTAAAAATAAACTCAGAATAGACACAGCTGGCAGAGTACATGCATCATTTCATTTTAGCTCACAGCAACCTGTACAGTTTTTTGTTCTTTTTTTTTTTTTTTACAGCGCTACGGAATATGCAGGCGCTATGCGTGTGGTCATTTAGACGAAATCCTCACCTCAGCACAGACTACGTGAAGGAACCACAGAAACACCAGCAGCAGACCCTCGAAATTCATCCTGTAGAGCTCCCAATAGTTTGTAGAACATAGAGTGGCTGTCAGGTCTGCAGTGTATGGGAATAAGGGGGGCAGACAGACACCCCTCCAGTTAAGGGGTTCTCCTCCCCCCCAACAAAAAATAAACCCCGCAGTGCTCCTTATTCCAGAGTCTAAAGTGGATGCAGCGTTGATATAAAACAATATCAAGTGCCAGATGTTTTATTCAATAAAAAGGATTAGAATTGTATCCTTCAGCATTAATAGTAATATTCCAACAGTTCCAATAAAATGTCAACAGGATTCTTCACCGAACGTTCTGGGTTCTGGATTCCCTGCAGAACTGATGCTGATAGCTTACCCAGAGTCACTGGCTCAAGTTAAACGTGTGCCGGGGGTTTTCTTCGGCCAGGGAAGCAGGGGGCGTGGGGGAGGATCTAGGAGGGCAGAGGGGGTGGTTGCCAGCAGCTATATGATTGTATACATAGGTGTGTGAGCAGGGCTGTGGGCGTATTGCACAGACACAGGAGGGAGGGCACAGCTTGTTTCTTTAGGAGGTGGGAAGCACAGTAACTCATTAACAGTGCAGACACAACAACATGCAGGGAAATGGCAATCAGACTGGGCTGTTAAGAGACCTGCCTTGTGTTATACACAGTCCTGGCATTTTATGACTGCTTACCTGGGAGACAGACAAAGTCAGGTTAAAAGGTGACTCCACTGAAAGTTTGGATTGAGAAACAGGACAAAGAGAATGTGTGTGTGTGCTAAGAAATTTAAATCACTGTAATTCATTAACATTCCAATTAATGTGTTTGTGTATGTTACAAATATATAGCTGTACAACACATACATATGTTATTTATGTATGTTGAAAATTATAAAGTACTACACAACAAACCGAACATTTTCAGGGTTCTTCACTAAAGTGAGTTTCTTGGGAGTTCAAAGTGAATTTCTAATAATTTAATGGGCACGCCACTGCCCAAATAAAAGAAAAGGAATTGGTGTTTAGTAGACATGGCTCAAGGAGGTGGAATAAGGTGAATTTATAAAGGTGCCTATTTCTATTGAAAAATGCAATTTTGTAAAAAAAAAAAAAAAAAAGAGTACATGGTATTTACAAATAAAGCATGCTGAAGTACTTTAGGGGTCTGGAGTGTCCTGTTAAAATCAAAATACCAAATTGGAATCAAAGCTGATGTGGAGAATTGTTCTAGTTCAGCTAATTGGCACTAAATTAGAAATTCACAATGAATTCCCAACAATTTCACTTTTGTGTATAATGCCGACTTTGCTCACATTAAAAAAAGAGTATATTACACAGACCTACAAATAACTATTTGTATATCTTATAATAAAGCAAACAGAAAGTAGATGCTGCTAGTCTCAGTGCATACAAAGCTCTGAGATCAGCTGCATCCCCTGGATATATGTATAGTTGTGCTTAATTATATACATTGGGGTTAATCCCCTTGAGACCCCTGGAGTCTCTCCGCGGCACTTAAGATATTGGGTTAGACCTGACACTGTCACATTTTTGGGTTGAGTCAGTGTATGGGAATTTACCCATGTTCTTATTTTCAGTTTTTTCCTTATATCTTATAATGTAATTTGTTTATAATATGCACATGAATGTAGCATTAATTCTAGATTTGTGTTAGATACAAAATATTCAGCACTACAAAAGAAACACACATAAAGCAGTATACACTGATCAGCCACAACATTAAAACCACAAGCCTTATATAGTGTATGTCCCCCTTTTACTGCCAAAACTGTTCTGATGCATCTTGGCATGGACTTCACAAGACCTCTGAATGTGAACTGTGGTATTTTGTATCAAGTCATTAGCAACATATCATTTAAAGGGACACTATAGTCACCCAGACCACTTCAGCTCAATGAAGTGGTGTAGGTGCCAGGTCCCTCAGGTTTTAACCCTTTAGATGCAAACATAGCAGTTTCAGAGAAACTGCTATGTTTACATTTGGGGTTAATCCAGCCTCTAGTGCCTGTCTTCCGGACAGCTACTAGAGGCGCATCTGCGCCGCTGGATGCAAATTTCGCATCCATCGCACAGAGTGTCCTTAGGAAAGCATTGAGAAATGCTTTCTTATGGACTCTTTGAATGCGCGCGCGGCACTTGCCGCCTATGCGCATTCCGCTCCACTAGGGAGCTGACGTCAGACGGGGAGGAGAGGTCACCAGTGCCGAGGGAGCCCGGCGCTGGATAAAGGTAAGCTGCTGATGGGGTTTTAACCCCTTCAGCGCCACGGGAGGGGGACCCTGAGGGTGGGGGCACCCTCAGGGCGCTATAGTGTCAGGAAATCTGTTTTGTTTTCCTGACACTATAGTGATCCTTTGAGTCCTGCAAGTTGAGAGTTGGGGCCTCAATGGATCGGATTTGTTGTTCCAGAACATCCCACAGATGCATTAATCCAATTGAAATCTGAGGAATTTGGAGACCAAGGCAACACCTTGAACTCTTTGTCATGTTCCTCAATCTATTTCTGAACAATTTTTGCAGTTTGGTAGGGTGCATTATTATGCTGACAGAGGCCACTACCATCAGGGAACACGATTGCCATGAAAGGGTTTACAATGGTCTGCAACAATCTCTAGGTAGGTGGTACGTGTCAAAGTAACATCCCCATGAATATCAGGACCCAAGAATATTGATCAGTTTATAACACTGCCTCCGCCAGCCTGCCTTCTTCCAATAGTGCATCCTGCTGCCATCTCTTCTGCAGGTAAACTATGCACAAGAAAAAAACAAAACATGATTTATCAGACCAGGCAACCTTCTTCCATTGCTCCATGGTCCAGTTCGGATGCTCACATCTCCATTGGAGATGCTTTCGGCAGTGGACAGGGGTCATCGCAGGCACTCTGACTGGTCTGCTGTTATGCAGCACTGTACGCAGCAAATTGCGATGCACTGTGTGTTTCGACACCTTTATAATTTTTTTCAGCAATTTGAGCTACAGTCACTATTCTGTGTGATCGGACCAGACTGGCTAGACTTCGCTCCTTATGTGCAACAATATGTGGTAGCCCATGACCCTGACGCCGGTTCACCAGTTGTCCTTCCTTGCACCAGTTTTGGTAGATACTAACCACTGCATACCTGGAACACCCCACAATACTTGCTATTATGGAGATGTTCTGACCCAATCGTCTAGTCATTACCATTTGGCTCTTGTCAAAGTCCCTCGGATCTTTTCCTGCTTCCAACACATGAAATTCAAGAACTAACTGTTCACATGCTGCCTAATATATCCCATTCCTTGACCTGTGCCATTGTAACAAAATAATCAATGTGATTCACTTAACCTGTCAGTGGTTTTATTGTTGTGGCTGATCAGTGTAGATAATATAAAGAGATTACTTTGTAGTACTGTCATGCAGAATAGAAACAGTAGTCACTATCCTCTGATCCTCTGCGATACGTTTCAAAGCATACACATAGACTGGATCATATATGGTGGCTGCTGCTCTGATTTTGTTTTCTATTGTTTGCCATTTAAGTCCATCATACAGTTGTTCAAATAGTGTCTAGTAAAGCAGCATAAGCTATTTTAGTTATTCTCTGTGTTCCTTTTCTAAAACTACCTTTCCCGTCAGAAGACCAAACAGCTGGGGGTCTCACTACATCACATCTAGGTTTTGCAGCTGGATGTCTGCTAAAAAAAACTCTGGGTTTGGTGCATTAGTAGCAGCTAAGACCCTATCCACCTCAGATCAGGTTATAAAACAACGTGCCATGCTTGTTTTCAGAGACAAGAGTCACAAGTCTGCTTTTACTCAATACTCAATGTTCCATCCGGATGGCTGCCCTCATTTCTGGGGACATTTCTCCCCATTATTTTTCCTAAGACTCTTTATAAATACTAAATACTCTTTATGTCCCCCGGAGAGGCTGATCTTTTTAGACATCCCCTTGCAAGTATCAGTAATGACCAGAGGATTCTATATTACAGATGAATAATGTCCTATGTAAATATTTCTATCCAAATGATACACTTCTTCAGCAATGCACACAACTACACCTTGCTAAATGTGCATTTACGGTTCCAAAGGTTCTCATCTCTTTCTCTTTTAAGCTTGTGAGATAGCAGTCACGGTGTCTACACCATAGTACCAGGGGCACTAGCAGACTACCATAGTAAATGGTGAGATGGACATTGTGATACATTTAATAATTCCTTTGTAAATTTAAAAATGCCATGCACAATTTGCGTAAATGATTTCTTCAGAAAATGAGTGAAATATAGAGCACTGCTGAATCAGTGACTGTGATGTCATTTGATTAATGCTTAAAATAATACCCTGTCAATGATAAAATAATTTTTGTGATGGTAAAATACAGTTTAACTACATTCTTTCCACGCTTTGCAATGCATAACACACTTGAATAGCAGGTCATTTCTTTTATAAGGCACAGCTCAGGGAATAAATTACTCTTTGCAGAACGCATAAAAATATCAACAAATATTACATTTATACATAGGAGAGAGATGCATTTAATTTATAATGATAGTTCTATGAATCTATAAAAAAAAACAAAAAAAAAAAACATGTTGCTACCTCCATAGATAGACATTTGGATTTTTATATTAAGAGACATTTTCAGGGTTTTCAGTTAGAATTCATAGGGTAACCAAACTGAAAGTAAAGATGATTTGGAGAATGTTTCTAGTTCAGCTAATCTGAAATTGGCTTTAGATTCTCCCTTTGGTAAATAAACCCTTTTATATAAGCACAGACTAAAGTTATCTGTATATTTAAATAGACACCTTCTAGAAAATTATTATCTTGAATAACATCTTAAGCTGAAAGTATAGAATGAAGGAAAAGGTGTTGGAGGAATGAAACTAATGGTACAAAATTGAGAAGTAAGAAGAGCTTTTTTTTACACTGTGGTTTATAAGGGGAAATTACTTAAACAGGGCAAGAAAAATAAGAAAAGGAGGTGTTATTTGTGAAGGAAATGATTAGTCCATCAGAGATCTTGGAGTTCTTGTGACTAGAACTGCAAAAAACGTGTGTGTTTGTGCGTGGGGGAAGTTATATCCGGGTAAACATGAAAAGTCAAATTTTATATTTTATTCACATATCTAAGTGGTGTTATTTTTCCTGTTTATCATTTCCTTCCCTGTTTTTGGTGATGTTCTATGGAGATCCTTTTCGGTGGTTGCAAGTTAAAGGCTCCTTGTACACTTTAAACCCCTTGCACGTCTCTGTGCTACCTCAACTCTGGGATACTTGGCAAGATTTATGTAGTGAGGTGGGATGGATGATATTTACACTGCTGCAGCATAATATTAAAGGGATACTATAGTCACCAAAACAACTTTAACTTAATGAAGCAGTTTTCGTGTATAGATTATGCCTCTGCAGTCTCACTGCTCAATTCTCTGCCATTTATGAGTTAAATCACTTCTGTTTATGCACAACCTAGTCACACATCCCCTTGCTGTGACTCACACAGCTGCATGGAAAAAAATGATTTAATTTTCAATCAGGTGTTAACTTGCTTTAGAAGTTTTTACACTCTTCTCTGTAAATTGAAGTTTAATCACACACAGGAGGCTCCTGCAAGCTCTAGCAGGCTATTAACACTGGAGGAGATACACAATTATAAATTAACGAGAATGTGCAATAAAGTTTAAACATTAGATTACATTTTACAGGAAGTGTTTGGGAAGACTGTGTAAGTCACATGCAGGGAGGTGTGACTAGGGCTGCATAAACAAGGTAATTTAACTCCTAAATGGTAGAGAACTGAGCAGTGAGGCTGCAGTGGCAGAACTACAGCAGTCACAGGGGTGGCAGCTGCGACCGGGCCTGTCCCTCGGGGGGCTCGGCCGCCTTGCGGACCCCTGCGACTGGGTGCCCGCTGCCAAGTGTTGCGGCCCCAACCCGCTTGGTATTACCGCCGGGCTTTATTGAAGGGGTCCATCTGGTGGCCCATGCTGTCAGGGCCACCTGATGGCAAAGTATTACCAGGGGACCTGGTCAGCACTGCGGCAACGGTGTGACCGGGCCCCCTGTGATGAGATCAGATGCTGGGAGGAAGGTTCTGCCCTGGTCACTTCCTCCCAGCAACTACCGGGAGCCACACGGGAGGAAGAGGAGGGAGTCAGAGTGGGAACTCTGTCTCCTATCAGCCTGAGCCACCACTGGACCCCAGGGAAAATCACCCTCCTGCACCTAAAAGGTAGGAAACAGAAGGGTGACTAAAACATTTTGCATGTGTGTGTTAGTGTATGTGTGTCTGTTTGTATGTCTCTGTATGTGTGTGTGTGTGTGTGTCTGTATGTTTGTGTCTCTGTGTGTGTATTTGTCTCTGTGTGTATGTCTGTATGTGTCTCTGTGTGTATATGTGTGTGTCTGTATGTATGTGTTTGTATATCTGTATGTATGTATGTGTCTGTGTGTTTGTATGTATATGTGTATGTATGTGTATGTCTACATATCTGTGTGTATGTATGTGTGTCTGTATGTATGTCTGGGTCTCTATGTGTATGTATGTATGTATGTATGTGTGTGTGTATTTGTGTCTGTATGTGTGTGTCTACATGTATGTGTGTGATGTGTGTGTGTGTCTGCATGTGTATCTGTTTGTCTGCATGTGTGGGGGGATGGGAACGTGTGGGTGAAGGGACGTATAGGGTGGGGGGTAGACATATCGGGGGTCCAGGGCAATTTTCGCACCGGGGCCCTGTGGTTTCTAGTTACGCCTCTGTGCAGTGGCATGAGCTACACACCAAAACTGCTTCATTAAGCTAAAGTTGTTTTTACTATAGTGTCCCTTTTAATCAATATCCTGAACCTCCTGTATCTTAGAAACTAAGAAAGCAATATTTGCAACCAAAGGTCTCAAAGTATTGGACCATCAGCCATTTACACCCACTAAATACATTCATGCAGCCTGCAGCTACAATTTCCAGTTTGAATGGGGACATTTTGGAATACAGAGGTAAATCTTACTTCCAGTGGACTGATCTACATCAGGTTCAACATCGGGCCTTATGTAAAGTGTTTAAAGAGGCTGGCAGTGCCCAACCTGTGCAGTGTGTGCTCCGGCTAATCTGAACACACAGCAAGGAAAACAGCCACCAACAAGAACATGGCCTCACTGTTGTAAAGAAAGGGAGAGTGTATATTGCATATTGCAGTGTGTTTATGTAGCTGGGTATGTATGTATAGGAATGTGTTGCTGTGTGTGTAGCTGTATGTGTGTAACTAAGAGTATGGAAATATGTACTGCAGATGTTTGTGAATGAGAAAAAGCATCTGTGTATGTATTTAGTGTATAGCTGTGTGTGTGCCTATGCAGCTTTGTGTGTTGGTGGGAATGGGAATGTGTAACTATTTGAGTACAGGAGTATGTGCATGTGTGTGTGGAAGTGTGTAGCTGTGTGTGTATGAAAGTGTCTATCTATATGTATGTGTATGGCAGTATGTATCTGAGCACTGGGAATTGGTACCATGGCTTTACTACAGATCTCTTATAAGGCCTTCTTCTCAGTCCTTTGAAGAGTTTATGTGTGTATGGTTTATACTCTGATTGCTCAGAAAATCTGAAGTTCAGATTTGAAGGAGGTTATTGAAGACAGTCATAGTTAGCTAAATTAATGAAAATAAACGAAAGCATCCAGTGAATCCTATGTGAGCAATTCACTTCCCAGATGATGTAATTGCACACACCTGACCTTATTATAATCACATGTTAAGCATTTTAAGCATGTTAAGCGTTTTAAAATCCCTTTTAACCTCTTCATGAGAGATGGCATACCAGAGCTGTTATGTTATGCTTAAATCCTCGTCATGTAGGGGTTACATTCTTATTATCATTATCAATTTACAAGGCCAACATTCGCTGCTGCACTTCCAAACATACAGTGGAGATATATAACAGCGACCAATTGATGAACAAAATGATGTCGACAGAGACATAAAGTGAAGAGAGCACTATTCGAACAACCATAAAATCTACAAGGAACTGATTTAACACAAGAAGAAGAACAATTTGTCAGAAGTGAAGAGAGCTTGAAAAGTAAAATACCTGAGCTGGTAAAATTACTATTTGGAGGAAGAGATGAGAGAAATGAAAGACAGAAGTGAATTGTAGAATCACAGGTTATGTGTGGAGGATGGGAGAACTGCATGTAATTAAATGAAGTAACAAGTTCTAACTTCTAAATGTTGATTGCTGTTTGACTGACACTGAAATAGAGCTGCGATAGCAAGAGGACAGCGCTAGTGCCATTAGTAACCAAAAGTTCAGTTCAGTTAGAGTCCTTCGGGTTAGGGATGGTATTAGTTTAGGAGTGTCGAGGTTTAAGATGTTGTGAACTGTAAGCTTTGAGAATTAAAGGATCACTTTAAGCACCGTAAAAATTTCAGCTCGCTGTAGTGGTTATGGTGCCAGGAGTGTCCTGGCACTTTTCGCAGTGTAAGTAGTCAAACCATTGTAGAACGATTTGACTTCTTACCTGGAGTCTGCAAGGGGTCACTAAAGCTGGGAGCTCTCATTCTGAGCTAAACCTTGCACTGCTCCTGTCTATGAGCGCACTGTAGTGGTTATGGTGCTTGGAGTGTTCTTTTAAGAACTTTTATTTTATAGATTGTTGGTGGAATGGTGACTTTAACTTTTATCTTTAAGCATCCCAACTGCACCCTGTCCCATGCCATCTTATACCAGCAAGTCATATGAAAATAGTTAAAACAATAATTACATAATGCAGTAACCTTTAAATACTAATTTAGTTCATTAACAGAATTGGAAGAATTCATCCCAGATATTTTCACCAGCTTGCCTATATTGGGCTATAATTTGCACTTTCCTTGTCAATTCTCCACTTTAGTTATTGTTGCTTACAGGATTTGCCATAGTACGTACATTAAGGCTCTGTTTGGGTACTTATATTTAAACTTGAAAACATTTTTATCTTTGAGGTTACAACCTATATTCCTGTTATTTTATCTGATTTCAGAGTGAGCAAAGCTAATGAAAATTCATGGTGCCTTTTTAAGAAGGTGAACTGCAGCTTCCCATCCAGATTTTATCACTTTCTATTTATAGATTGGATCTTCACCATAAGTAACTATCACTGGTCACGAGATCTAAGTGGGACTAGGAAAAAATCATGCACTTTCTCCTTCACAAATATAGTTAATTATTGAGATTCTTTAAAATACAGACTCTTAAATGGGCAGTTTAGGTACATAAGACACCAAATCAACTTCATCTGAATGAAGCTGGCATGGTGCCAGGAGGCCCCAGCTCAATTTTAATTTCAAGGGGTAAAAACAGGTTTTGAATGTCATATGATTGCTCTCAGCCAACCAGTGGCACCTTGGGAGGGGGGGAGGGGAGGGGGAGCACAAAAACATTTAACCCCTGAAGGTAAACATGAGCTAGGGGCCTCCAGTCACCACAACAACTTCATTCATTTGAAGCTGTTTTGGTGCTTGGAGTGTTCCTTTAAGACACTTTGACAGGTCTGATATGTTTTAAAAGAGGACTCTAGGCAATTTAACCACTATAGATTGCTGTTGGGGCTACAGTAACAAGATGTGCCCTGTAGCCCCCCCTACCAGCACCACCTGGAGTCCAACGGTTTTAGAGGTTTACAATCTAATGTTTTTATGTTTTTTATCCTGAAGATAAGAGGAGTCTACTTACAATTTATGGTCTAATTGAAGGGGTAACAATTATGTTTATCTTACCACTATATATATATCCACTGTTGTAATATAGACAGTTTTTTGTTGCGTTTTAGAAGTTTTACTTTTTACCTGTGGTTTACACAGAGCCTCTCTCCTCTCCAGCTCAGCTCTGCAAGAAGCTCTCTTCATTGAACTAAGCGGCACAGCGTTAAGCCCTGCACTGCAAGGCCTAGCTCAGGAAACTTTAAAGGGACACTATAGTCACCAGAACAACTACAGCTTATTGAATTTGTTCTGGTGAGTAGAATCATTACCTTCAGGCTTTTTGCTGTAAACACTGTCTTTTCAGAGAAAATGCAGCGTTTACATTACAGCCTAGTGATAACTTTACTGGCCACTCCTCGGATGGCTGTTAGAGATCCTTCCTGGGTCATGGCTGCCTAAAATGCATCCGAACATTCAGTGTCTCCTCCCTCTGCATGCAGACACTGAAATTTCCTCATAGAGATTCATTGATTCAATTCATCTCTATGAGGAGATGCTGATTGGCCAGGGCTGTGTTTGAATCATGCTGGCTCTGCCCCTGATCTGCCTCCTTGTCAGTCTCAGCCAATCCTATGGGGAAGCATTGTGATTGGATCAGGCTACCACTTCTGATGATGTCAGCAGACTGCTTGTTTTTCTGAATCTAACAGCATGCAAAGTTACAGCTTCAGGCTTGAATACGGTAAGATTTTTACTATATTTATGGAGGCATGAGGGGCCCAGGAGGGCTAGATGGTGGTTTTAACACTATAGGGTCGGGAATACATATTTGTGTTCCTGACCCTATAGTGATCCTTTAAGGAAACCCTGAGCAGAAGCCTCAGTCTCGCACTGAGTAGTATTGGTGGCAGGAAGTGGCCTAGCAAACCCCAGGGAAGAAGTCAAACCGTCTAAAATTATTTGACTCCTTACAGAGTGGGGCTTGAGGACACTCCTATCACTGTCACCTACAGTATGCACTAGTGGAAATAGTGCTTGTACTGTTCCTTTAAGTATGGCTTAATATCCATGTTCAGATGTCCAAATATTAACCTTCCCCCACACGTACACAATCATACGCACATACACTGATGCACAATGTTTCACACAGGAATCCTTCTATTGCTTCTTGCAGCCAAGAGCTAAATCTCAATTATGGAAAAAAAAATGTCTTAATTATCATACTCCCACCACTATTGCTAAGTAGATTTGTAGAATTTTATGAATTTCTTATCAGTCAGCTAACTATGGGCAAGTAAAAGTGATGATAACAAAGTCCAGCTTTGGGAACAGGAACATAGATTCCCAGCTAGAAATCCATCCATCTCGAAGCTCTACACTAGTTATAATTTGTTACCCTAATCAGAACTGGTTGCCCCGATTTGATGGTCAAAAAGTATGACTTAATTGTAAAGAACTACAGGGCATTTTACCCATTAAAATAGAATGCTTAAGAAAGGTTACAGTAACCCTTTAATGTTTAGACCTATCCCAGTTCGTACCAGTAATGTCAGAGAACCAGCTATGCCTTATAGAGTGAGGCATGAGTGGCAGCCACAGTAATCACAGTCAAGGGGCAGCTTTCAGTTGGTAGGTGCAGGACAGCCTCACTTGTGGGTCCCCAATAATTGGGTAGTATATACCTGGATCTGTGTCTGAGACTAGTGGAATCATTGAAGGCTATCCTCACAGTAATAGGCATTGCAATCACTGTTGAATGAGGTATTGAGCAAAAACTCCTAGACACTTTAACCAGGTGATGTATGAAGGACATCTGGCACTCTCAACATACCTGTTCTCTACTGAATATTGGAAAGAGAGGCATGACTACAGATAGATACTGTATGCATGTGTTGTAACAAGAAATGTGCATGTTAAGCCAGTTCATAATGAATGCTTCTTTATTGTCTGCAGCAGACGTTATTTGCGAGTGGTAATGTCATCGCTAAGCAAAGGAATGCAAACTGTAAACCCCTACATTTTCTAAGGAATATGATACAAGACACACGATATAGGAAAAATTGCCACATTTAAATCTGGAATTTAGTTTTTTCTGTGAACATAGTGTCTTTCCATTTAAAGCAAATATTACTAATAAAAAACACTGGTCTCTTCAATAGCTTTTTCTTTCGGCAGATATTTTTCAAGTATATTGTTTCAGGGTCTTTGCCCCCCCCCCCACCCCCACCTCCCCTCACCTTGTGATTAACTATTTTACGTTTTCAACAAAATGGATGACATTCAACTTTAAATTAAATCTGGTGCAACAAAAGCATTAATATATTAGAGAAATTTGAGAAGGCTTGGATACATTTTGGCAAGCAATACAATATTTGCAGTGAGCGTTATAAAACTAGAATTGGCTGACGAAGAAAGTAAGCAAGATCCTTCGGACATTTTAGTGAAAGTGATGACTGGCAGGACAAGTCCTGAGAATGCAGGCCTCCCACCATGTGTGTGCTGTCCGCATGCCCAGAGGATGAGGGGAATTCCTTGTTATTGCAGAATTTTTCAGATACCTGGAGAGGTACCAGACAGTGATTAATCTGGAAGAACAGTCAGACATTAACACAGCATCGACAAGGCCTCAGGGCATACCCAGTGCAGGGAAGGTCAGAGTAACAAAAAAGGGAGGTGTGTAAGAAGGCAGTGTGAAGGGAGGAAAAAGGGAAAGTGAATAGTGGAGAGATTATTGTAAGGGCAAAGAATAGCAGACAAGAGAGGTTAAGTAATTCAGAAAAAGACACCAAAGAGTTGTTAAATAGAGTTTAAAATAATAATAATAATAAAAAATAAAAAAAACAATTATAGAGATACAGACTTAGTATGAGTAAACTGGAGGGAACAAATCAGAGAAAGGCATTAAAAGCTGACGTTAAAGGGACACTGTAGACACTCTCATTGAAGTTGTTATAATGTCTGGAGTCCCTGTTGAAATTCAGTTGGCCCAAAAAAACCTACAGCAATCAGTTAAAATTACTGCTTTTGCATGTGAATCTTATCCAAAGTATAGGATACAGAATATTCGCAAAGCAAGTTTTTTTTTTGTAAATATGATTTTTATTTGTTGTAACAGCGATGAGCAACAACATTGGGACTCGCAGGTTCCCATCAGCATGTAAAATACCGTAATATGTGCACAACATGTGCAGGAATAGGGATTAGCAAAAGTGAGTAAGCATCTGGGCACAAAGTAAGTTTTAATAATATTTGGTACCTAATGTATCCAGCAAACAATAATTTTAAGTACTATTTGTCTACTAGAAGTGCTAGCAGCCATTGTGCAAATAGTTAAAAACCCTCCGCAGTGCAATGGTTAATTATGGTTCTAAGTGTCCATAAAACCCCATATTACTATAAGGGAGGTTTAAAACAGCCTTATGCCCCTTCTTCCATGTGGCAGGTGGGGGCATATCTGCTAAAAGCGCCCAGTCGCTATACAGGCCCCATTGGGTATCAGGTTCTGGACGTTAAAATAAATTATGGGTGGTAGACAGATCACCATCCACTCGCTGCCTCCGTCTGTAGCCAGCAGGTGGGGGTCCTATTTATAATATTCAGGGGAAGGACCTATCATCCTTCCCCTGGCCCTCACCTATGGGTGGAGGTTGAAGGGCTAATTATGATATTAAAGGGGAAAGAACCTACTGTCATCCCCCGGCTCCCAACCATGGTGGCGGGTGGGGTCCCTAATTATAATATTTCAATTGGGAGGACCTTATGTGGCAGCAGGGTAGTAGGTAAGGACTTTAAACAATGGGGGAGTGGACATGTCATTGTCCAGCCTACTAAGTAGTGGCATGTTTCACACTTCCTACACTCAAACTGCACACACGATATTCACATACTGCCACATGTTAAAAATACATATTTACACACTACTACACTACACAAATTACCCCTATTTACACACACACTGACATGCAATTAACATAAATACCCACATTTACATACACAAAACTGCCACTTTGTATTCCCAAAACCAGTGCAAAAGGAGGGGGGAACCTTCCCCATAGTGCCCAGTATGGCATTTTACAATGGAAAGGTCCACTCTTCCAAAAGGCTTTGAGTGTTAGGCTTTGAGTGCTTAAAGGAACACTACACTATACATACACAAACATGTATTCCTGACCCATTCGTGGTAAAAACACCATCTAGCACCCCTGGCTCCTTACTTTTATTCCTGTCTGCTAGTGCTGGCTGTGCCCCTGATCTGCCTGCTTGGCTGACATCATCAAAAGTGTTGGTCAATAGCCAATCACAATGCTTTCCCAGTGGAAATCATTTAATTGAGACTGTCAAGAAGGCCAGCACAAACCGAACACAGCCCTGGCCAATCGGCATATCCTCATAGAAATGCATTGAATCAATGTATCTCTATGAGAAAAGTTCAGTAATTCCATGCAGAGGGAGGAGATACTGAATGTAAGTGCTGCCCAGTAGGTAGCACTGCCACAGGATGCACCTCTAGTAGCAATTTCAGGAGTGGCCAGTGGAGTTATCCCTAGGCTGTAATGTAAACACTGCATTTTCTCTGAACAGACTGTGTTTACTGCAAAAAGCCTGAAGGAAATTATTATATTCACCAGAATAAATACACTAAGCTGTAGTTGTTCTGGTGACTATAGTGCCAGTTTAAATTTGGGAAATTTGTTTAGATTTGAGAGGTGCTAAATTTAGGGTCAGGGAAAAGGGATGTCAGGGCATGTGGAGTATGAAAAGTTATTTGCAAAGTACTCACTCTTCTATGTCCTGTCCATGCTTCTCCTGCAATGCATTTCCTGTGTGAGAGGCTGTTAGTGGGCAGATGGGAAGTGATCCCTTCCTCTTCCTGTCCAGCCTCACACACAGACACTGGAGGAGCGGGGACAGTGCTGGGTTTTACATCCTGTATAACTGTCCATGTATCTCCACTATGAAGCATAGGAGCCTACCTAGACTACAGAGGACACTGGCTTAAGGCTAGGCTCTTGGTACTTATTCAGTTCTAGAATATTATTCAATTCTATTTTCAGTTTGAACTTCCAGATATTCTCACTTTGCTGAATAACCCTGTAAGATTCATGAATATTTCTCCACCCAGTTACAATAAATAACAGATCTTCTGAACTGTTATACTGATTTTCCTCAGTATTAACCATTTATCTTCAAAGCAGGAATTGCAGTGAGCAATGACAGCTGGGTCCTGTTACCATAAGTATTCCCACTTCCCAGTACTCAGATTGAGTACCCCCGCCACATACAGACCCAGGGCCACCCATGTTTGTCCCACAGTGATAGTAGTCCTTTATTGTACTTTTAGATGGTACTGGTAAACAGAGGAGTGGAGATAAAGGCATGCCTCCCTATTACCCCCATTATCTTGCTGCTTTAAATAAAGTAGACCCTATCAGGTGGCATGAATAAATATTAAAAATAAATATGTAAACTTGCATCTTCATTGCCCGTGTGTGCACCCCTGTCAGAGAGGCTTTTTACATCATTGCCTCTACTGCTTAAATGCAAAACTAGCCTAGGATGCAGGAATTTACCAAGGTCTAAGTATAGTGATACAGAATCTGACACCATTACAATTTTCAGATTCCTCTTAGGAAGGACCCATTTAAGTCTCTTCAAAAAATATTGTGTGTTGAGGGTTACATTATGCACATAGCTTTAGGTTTACGTTCTCTTTACACAGTGTGTCAATTGGAAGCCTATTGATCATTTCCCAGCTGACAGAGAGAGAACACTGCATACCTTCCAAGTGTCCCTATTTAGGCGGGACAGTCCCTGTTTCTGGCCCAAATCCATCTGTCCCTCTCTTCTATCCTAATGTCACCCTTTTCAAGGAGCTCCATATATAAGCTCCATATTGTTGGTGTGTCTGAGTGTATAACAGAGCTCCACAGCAATAATACTCACAGTTATCTGTCTTTAAAGTACAATAGATGTGTTTAAAATCAGTCTTTATTTTGTTCTTGTTCTAAATTCCATTTGATTTTCATAAATTGTTATTTGAAAGTCACTTAAAATTTCTCAGAACAGCACGCCTCTGACCACACTCCCAATCACAACAATTCTAGAATTACTTCCTGTCCAGTCTCACACACATACACTTTGTTCATTTGAAATATTGAGAGGTACGATACTGGGGTGCATGGTGTAGTGGGTTTTAAAGAAGAACTTTCTCTTTTGGCAGAGTGCTCCCAGCCTATCACACCTACCCACTGTTGATATATAAATTGTGTATAAGGCAGAGGGTAATCCCACTTTAGCCAGGGCCGGATTTATCCTCCTTGCGGCCAGAAGTCCAGTATACTCAATGCACCCCAAGCTTTATATATATAAACACACACACAAACAAAAAGTTTGGAGTATTCGATTGCATTAATTTATACGACTAGTTTGTGGTATAATTGATTGGGTTGGAAGAGGATGTGTGTGGAGGCTGCTTGTGGCATTGTACATTTGTGGCTATGTTTCTTCTGGGATTGCATGTCTGGAGGTGGCTGCTTGTTGTATTGCATTTGTGACCGTATTAGAGAAATATGGGTTTAGTGTGGGGTGTGGTGGTTATAGTGGGGTTTTAGGGAATGTAGTGAGGAAATTGGGGCTTTAGTGAGAGAATTAGGGCTTTAGTGGTGGATAGGGACTATGGTGAGGGGATAGTGGCTACAGTGTGGAGGATAGTAGTAGGGATGATAGTGGCTATAATGCAGTTGCAGGGACTGTAGTGGGGGCATAGGGACTATTGTGAAAAGTGGATATAGTAGGGTGACAGGGTGGGGTGATAGAGGTGTATTCCCCCCCTCTGAATCTTGCCTTCAGACATGGAGGGGGAAATACGGTACACTGGTGGTCCGGTGGGAGAGGCAGCTCCTTCTGGTTTGGCGCATTAAAGTGTATCAGAATGTTGTGGTAATCCATGTCAACGCTCTGATATAAACAGGCAAGGGAGAGCCTCCGTCTATTCGAGTGCTGGCCCTGCAGTGGCCGGCCAAGGAAAAACCCTGTCGGCCTTAGCCTGTTAATAATTTTATTGGGACTGTTAAAGGGACACTCCACACACATGGTTTTTGTGACAGTTTATAAAAGAGCCCATTTCAATAAAACTCAGCACTATTTATAGGATAAGGGATTAGATAGATTTATTTAATAGTGGAGGAGGTTGCTAGGGGCTTTGGAACCCTGAGCCACTGGGGGAAGGTGAACAATGGCATGTCAACCCCCTCTTGTATATTTAGTTAGAGCCGCCACCTGCCACTTGGTTCAGGGATAGGGTAAACATTAGGTCCCCCAAATTTATTATTAATTTAATAGCCCTTACCTGCCGCCAAATGCCCCCAACGCAATTAAAAGTACAGCACCCATCTGCCCCTCATGTGTGGGTGCTGGAGGAGACAATAAGCCCCCTATTTATTTTAGTTAGACTCTCCATCAGCTGGCCACTGGGAATATCTCCATGATTTATTACTTATTGCCCAACAATAGGGACACCATGTCTGACCTACACTTTATTATATTAAAATTAACCAGCTGTGGGTACATGGGCAGTGGCAGTGATCTTTCCAGAATTACAAAAGCTAAATTCTGTATAATATAGGCGCTTTAAAAATGTTTTTAAACAAATGAAATAAAAAAAGTTTTTCATCTGCTCTCACACTGTTTATGTATCCTTCAATACACCAAAAATAAACCCAATGTTTTTTAAACCAGCAGAGCATTTAAGCAAACTCTTTTTAAAGTGTTAATAAAATGGTTTGTGCAATCAATAATTTTCCACAAAAAAAAAACATTCAGCATATGTGCATAGACCCCAATGGACTCTTATGCAAACCTTGATATGCAAACTAGTATTAAAGTGGACAATGCTAGAAGCAGCTTCCATAGTCATTAAAAAAAACATGTCCCCTAACCCCTACTATTATACTATCTTATAATAGTAGGGGTTACGGGACATGTTCTGTATTTACTACTGCAAAAGCTCTGCCTCAGTTTACCATTTCCTGCAAAATGCCAAAATGTATTTCTCACTAGTGCCTTACTGTATGCGACCCTAGCTCATTCAAGATATGAAGCCTACAGATCTATAATTTCAAGACGGACATTGTGTTCTCAAATTATTATTTTTTTTAAAGCACATCTGCTTCGGCAGTTACGCTATTTAAGATGAAAGAGATGCTAACGATTAAAATCATAGAATTTGAAATTGCCATCTAAGCTTCTTAAGTACTCACAGGTGCATCTAGGCCAGGTGCGCTTTTCACCTTAACTACTTTACCCAACTACTAACTATACAAGAAAAATCTGAATTGATGGGAAAGTAAAAGGACATACAGGTAGATCTGCTGAAATTCTGATCCTGAATGTACATTTCCATCTAGTATAAAGCATGACAATCAGTCCTGTTCAATATATCCATGATGATATAACATTTGGTACCATGTAACGACTGCAGATTATGCAGGCCTTGACTATATTAGTATTAATTTGCTTTACCATACATAACTTCCATTATTTTCTAGTAGCTGGTTGTAATTAAATTTTCTTGTCCCTGTAAAATTCAGTTTAAAAGGTCAGAGCCAATACAAAATCATGTAAAGAATATGAAGAGGAATTAAAATCATACATTTTAAAATTTCACTAACTTGAAAAAAAAAAAGAATTTGTTCAGTCTGGTACTCTGGATAGGATTGGCCTAAATCATCTGTCGGGATGATTTCAGAAGATTGATGAGATTTTAAAACCAAACTATTTCTTGTTTGGCTAAAGTTACTAAAAGATCATTACCCTCCCCCCTCCCTCCCCCCCTCCCCCTCAGCTATTCTGAAATTGGTTCAATACCAGAAGGTTTGAAAACTTTCCGATCTCCATTGTGATATTTGGCAATGTTCTGATGTCTACTGAATTAATTGAGAATCCCCCACATGTTCCCCTAATTTAGTTTTTAGCAATTTGTTTGTTTTGACCACATGCTATATTTGGCTGGCACACTTATAAGGTAAATGACGTGTAGATTTGGCTGGCACACTTATAAGGTATTCCTTATTTGATATTATTAGGCTATAACTGTAAAATAATCAATGTGACCAAAAACAGGTTCTACTTCCTCACAGATCCTGTAATATCTGCATTTATAAACTCGCTCATTTAAAAATATATACATATACCTAATACCTAATCAATAATGAAGTATACCATTGTCCAAACCTGTTGCTAAGCTTGGGTACTCCTCTAAAAGTCATTGTGCATTCCTCTGGTCAAAGCTGAGAAAAAAATAGGATCCTACTTTACAAAGTGCCAATTATGACAGAACACAAAAATAATTTCTTGTTCCATAATGTAAATTAATTTTGTGAAATAGCAAACATCATTTCACATTCAGGGTATATTCTGATAAGAATTATAGTCATACCGACACGCTCGTTCTTCCGCTTCACTCTTTGCACCAATGCCAGCAGAGTTAACATCAACAGGATATCACACCTACAATATGTAAGGCTTTCGTGAAAAATATACACACACTCACACACACACAAATTTTATTACAGCATCAAGACTCCCATGGTGCTGCCCATCTCTCCACCTCCCACAACGTCACTGTGGAGGCATGTTTTCCTTGTCACTGGTCCAATCCATTGCTTCTTATAAATGAGTACTGTGCATGCATCCAATGCTTCCATGCATCCATGGATATTAATGCTTTTTTATGAGTGGTAATGTGACGGGACTATATTTTACTCAGTCAATGCAACGGAAACATCTCTAGTGACTGTCAGAAGGACAGCCACCTAAAGTATATTTAATCCTGCAATGTAAACATTCACTTCAAAAATTGCAATGTTTTACAGGGTTAAAATGACTGGACTGCTGCACCTAGGACACTTAGTTGAGATGAAGTGGTCTGGGTGACTTTAGTTGTCCTTTAAATACATTATTATAAAATGCAATTATATGGCTTGATTAGAACTCTGCCAAAAACCCAGTGAACACGTAAGAAGGGCAAATGTCTTAAAAGCCACAAAGAGGAGAATGGTAAGCTTAAAGGAGCTGGTGAGATCTCCTGCTGAGATAGAAAAAAATGTTCAATGAATATGACAAGAATATTCAGTTCCGAACATATATGGACACAGAACTTGGATATTAAACAGCACACTAATCTAGTATCCTTAAATATGGCATTCCAAAACAAATTATGTTACAAAGCCAAATGATCAAAATAAAAAAAGGGGGGAGCGGCGAAAACATCAGAGCTGACCTCGAGCTCTGAGCTTGATGAGAGGAAAACAGAGGTTTTGGAGTGTCCAACTGGCTATAACCGAGCTAAATAACCCATCTTCCTACCCAGGAGAGGACTAGGGCTGGAAAACCAAAACACGAAAGGCAGAAAATGTCCCTGTAAACCGTGATATCGGGGAGTAGTTGTGGCGCTCACACAAACCCCTGTGGGACAAAATGTTGCAGGAGGACGATGGATCTTCCTACTCCTCGGAAGACATAGCATTTAACATGGGAGAAGGGGCAATGTGTTCTCCACCAGCCAGACCTAAACCCCTGAAAGCCAGCAGTGTATTAAAGTGTAGCAGAACTGCGTATGAACATCGCATCCGACATGGCATTAAAGATGCGATAGAAGGTGTCACCTCCTGAAATACCCTGTTGGAGGAACTCATCGAGTTCTCAAGACCATAGGATTAATTCTATGGAGATTCAAATAGCTGAGATCCAGTGACAGCAAATGGCCACCAAAAACAGGATAGACACCTTAGAGGAACAACGGAGGCGTTATAAAATCTCAAAATCCGCAGCATACCGGACTCTGTAGACCTACCTCATTTCATTAGACGCCTGATCAGCTTACTGCTGCCTCCCAAAGAGGCCAAGGCGGGAAGGCTTGACAGCATTTTCAGGCTGCCGAAGCCGACAAAATTGTTCGCTCATACTGACCTGAGAGTTCGATTCCAGTCTTTGCAAGACAAAACCCTTTTATTGGCAGCTGCCGAAGGGAAAACTCTCTTACAATTTGAAGGATCCACGCTTACACTGTTTCATGATTTAACCTGGGAAGCATCAAGCCTGTCTCGACTGGACCCCTCAGCGGTGACAGAATTTGTTCCCTGACCGACTCAACGTCCAACACCTCCACAAGAGAGAACCTGAAAGGCCGAGATTTTCCCTGGACTTACCTGTCCTACAGAGGTCTACCAAGCCCTCGAACCGCAGTTTCCTCCCTGGGGGCTCTTCATAGCTGCAGATTTTTATGATTTTTGTTTACTGTTTTAGCTGTTATGTTACTTACCTTTAACACGCCACAGATATCTCAATACATTTATCTAACAATAATATCACAAAGCAAATAGATACTGATAATGTTACTGTCTTAAGGGAGGGAGTGAGAGAGGACCCGGGAGCGCTTACCTGCAGCTGGACTGCGAAGGTTGCCTATGCCTGCTCTACACACACTGCCCCCCATACACACACTGCCCCCCATACACACACTGCACCACAAACACTGCCCCTCATACACACTGCACACCCATACACACACTGCCCCCATACACACACTGCCCCCCATACACACACTAAAGACACTGCCCCACAAATACTGCCCCCCATACACACACTGGAGACGCACCTATGCAAATTGAGAATTGCTCCACCCCTCCAGATGGAAGCATCAAGCCTGTCTCGACTGGACCCCTCAGCGGTGACAGAATTTGTTCCCTGACCGACTCAACGTCCAACACCTCCACAAGAGAAAACCTGAAAGACAGAGATTTTCCTTGGACTTACGTGTCCTACAGAGGTCTACCAAGCCCTCCAACCGCAGTTTCCTCCCTGGGAGCTCTTCATAGCTGCAGATTTTTATGATTTTTCTTTACTGTTTTAGCTGTTATGTTACTTACCTTTAACACGCCACAGATATCTCAATACATTTATCTAAACATAATATCACAAAGCAAATAGATACTGATAATGTTACTGTCTTAATACAACAGACCCCTCGCCCCTGCAGTGGTGGATCCAGGGGGGGGGACGGGGCAATTGCCCCCCCCCCGAGATTCTCCCCTGCCAGATAGTGCAGGGCTGACATTGTCCAAGTGCCAGCCCTGCAATGTGCCAGCCGGCAGGGGAGGAAGTGAGAGTGGACCCGGGAGCGCTTACCTGCAGCTCCTCCGGGTCCTCCTCTCGCGAGCATGGAGAGTTGCCGCGGTTACCACGGCAACGCTCCAAATTTCGCGAGAGTGAACTCTGGCCCTGGAGAGCGGGCTAGAGTTCACTCCTACCACTGGGACCACTAGGGAATCCCCACCGGACCAAAAGGGATGGAGACATGTCCCCCCTCCTCCTCAATAAAGGTAAGAAGGGAGGGGGGACATAATGAATATTTATTTTATTAAATAAATAAAAAATGTAAAAGCCTCTCTCCCCTCCTTCCCCCATACACACTACACACACTGCCCCCCATACACACACTACACACACTGCCCCATACACACACTGCCCCACAAACACTGTCCCATACACACACTACACACACTGCCCCACAAACACTGCTCCCATACACACACTGCCCCACAAACACTGCCCCCATACACACACTACACACACTGCCCCACAAACACTGCCTCTCATTCACACACTGCCCCACAAACACTGTCCCCATACACACACTGCCTCACAAACACTGCCCCCCATACACACACTGCCCCAAATACACTGCCCCCCATACACAAACTGTCCCACATACACACACTGCCCCCCCCATACACACACTGCCCAACAAACACTGCCCCCACACACACTACACACACTGCCCAACAAACACTGCCCCCCATACACACACTACAGACACTGCCCCACAAACACTGCCCCCATACACACACTGCCCCACAAACACTGCCCCCCATACTCACACTGCACCACAAACACTGCCCCATACACACACTACACACACTGCCCCCATACACACACTGCACTACAAACACTGCCCCACAAACACTGCCCCCCATACATACACTGCACACCCATACACACACTGCCCCCATACACACACAACACACACTGCCCCACAAACACTGCCCCCCATACACACACTGCCCCACAAACACTGCCCCCCATACACACACTACACCAGGGATAGGCAACCTTTGGCACTCCAGATGTTGTGGACTACAACCCCCATACACTGCACCGCTCACACACACACACACTGCAGCTCTCACACACACTGCCCCACACATACACTGCCCCCTAACACACTCACTGCAACCCTGACACACACTGCCGCCCTCACGCACTCGCACACACACTTCACCGCTCACACACACACACTGCACCTTTCACACACACTTCACCCCTAAAACATACCACTGCTCTTATGCCCTATATCCCAGCAGACCCCAGGTAAGTTGTCAAACTGTTCTTAAACGGTTTGACTACTTACTCTGGGATGGGATCCTGGCACTATGGGCGCCATAACTACTACACTGAGCTGTAGTGGTTATTGTGCCTGGATTATTTCTTTAAATAATCTACAAGTGCCCCTCCCGAGATCAGGCTCTGGATCCGCCACTGCTCCCCTGGTGCTTATTAGCATATCCTTAGGTCACACCTGCAATTCCGAGAGAGAGATGCATCTCTACAGGAGTTTAGTATCCTCCATTAGGAGTTATCACGATATGCCACTCAACTTTCCTGTGAGGGAAAACCCAGTATGCCATTCACATGTGTTTTTTTATTCTGTTACAATTTACATTTCTAAAAAACATTCCAAATGCTTTTACCCTGTTGATGATTGCATGACTTGTGTACGTACGTATACAATCCTTGAAACTTGTCTGTGTATTGCTCACATGTGGAATAAAAAAATAAAGAATAAAAAAGAAAAGAGCTCTTGTTAACTTTCAGCTGTCTACTACACAGCACCCTATTTTGAGTAATTTTAGTCGTTCAAATAAAAACTATTTTTAAATGAAATTCGGAGGAACTTAACTATTCAATGGATGAACTTTGGTTCGGCCTAATTTATTGAACAAAACTTGTACAAACTAAACATTCTCCCGTCTAATATACATGAACACAATACACAATCCAGGAACCCCTGAGTGGTCTCCCTCTTGGAATATTTCTATTTATATAATGCCAAAATACCAGGGTATTGCAGCATCCAATGATACATTTTTATTGGACTAACATAATATTCCAAAGACATGCTTTCGAGAGTTTTCCTCTCTTTCTCAGGTCTGAAGCAATACTGATCAATCTGATAGAGTTTAACACTTAACCCCTTAAATCCGGAGGGCGTACTATTACGCCCTGCAGGAGCTGGCTCCAAACGCCGGCAGGCGTAATAGTACGCCTTGCTATAATGGCCGCCCCCGTGGCCGGCGCTAATCGCCCGCAGCAGATTGCGGTCGGGGGGGATGCCTGGCCCCCCCGACATTCCCCCCTGTGGCCGGTGACCGCGATCTGCAGTCTCTGATCGCAGTGACAGTGTGGAGTGTGTAGGGGATGTCCTGATATGTGTGTAAGGAATGCATTGTGTGAATCTGTGTTTGTATGTATAAGGACTGCAAGGTGTGTTTCTGTGTATGTACGGGATGCAGTGTGTGCGTCTGTAAGGGGTGCATTGAGCGTGTGTAAGGAATGCATTGTGTGTTTCTGTGTGTGTAAGGGATGCATTGTGTGTAAGAGTTGCATTGCTTGTATATGTGTGTCTGTGTGTGTAATACATTGTGTGTGTAATGCATTGTGTGTTTTTCTGTGTGCAAGGGGTACATTGTCTTTGTGTGTAAGGGGTGCATTGTGTGTGATTGTGTGTGTGTGATGGATGTCAATCTCTCCCCCTCCCTTGTCACTCTCTTCTCCCCCCCTCCCTTGTCCCTCTCTTCTCCCCCCTCCCTTGTCCCTCTCTTCTCCCCTCCCCCTCCCTGTCAATTTCTTTCTCCCCCCCCTGTCAATTTCTTTCTACCCCCTCCCTGTCAATTTCTTTCTACCCCTGTCAATTTCTCCCCCCCTGTCAATTTCTTTCTCCCCGCCAACGTATTTCTCCCCCCACTGTCAATTTATTTCTCCACCCCTCCCTGTCAATTTATTCCCCCCCTCCCCTACCTCATTTGTAGCGTGGCCGAGCTCTGTATGGTCCGCGGGTACAGGGAGCTTTTGTTTCCTGTACATTCAGTGTGCCCTTCCTGCTAGTCCGGCCGGGTACAGGAGACAGATGCTCCCTGTACCCGCGGACTATACAGAGCTCGGCCACGCTACAGTGAGGGAGTGACAGGAGGGAGCGCTGAGTGCTTCCCTCCTGTCAGCCCCTCTCCTCATGCTGCGCCCGGGCGGGGTGCCCTCATGAAAGCACCAGCCCGGTAAAGTTGCAGCCGCCTGAGGCTCTCTGCAGAGCGCTGGGGCGGCTGCAGCATGGGGGGGGAGCGGCGCACCTTCCCAAGGGACGCCCTAGGCAGCTGCCTAGTCCGCCTAACAGGTAGCGCTGGCGCTGGTTCATGGTGATGCCTTGACCTCCAAATTCCACAGATCTCAATCCGATTGAGCATCTGTGGGAAGTGCTGAACAACAAATCCGATCCATGGAGGTCCCACCTCACAACTTGCAGGACATAAAGGATCTGCTGTTCATGTCTTGGTGCCAAATACCACAGAACACATTCAGAGGTCTTGTGGAGTCTGTGCCATGACACATTATAGCTGTTTGGTAGCAAGAGGGGGACCTACTCAATATTAGGCAGGTGGTTTTAATGTTTTGGTTGATTAGTGTATATTCTTCTAAACTATATTAATCACTTGACTAATGTTAGACGTTATTGAGCACAATGGTTTACCTCACAATAATGGTGCTAAAAGAAAAAAAAATCTGTAAGCGTGTAATAATGCTGTTTAAAAATAAAAACAAAAAAATGTGGTAAGACTGTCTATAACAGCACATTTTTTCATCACATACATTTCTAGAACGTGTTATGTTGTTCTTTTGCAATGCCTGAAAAAGTATGCTTTGAACACAAATTTAGCTGTGATGACAATAATAAAGTTGTCCAGGTCAGGAGGCTCAGAGTTATAAAGTAATAATTCAAGCAGCCAGTTTCCCTTATTTGGTTCCACTCATAACTAAGCAGACTTACTAAATCACCAAATGACCTAATCAAATGTGTCTTTAAAGGGACGCTATAGTTACCAGAACAACTAGAGCTTTATATAGTGCTTCTGGTGTCTATGGCCTGTCCTTGCAGTGTTAGCACTCACTGCCATAGAAAGGGCAGTGTCTACATTACTGCCTAGTAGCACCTCTAGTGGCAGATACTTAGATGGGAACTAGAGGTGCTTCCTAGTCCCGTGCTGCACAATGTGCTCTGCATGAAGGCTCTAAAAATCCCGTGTAGGAATGCATCTCTATGAGGAGATGCTGATTGGTGCAGTGTGGCGTTTTGACGGGCATATGCAATAGTCTTCCAATGCTTTGCTAAGGGTAAAACGATGAGTAAAATCACCTTTTCATTGGACAGACAAGGGGGCCGGACACCTAAATTTTTTGTGTATTTTTAATGTTTATTAGATATACCCCACCTGCCGGGATGATTACCTCCATTATTGTAATATGCGACCAAATACAGGAATTTTATTTATTTTTATTTTTTAGCGTAATGGCCATTCTCAATTCGCCAAGGTATTTTTTTAACTACTTGCCCTCTCAGTAAGCAAATTGTTTTTCAGATTATCAGTTCACTTGCAAAAAGCAAGTGAATGATAATTCTCAAATGCATTTGGTTATAATAATAATACTCCCATTCTGGTGCTGTAAATTGGTTCAGCTGCGGATACTGGTGTTTTTCTGAACTCATTCGAACCAATATTACAGAACGGGTCAGACTTACTAAAACGGAATTCAGTCGTTTCCGCTGTATTTTGTCCATTCAGACCAAAGCTGGTGGTTTAGTAAATAACCCTGAAAAGTTAAGCAAGGGGAATTTATCCCTCAGTTGTGTAGGGGTTAAAATTTTACGAAAGTATAACCAGACACTAGTGTAAGATAAATGACTTTTATGCAGAATTGAAGAGTTATGGAAGGTGGACTATTGTAAAAAGAAGAGTTAAAAAGGAATGTGAGAGATCTTGAGAATATTGCCATTGAAAGTTAAGTTGGTGTCTCGCATTTCTAAGCTTTAATAGTAGAAAAAAACGTGGTTATATCTAACATTCTCTGGCAAGAGAAAGAAGGGTTTGTGAAATAAGATAGAGAGATGGACAAAATTGTTGCGAGAGAACGTGTTATGAAATCCAGTTCAAGATGTGACGGTATCTTGTCAAGGTTTTTTTTAAATTTTTTAAATGTGGTGGATATTAAGGTTTTTATAAAATCTCGGATTCTGCAACTGCATGAGGGTCCCTTCTCCCTGCACCCACACCATAGGAAGGTGGTAAAACGAGAATGTAACGTTGCACATCACGTTTCAACAGAAGTATGGGAAGGATGATACTTTATTATAAGCAAAAAGAACTTTGCAATGAAGGGGTTAGGAAATTGTTAAATGGAAATTCTGTCCCCTACACACTTCCCCCACAAATGTATTTATATGTAATAAGACAATTGTCCCAGAACCCGACAATGAGACCGTTTCCTCCTATTATCAGAGTGCTATGTAATGAGTCAGCAGTCTCTCGTGTGTCACACTCTATGGTCCTATGTCTCACAGTGCAGGATGATGAGACAGCCCTGTTATGCCATGGTGAAGTATGATGAAGCAATATTAGCTGTGTGCAGAGTCAGCCAACTGACTCAGGTGTTATGAGTGCAACATAATGGATCTATGTCAATCTGTGCTTACTAATAAGCCAACTGCCCTAACTGCCCCTACAGAATTTTGGAGGAGCAATTATAGGAGCATTGTCAGAAAAGAGAATATATTGTATTATTCCTCTTTTATTTATTCTGGGACCCATTGATATGTCCTATCTGTGGTGAGACCCCTCCAGGCTTCCTGCAGAATCATGGCTGTTACCTGTAAGAACGACACTAACGTTTTTACCTTTTAAAGGAACTCTTCAGGCACCACAAGCACTACGGCTCGTTGGTCTACTTTTCACTATTTAGTATTTTTTATATATATTCTTTTTTTTATTGTGAATGTATTTCATGGAGATTACATTTCACATTCCACTGGTGCATCACAATCAAATGACATCTATGTAGTGGCGATAAAATGTAGTTCAAATTTAAATGTCCTCCTTCTCCAAATTCTTCAATCTCTCAGTCTCTGTGACACTGTCCTCTCGTGGTTCTCCTCCTATCTCTCCCAACGTTTGTTCAGTGTCTCCTTTTGCAAAGACACCTCCCCCTCTCGCCCTTTCTCGGTTGGAGTCCCCCAAGGTTTGGTTCTTGGTCCCCTTCGGTTCTCTCTTTATACTGCCTCTCTTGGCAAACTCATTAACTCCTTTGGATTCCGCTACCATCTGTATGCCGACGACACCCAGATATATCTCTCCTCCCCTGATCTTTCCCCTGCAATGCTGCAACATGTCACTGCTTGCCTTTCTTCAATTTCTGATTAGATGTCCTCCTGCTTTCTAAAGCTCAATTTCTCTAAAACTGAGCTTCCCTCCTGTCAGCCCCTCTCCTCATGCTCACACGCCCGATACAGCTCTGCTAACCCCGGACTGGCGGGGGTCATCCCGGTCCTCGCTGGAGACAATCACCCCCATAACACAGCCTGCAACTCACCGGACTCAGAGTTCCCCCGGGACCACTGCTGTGAGAGCTCCTGGTCGACTCAGGGAGAGCACAGAGAAACCTGCAGAATGCCACGCAGAGCAAGCTGACTATACAGCAAGGCTGGAAGCAATATTTACAGCTTTTTGGCAGAAGAGTGAAAGGCGCATGCAACAGCACGCCGATGCCACACACGGATTTCATCCATCAAAGCGACCACGAGGTGAACACAAAATGGCTACCGCATACTCACCTCAGCACTCACAGGGCTCACAACTCTGGCGCAGGCTAGCAAGTAAGCAGCACCAGTCTGTCCGGAACCAGCCAGGCGACCTCACGCGGCACAAGCCGAGCCCACTACAAAGTAAAAGACCGCAGCGACGACACCCAGCCGAGCCCTACCAGGGCGGCAAGGCGGGAGACATGGCGGGCCGAGAGGCGTACATACCCACCCAGTTAGATTCCCAGAGGGGGAAAGCCTGCCTCGCAGTTACCCCCCAACATCAGCAATGGTACCAGGGGGAGCAGGTTCATCTTGGGGACGCAACATCAATAATGTCCTCCACAAGCCCAACACAGTGAACCGTAGCAGTGCAACAATGTCAAATATTGTCAAGGGAGCCTCAAGCAGACCCTCCTCCACCCTTCAAGGAAACAGACACTCACAACACACGAGGTAACTCAGCCGAAACGGAGGCATACAGACACCACCCGCCCACCGCACCGCCGGCTCCACCAAGACAGCCCTGAGGGACAGAGATACACAGCCACCCGACACTCATACAGCCAAAGATGGATCCTTGCTACAGCCCCGACCAGGGATGCCACAGCCGAACAGTACCTGCATGTACAAGGCCCAACACCGGCAGCAGCTTCATCCGACGGCAAAGGGGACCACAGCTGCACCTCCCGCATACCAGAGGCTCCTGCCGAAAGCCGGAGTCGGGTGAACCCCCGAGACTGAGGTCCCAGAGACTGTAAGCACCAACCACTGTGGACTCACGATGCGACTTACCAACGATACTACCCTCCTCTTTGCCTTTTAGCCTAGGGTGTATTTCCCTCTAATCTTGCAGAGTTATTCCTGTACCTAATCAGTGTAGCAGGTCTTTTATATATTTCCTATATATCTCTCATCGGACAGCTGGCTACAGATGTCCACTTACTGTATAGGTGCTATATACCAACCAGCTACTGCCATACTGCAAAACATGCAATTACGTTATAATAACCTAGTATTATCAAGCATCAATCATTTTAGTTTTGTGCCTGTATACCCTCATACAAGTACAAAAACATTTTTCTTAGTGTTACAAATATAAGTTTCAACTGACATGCCATTATACTGTTACCCCTGCAGTTTTGAACTGACAGAATACCCTTTATACCTACACTTTCTTCCCATCTGCAGCCTATACAAACTAGAGGACTAAACAGGATGCTAATTACTGTTGTCTTTATTTCGAATTTTTTTTTTTTTTTTACTTTTTATGAATCTTGCTATTGTGGCCAGTATAACGAGGGAACAGAATTATTTATAGTCCTTTGCATTGTTCTGGCAGAAACACTAGCCTACACACTAAATCTATGTGGCATTAACACATCTTGCTTAAGACTACCTATATATGCCAAGATTTGATACCTATGAGAATATAATGCTATGTCAGACCTACTGTCTGTGTTTGGCGGTATTGGCTAAAGGGGAACACACTGGGCTTTACTCATGTCAGCTCATGCTGATAATGGGCTAGCCCAGTTAAGAGACCATCACCCTTTCTCACTATTGCTAGCATGTCAGTATCTTATAGCATTTATGTCATAGCAACGCTCATACACCTACTCAGCCCTAGAGGCAATACTACTCTTGTAGGCTAGAACCATGATTAATGCTTAATTTTTATACATATATTCCTGATAGTATTCAAATCGTCTACTCTACTCCTCGTGGCTACCAACTTGGTTGCAGCTAATGTTGAAGCAAATGTTATAGATCTCTAACAAATCTCTTAAAAATTGTGCTGTTAATTCTTGCCATGTTACTGATTATCTTGTGTTGTTCCATCAGCTTGTATCAGCTGTTGTGGCAATATAAACTTGTCTGTAATTCTTAGCACAACAAAAATAAAGAATTTAAAAAAAAAAATATCGCCCGCATCCGCCCCTTTCTCACGCAAGATGCTGCCAAGGAGCTTGTTCATGCTCTGGTAATCTCTCGCATGGATTACTGTAACTCTGTTCTAGTTAATGAATGCTGCCGCCAGGCTGATCTTTCTAACCCATCGCTCCTCCCATACCTCGACACTCTGTTGATCCTTACACTGGTTTCCTGTATCCTATAGGTGTCAATTCAAAATACTAACCCTTACCTATAAAGCTCTAACCAACTCTAGCCCCTCTTACATTTCTTTACTTATTCATAGGTGTGCCCCTTCTCGATTTCTCCACTCTGCTGGTGACATTCTCCTGTTCTCTGCTCGCACCCTAACTGCTAACTCGCTCTTTTAGGACTTCTCATGGGCGGCTCCCTTTCTTTGCCTATCCCCATCAGACTCTCCCCTAGTCTTCAATTGTTTAAGAAGTCCCTCAAAACACATCTGTTCAGAAATACTTGTGGACTTCCAGAGTAACTTATCTATACCTATCCAAATCTGTCTCTCGTTCTCCTAAAAGAGGCATACTCCACTCTCACCTCCAACTCTGTTACTTTTCCACCTTGTTTGGTGTCTGTCACCTTGCTGCACTGTTGTGTATTTGTACCCCACCTCCTCTAGACTGTAAGCTAGTTTGAGCAGGCCCTCATCTACCTATTGTTCCTGTGTCATTGTGTAATTGTCTCGTTTATTGTAAATTTCCCCCTTTCATAATATTGTAAAGCGCTGCGGAATTAGTTGGCACTATATAAATACCAACAATAATAATAATAAAAAATTCTCATTTAAGTTTGTATCTAACAATAGAGAAAAAAGGGGAGGTAACTAAGGAAGGGAAATGGTGGGATAGTGAGGTAGTTTTGGGGTGATGGAACAGACAAAAAGATCTTTGAGAGGGAGGATGGTAGATGATGTCGAACCAAAAAACTAGCCTTGCTAAATTGTCAATCTGTACTAAAATCGGAAAAACATTAGAAAAAATGGTTAAAGGAATACTCCAGCAACCATAACCACTTCATTGGCAGTGACCTACCTTTAGGGGTTAAACCATTAACAAATGGTTTAACCTAAAGTGTTGAATCCAGCATTGGTTAGCTCTGCCCCTCTAGTTCTGTTTTTGTCTGAGGCTTAAATCAGGAAGCCTCAGACAGAGCAGCCATAGATCAGCTGACATTCTAAGTTAATCAGAAGCTTCCTATTCACATATTGGCTTGAGAAACATACATAATTTCTTACTTTAAAGCTGTTTTGTGAATGGGGATCTACTGATGCAAAGTGCAGACATAAACAATGCTGTCAGGTGGCAGAATGCAAGTGACATGGAGACAGAGGGATGTGAGTAAGGGCAGGTGACCAAGATCGAAAGGAGAGTAGGAGTGGTCATTTCACTTGGGAAGCAAGTAGGCATGTGCCATGGATGAGGTAATGGGAGAGATGGACACTCAGATGATTAGGTGACATAAGCAGGTGGGTGAAGGCAGGTGATGTGGGAACAGTGGGGAGTGTGATAATTGGGGCTGCAGGAAGGCCAAGTGATATTGGGAGGGAATGGACTAGTAAGTTGGACAGGAAGAGGAGTAAGTCACTTAGGGATTAAGGGAGCAGGTAAGTGACACATAGTTTTAGATGTTTTAGATGTAGTGACCCTGGGAGAATGTAGTAAAGTAAAATATTATAAAGAGAGAGTGAACAAGAGGCATTGGAGGAACCCGGTAAGTGAAATAAGGACAGAGAAGAGTAGATAGGGTAGGGGGAGTGGTTAATTGACATGGAAATGGGGTGGATAACCATGTGGCCTACCTTATTCTTACCCACCTCAGCATTTGATGTCAAGTGGGAATTTAATACTGTCCTTGGGGGGAATTCAGTTATGTTATAAGTTCTGTGTTTGTTTCTTTTAGGCTCATCCCATAAAATCAGTCCCAGGATTGTGTCACATCATGATTGCAGTTCAGTCAAGCCACTCCATTACAAGTATCTAATAATGTTCTGGACTCAAGACCCAGTAGCAAGGCCAAGTTTTACTGAATTACTTATTCGATCCAGTTATCAGTAGTCTCATCATTGCAGTATCCCTAGGGATTAACTAGGGACCTGGGTGTTAGGTGATGATTTCACTAATGGACCTCCCACTGGAAAAATTGAAGCAGTTACAGGAGGACACATGAGCACATCCAGAATCTAGCAAACTCCATAGAAAAGCATTGAATCAAGGAAGGTCTTATGTGCTTGGCGCTGGTCACGTATACACATTAGCTTCCTCTCTGATTGCGGGCATTGGAGGAACATCACTTCAGGGAAGATGTGTTAAAAGGGTTTTTTAACCCTTCCAACACTGGGGGAGGTGAACGATCACTACAGGGCAGAGGGACACAATAGTGTTAGGAATACACTTTTGTATTTTAACTCTATAGTGTGTGAATAGTTGGTTTGCATCCTTTTGTCTATTGATATTTCATATAGTGCATTTATTTGTAGGGCAGAGGAAGGCTGTATGTTCTTAGATGAGCAGATACTGTTCCTAATTCTAACTTCCTTTACTATTAACTTTTTTGTGTCAAATGTATTCTTCACTTGTAATGAACTGTTAACAATGTGTCCATTATCTCACTGTTAACAATATAATACAGCAGGGGTTCCCAACCTGTGGTACACGTACCCCCAGTGGTACAATTCAGCTCCCCTGGGGTTACGCAAAAAAATTGCTGTAGTGGTGGAGCAGAGCCGATTCATGACTGCCCTGGATTTGTTTCTTTCATGCTTTATGGCTGGAACGGAGTGACAGGATGGAGGAGCCTTACACTGCTTCTCCATCCTGTCAGTAACATGCAGGAATCTCGCAGAGCTTAGTCCCGTCGCTCAGTGTGCGCACCCAAGGTATGCTGTCACTCTCAGCTTGCTGCAGCTCCACCCCTCTTGCTCCCTCAGAGCAGTGAGAGGCTGAAAAGGCAGTGTTTACATTGAAAAGCCTGCAAGGACAGGTTAAAGATACCAGAACCACTACATTAAGCTGTAGTGGTTCTGGTGACCAAATTGTCCCTTTAAGCTTAAAATGGGCTCATCCAGTCTTGCCCTACATGTTGATGTCCTTTAGCTATTAACTTTCTGTGTCATGACCATTATTAAATCTTTGTTCTCCATTTACAGTCGTATTTACCATATTCTAACAATTAACAATGTTAAC
Organism: Pelobates cultripes; assembly: GCA_933207985.1. Taxonomy (NCBI): domain Eukaryota; kingdom Metazoa; phylum Chordata; class Amphibia; order Anura; family Pelobatidae; genus Pelobates; species Pelobates cultripes. The sequence goes on from OW240919.1 coordinate 91,739,581, forward strand.
AATGTGACCATGTATTGATTGCTAACACAGTGATCCAGAGACCATTAATTCCTTGTAAAATCCTAATTTAAAAAATGTTGAATAAGAAGAAATATTTTTCTCCTATTCTATAGTGCTGGGCAGCAAGCTGCCCTCTAGCTGGTTTATTTATAAAGTAATCAAGACATTTTATAGTTTTTATTTTAGAGTAAAATTTCTTTGCCATTTCTGCCCAATTCCAGTTCAAGCAGATAAATCTATGATACAACAGATTGCCTTGTGCCATGGAATGAGTTATTATGCCCTCATTCACCCTACAGACAGTGTGACACAGGTGAGGTCACTGTAAGTTTAATGAATAAGTTCAACATTTGAAGGAGTATAAAGACTGACATGATTCATGCCACACGACTGTCTATTATAAGACGTGGTCTAAAATCACCCACATTGTCTCTTAGCACGGTGCCCTCCACACTAACATTCCTTGACCCGTCACCTCTGCACACAATGAATACATTCCATATACATTGTCCTGTATCATTATTTCCCATTTGGTCACTGTCCCTCCTAGTGTCTTTCTTTGCTGCCCTCTCAAAAAACACAATTGTGAACCGTGAACCAGAGACATGGGAAGCCGATTTTAATGTGTGTCTGCGTCTCACTGTCTCGTTTATTCTCTACATATGTCTGAAAGTGTTTTATTTCCTGTCCGTAGAACACAAGTAATTCAGTGACAATGCATTTCTGAAGAGTTTCTGCATTAGATTATTTTTATTTAGACTACGAGTACATACAGACATGTGGACAGCTTTTAGGGGTTTGTTCACTAATCAGTGTGATGTGTGTTGAATTAAAATGTAACCGTTACATCCTGTGTTTTGTAACTGTTTGCCAACATGTCACACAACACACTGGTTAGTTGATAAACCCCCAGTTTTATGGACCCAAAACAAAGAGTTTCACTAGTCTTATCTCTAAAACAAACATTGGTTGTAATTAAGTGAAACTAATGAATGTGGGAAATATATAAAAAAAATTACAAATAATTTCAGTATGAAGTAATGACAGGTTTGTTACACACCTCTTCATTTTCATGGATCTGTTGTGATTCTTAATTTGTTTATATGGTAGATAGCCCCATTTGTAAATCTTCCTCTGGTTATTAGGTCCACACACTCTTATTAAATTTCTGTTTTTGTTAGCATTACTGCTGGTATAAATAACTATTGCTTCTGTTTGCAGTGCTAAGTCTGTTTTATTAGGCCTCTATCACCTTAGCACATCTGGATATAAAATTGTTATAATGTTCTTATTTGAATAAGAGATCACGTATTGTAAGACTGAGAAGACATCCTGTGTACAGTCCTATGACAGCATGTTGTTCTTCCTTTTTTTAAGTCATTTCATAAACAGAGAATATGAGAACTGGCAAAAGTGCAGAGAAACTTTAATAGCTCAGGTCTCAAAAATGTTTTTACTCACTTGTACTATTACAGAAAGAACCTATACCATTTGCTTATCAGACTAATCTCACCACGAAGGGCAGTCCCAATCTGAAATGTTGACAAGCTACCTCTGCACAAGACAGCAACCCTGGACAATAGTTTCAGCCTTTTTTGACAACGTGCATCCGATTGTAGTCGTGTTGATATGATAATATTCTTTTTCCGTGGTACAGTTTGATTTACCACTCATTTTAATTCACCCTTCTCTGACTTTTTCAGTTTACAGTATTAAATGCTGTAGAAAACTGTATTCCTAAAACTATAGTGTACCTGTGCCACCTCTGCACCCACTCCCACCAAATGGCAAATAAAGGGTTAAAAGCCCTCATTTCACTTTCCTGATTCCAGCACTGATGTCGCTCGGTGATGGATCAGGGCAGTGGCGTACATACCAGGGTCGCAGGGGTCGCGGCTGCAACCGGGCCCGGCCCACCAGGGGGCCCGGCCGCCCCTGCGACCCTGTGTGTACCCACTGGGCCAGCCTCTTCCCCTGGGGGGCCCAGGAGCCGACCACCCCAGGGCCCCCTGAGGCTGGCCCTGCTGACACCCGGAAGGCGTATGGCCGGTCGGGCAGGCGCGCGCGCGAGGGAGCACTCAGTGCTTCCTCTTCAGCTCCCTCGCGCACCGCACTGATACCGGAGCCGGAAGATGATGTCATCTTCCGGCGCCGGCATCCCTACGCGGCGCGCGAGGGAGCTGAAGAGGAAGCACTGAGTGCTCCCTCGCGCGCCCGCCTGCCCGACCGGCCACCTGCCCAGGAGCCCAGCAGCACCACTGGACCCCAGGGAATCCCCCCAGCACTCCAAAAGGTAAGGAGGCTGGGGGGATAAAAATTTTTTTTTTTTTTAAAACATGTGTGTGTGAGTGTTAGAGTGTGTGTGAGTGTTAGAGTGTGTGTGAGTGTTAGAGTGTGTGTGAGTGTGTGTGAGTGTTAGAGTGTGTGAGTGTTAGAGAGTGTGAGTGTGTGTGAGTGTTAGAGTGTGTGAGTGGTAGAGAGTGTGTGTGTGAGTGTTAGAGTGTGTGAGTGTTAGAGTGTGTGTGTGTGTGTGTTAGAGTGTTAGAGTGTGTGTGAGTGTGAGTGTTAGAGTGAGTGTTAGTGTCTGTGTCTGCTAGTGTCTGCTAGTGAGTGTCAGTGAGTGTGTTACTGTGTGTGTCTTACTGAGTGTGTGTGTGTTAGTGAGTCTGTTTGATGTCTGTTAGTGAGTTTGTGTTTGTCAATGAGAGTGTATGTTTTGTAAGTGAGTGTGTATGTATGCTCCTCTAGCGACTGTCAGTAAGACAGCCACTAGAGGCTGGATTAACCCTCAGTGAAACATAGCAGTTTCTCTGAAACTGCTATGTTTTCAGCTGCAGGGTTAAAACTAGAGGGACCGGACACCCAGACAACTTCATTGAGCTGATGTGATCTGGGTGTCTGTAGTGGTCCTTTAAGTGTGTGTGCATCTGCATGCACTGGCGTACATACCGCGGTCGCAGGGGTCGCAGCCCTGTAACCCCTGCGACCAGGTGTCCACCGCCATGTGTTGCGGCCTGGCGCGCGCGGGGGAGGGGACCCACGGATCAATTTTCGCACCGGGGCCCCATGGGTCATGTGTACGCCACTGGATCAGGGTATTCCTTCACCGACATCACGGCGATTCAGAAACCTATTGCGCATGCACGGCAAGTAACACACACGCATTAACCCTTCTCCATAGGAAAACATTGCATCAATTCTTTCCTATGCGGTTTTTAAAGGTGCCAGACGTCCTTATGCAAAGCATGACAGGTTTGTGACACACCTCTTCATTTTCATGACATCAGGAAGTGCCACTAGTGTCTGTCTGGTAGACAGCCACTAGAGGAGGAATTTGCCTTGCAATATAATTATTACAGTTTCCCAAAAAATTGCAATAATTAACATTGTGGGGTTAAGGGTACAGGGGCACTGCACCCAGACCACTTCAATGAGACTAAGAGGTCTAGGAGTGCCTGTAGTGTCCCCTTAAAATGCATTTAATTGTGATATTTACTATTTATTTTGCACAGCTAACACACATTGAAGAGAAAATAAAATATGTATATTGTTGCACAAAAGGTAATTAAGAAAAAGATATTAGTTGATTGCATTAGGATGCACCCATCAATCCGCTCTGTAAGTGAATACTTTAGCTATTCCAGCAGTGAAACTTTTCAGGATAAGTATCTATCTGCTTTGCACATCTGGATTCTGCAACTTTTCACAATTCATCTTGCAAGATTGTTCAAGCTTGTAAGGTTAAATTGGGATAATTGGTGAGCAGCAATGTCCAAGGATTTCCACAGGTTCTCAGTTTGATTAAAGTCTGGACATTGACTGAATATTCTAAGATGAAGCTAGACCACAGGAGTGTAGCTTTGGCCATGAGTTCAGGATTATAAACCTACAGCGCTGCAGAATCTGTTGGCGCTTTATAAATACCAGTAATAAATAAATAAATACTGGAAAGTCAATCTCTGCCCCAGTGTCATGTTCTGAAGACAGAAACAGATTTTGTACAAGAATTGTCCAGCAGGCAGCACCAACATACAACCCCTAAACCAGTCACCAAACAGCACCCAAATATTATCCAGCTAGTACCCACCAACCATGCAGTACTCACCTTTCAGCCTCACATCAGCCACTAACCATTCATTATCTGCAAATCAATCACAACAATCAAACATCTTAAAACAAAATATTATCACATTCACTTCCATACACATCATCAGTTATACAAACAGCATTCCGCTGCGTCACACTAATCATGTAGCTCTAATTTTCTTGTTTCCAGGTGGTCACCAAGTGTCATGTCCTCCTTGTACAGGATAGCAGGTAACAATGAACAGTGGTGATTTGATCACAAGCCCCAGTGGCTTCTGCTTTTGAAACAGGTGTCAAAGAATTATATCTTAGATTTCACACATGGCAAGTTAGCTCTACCTGGTGCTTCTGTTCAAGAGCCAGTGGCTGCAGTTACACCAGCAATAAGACTATAATTTCCTAAATTATTTGTAAGTAGACAATTGACACTGTATAAATTGTGTCTATAGGCAGATGACCACCCTGCCTGCTTGCAAACTTTGCCTTGGACGCAATGGTTTTCAGAATGGCTGAAAACATAGTTACATAGTTACATAGCTGAAAAGAGACTTGCGTTCATCAAGTTCAGCCTTCCTCACATATGTTTTGCTGTTGATCCAAAAGAAGGCAAAAAAAAACAGTCTGAAGTGCTTCCAATTTTGCAACAAACTAGGAAAAAATTCATTCTTAACCCCAAAATGGCAGTCAGATGTCTCCTTGGATCAAGCAGCTATTACCCCACTAATTAGAAATTATATCTCTTTATGTTATGTTTTTGGATAGATTTATTTCCAAATGCTGTTTAAACATCTGTATGAACTCTGATAAAACCACCTCTTCAGGCAGAGAATTCGATATCCTTATAGTTTTTACTGTAAATAAACCTTTTCTTTGCCTTAGATTATATCATCCTTTCTTCCAGCCTAAATGCATGACCTTGTGTCCTATGTATAGGCCTTTTTATGAATAGACTTCAAGATAATGGTTTGTACTGGCCCTGAATGTATTTGTATAATGTTATCATATCCACTCTGAGGCACCGTTTTTCCAAACTAAAGAGATTTAAATTTTTTTTAACCTTTCTTCATAACAAAAATGCTCCATTCCTTTTAACAATTTTGAAGCTCGTGTTTGCACTTTTTCTAGTGCCATGATATCCTTCTTTAGAACAGGTGCCCAAAAATGCACAGCATATTCAAGGTGTGGTCTTACCAGAGATTTATAAAGACCCAAAATTATATTTTCATCCCAAGAATGTATGCCCCTATTTATACATGTCAAAACCTTATTGGCCTTAGCAACTGCAGATTGACATTGCATATTGCTGTCTAATTTGTTGTCTATAACAATTCCCAAATCCTTCTCGTGTGTGGTTACCCCTAATTCACTACCATTTATGGTGTAAGTTTCTTGTGCATCCTTGACCCCAAAGTACATAACTTTGCATTTCTCTACATTACATTTTATCTGCCATTTTAGTGTCCAGTCCCCCAATCTATTTAAATCCCTCTCAGCAAAGCAGTATCCTGCTCACATTTTATTACTTTAAAGTTTTGTGTCATCTGCAAACACTAAAACATGGCCTTCAGTGCCTATTTCAAGATAATTTATAAATATGTTAAATAGAACCCTGAGGGACACCACTTGCCACCTCTGTCCAGTTTGAAAATTTACCATTAATGACAACTCGTACTCTTTCCTTAAGCCAATGTTCTACCCAAGAACAAGAATATTCATCTAGACTAATTTCTTTTAGTTTAAAGACTAACCTATTGTGAGGGACCATATTAAATGCCTTGGCAAAATCCAAGTAGATCACATCCACTGCAACACCCTGATCTATACTTCTACTTACTTCTTCGTAGAATGCAATTAGGTTAGTTTGACATGACCTATGTTTCATAAAACAATGCGGATTATTGCTAATAACAACACTCTTCCCAATGAATTCCTGAATATTATCCCTTAATAGCCCTTCAAACATTTTCCCAGTTACAGAAGTTAAACCCACAGGTGTATAATTTCCAGGCAAGGATTTTGAACCCTTTTTAAATATAGGAACGACATCTGCCTTCCTCCAATCCTCCAGTACAATACCAGAAACAAAAGAATCTTGAAAGATTAAATACAGAGGTTCACTTATTTCCCAACTTAGCTCCTTAAGTACTCGTGGGTGAATACCATCAGGCCCCTTAGCTTTATCTACATTAATTTTCTTTAATTGCTGTAGCACCTTGCCTCGAGTCATCCAATCACAAGTTTTTTTGCAAATCTGTTGCCATAGGATCCTCATTAATTTATACTGAAGAAAAATTGTTATTTAAAATTTCTGCCTCTTCCTGGTCTTCATTGACTAACAGGTCCATCTCTGTTTCCAGTGTACCTACACTTTAATTTTTTGTTTTTTTATAATTGATGTACTTGCAAATTTTTTGGGGGGGTTGGTTTTGGATAGAGATGTCGCGAACTGTCCGCCGAACTGTTCGCGAACTGTCCCCCGGCGAACAATAGTGTGTTCGCGTTGGGCGAACATATCCGATTTCCGGTCCGCCCCCTATACGTCATCATTGAGTAAACTTTGACCCGGAACCTCACAGCCAGCAGACACATTCCACCCAATCAGCAGCAGACCCTCCCTCCCAGGAAGTGTCTGCTGACTGTGAGGTTCCGGGTCAAAGTTTACTCAATGATGACGTATAGGGGGCGGACCGGAAATCGGATATGTTCGCCCAAAGCGAACACGCTATTGTTCGCCGGCGGACAGTTCGCGACATCTCTAGTTTTGGATTCTTTGGCTATTAATCTCTAATTTTCTAGTTTAGCCACTTTAATTGCCTTTGTGCACGCATTATTGGCTTCCTTATATCTTATATAGGATGCCTCTGATTTGTCCGATTTCAATGCTTTAAATACCCTTTTCTTATTTTTAATCTCAATTTACTTCTTTACTAAGCCACATTTGTTTCAATGTGTTTCTTTTATATTTATTACCCAATGGTACATACTGGGAAATGTACCTTTTTAATATTTGTTTGAAGAGTTTCCTTTTATCCTCAGTGTTTTTTTCACTAAGGAGTTTTTGCCAGTCAATATGTTGTAGAACTGCCCTAATCTTATTGAAATTGGCTTTTTAAAAATTATACGTTTTAGGATACCCCACATGCTTATGCTTTTTTGAGTTTAAAAAATTACCACATTGTGATCACTATTTCCCAAATGCTCCCCCACTTGAATGTTGGTCAAAAGATCAACATTGTTTGTTATAACGAGATCCAGACAAGTATCCTTTCTAATAGGTGCTTGTACCAGTTGTGACATGAAGGTGTCATTTAACACATTCAAAAAAATTACTTAAAGGGACACTATAGGCACCAGAACAACTACAGCTTAATGTAGTTGTTCTGGTGAGTATAATAGCTCCCTTTAGGCATTTACATGCAAACACTGCCTTTTTTCAAAGAAAAGGCAGTGTTTACATTGCCTCTAGGGACACATCCAAGACACATCCAATCTTCAGATGGCCACTGGAGGGGCTTCCTGGCTCAGGGGTGCACAGTAAGCAGCCCTGCTGTTCAGCGTCCCCACGCTCTGCATGGAGGCGCTGAATTTTCCTCATAGAGATGCATTGATTCAATGCATCTCTATGAGGAGGTCCTGATCTGCCAAAATGGCATTTGGCCCCGCCCCGTGCCGATTTTAGCCAATCCAATGCTTTCCCTATGGGAAAGCATTGGATTGGCTAAAAATTGGCAATTTCGATGATGTCACAATGGGGCGGAACCAGCGCAGCGCTGGAAATAATGTGAGTTTTTAACTTTTTATAGGGAGGTAAGGGGGGGCAAGCCACCTAAATGGTGTGTTAAACACTATAGTGTCAGGAATACATGTTTGTGTTTCTGACCCTATAGTGATCCTTTAAAGTTTATTGCATTACATGATTAATATGATATAATTCATCCAAGCTTGAGATTATGAATTGTATACAGTCCTTATAATAAAAAAAGTTTTAAAACCAATGTTTTAAAGCAAATAGAGAGATGCCTATAAAATTGACTTTCCAACAAGGCCGTTTCCTATGCAGTTTTATTGTCCTAATTCTCCTAGTGACCTTGTGCAGTGGGAGTTTTGTAAGTCAAGCACTAAACATATATATGCTTCCTTATAGCTATGCATTATTGTGTGTATTGTGCAGTATTGTGTACACAGCATTTTTTTATTTTATTTTTAAACAATCATTATTATCAAGATAGAGATAAAATAAGAGTTAGATCACACCTTAGGGAACACTTCTCTTCTATAGAGATGAAAGACATTATCTAAATACAAGAGGACATTTCCTTACTAATTACAGGCTCTTTACTGGGCCGCAGTTTGCTAAGAAGGGATTTGTCCCTTGTAGACTTTCATGGGATTTTTATACAGGAGTGAGCGGTACAGTCAAGGATCAAACAGTCTAAGAGTTTGATCTTGTGTAAATCTCACTTCTGAAGGATTTCTCTCTCCCACCTTTCATCAGGGGTAAAGCATTACACGTTCACATCAAAGAGTAAGTGTACGGCTCACAAGTCATATTAAAAACCTCAATATGTGTCTTGTGGGCTGGAAGAGAAACAGAGAACGTAATAAAAGAATGAAAAAGTTTAATATATTCTGGAAAACTTCAGAAAGATTGTGAGAGTGGAGTGATGTCATTACAGAGTCTGTAAAGTAAATTGCGAACTAATAAAAAAATAATAATTTGAAGGCTGGAATTGAAGGTGTTAAACAAAAATTAATGTCAACAAACTGTCACATGTATAATTCATTAATTATAAAACATGTCAAAGCCAGCCCCTTACTAAGCAACAAAAAATATAAAAACATGGCAATTTCAAACAACTTTATTAGCACATTGTACTGATATTTTTTACAATAACTTTGCATCTATCACAAGTGTTGTGCTGGTAATCTGTGCTATGATATTGCTATATTTTTTTTTAGTAAATTGCGCTCTCTCAGTTCTTGTTAAAAGAATTGAGAATTAGAGTGGATATGAATGCAATATCATAATTCAGATTGGAAAAACATCAAACACATCTTTGGTTGTGGAAATAGTGTTGGTGAGGTCACTAGGTACGAAGCAGTCACAGCTATCACAGAGATAATCTATAATACGCAAATTTTATTCCATGATGATAAATATTCCAAGGTATTTTGCATGTTATGGCATCTTTTTTCTTACTGTGACAGGGGTATTCACTACAATTCTTGGAAATTCAAAGTGAATTCTGATTTAAAGACCAAATTAGCTGAACTGGAAAAATTCTTCATGTCTGCTATGCTACCAGTTCTGCTTTTTTGGCCTTAAATTAGAAATTCACTTTCACTATTCTCACTTTAGAATAACCCTGTGAGACTTTCAATATATATATATAAAATCCACAGCAGCACCTCAGGTATCACAGTTTTAGAATCTTAAAGCAGCAGTCACATTCTGGACACTTTGCATAATTTGCCAATACCACAGATGGTGACATCACTGCAGGGGTTACGTGGCCAGGAGGGGGGGAGGCAAAGGTGAGTTTAACTTACCTGAACCTGTCCCACGCAGATGCAGCCATCTTCTTCCAGCTGACAGAGCCAATTCCCTGCAGCAGTCACTGGTGACTGGTCCCTAGTTTGTCTCTGTATATCTTTTGACTGGGTTGAAATTTCAATATTTCAGTATTTCATAAAGTTGTAGAAATATGGACTGGGCACATACAGGTCATTTTATTGGAAAGCCATATTTATCTTTATTAAATACTCATTGGGGGAGGGGGCTGGCGGGAGGTGACAGTGCCACTTTAAGATCTGTAATTAAGGCATTGATACCAAAAACTCACAAAGTGTCTATGGTCACCATTATTCATTTGGTGCTTTTCAATGCTATAGCCACAACTGGTTTTCTCCAAGATTCTCACCATTATTTGAAATATATATCAGTCCAACTATATATCAGTCAAACCATAATCCTCTCCTTCTCCTTTTCATAACTCACTCATTTCACTTCTAGACCTCACTTGAATCCCCCTCATTCTATGACCTGTCCTTCCTCTGCTCAGCTCATTCTTATTGGGCTCCTTTCTGACGACCGGAAGAGACACATCAGTTACTCCCCAATATCTAATGCCACTCCCAGATGGATTTAAGTTAGGTGCCTATAGGCACAGAATCCTGAAGAGACCCTAATGTGTCTAAGCTCTTTTAGATAATATGCAGAGCAAAATAGCTTGCAATCAAAAGAAGACAATAGGACACAATGTAGAAGGGATTTATTTTTAATCTGCAAGGTGTTAAAGGCTCTAATAATGCCATAGATAGATATGTTTCTTACTGCAGACTGCTGTTCATGATGAAATGGCATGCATCTCTTAAAGTACATGCTGTTTTAATCTCAGATTTACGTTAATGTCCTTATTAAAGTTCCTTTATATAAATGCATAGTTTTGCAATACATTTTTTACATAATGTTTAAAAGTAAATGGCAGGGGGGGCGGGGCCTGACCGCTGAACTGTGAGGAAGCATGCCTCACCAGCTCCTGCAACTTAGGGCAAACAAAGCCGAATTAAGACTCCAAAGAGGCACTAAAATGACCCCTCACGGCCACCAAGCGACAGTCGACACTGGGGCGCACAAACAGACACCACACAAGCGACGATGTCCCTCAGATGCACCCAGACTCATGATGGGGCCTACCAGCCTGGCGGGCGCAGGGAGGACGGCCGCTTTCCTGCTGCCTGTACCAGCCAAGTGCTGGCCCCAGGGCCCTTGCCCGTCCCCCCCCTCTGGACCGGCGGGGGTCATCCCGGTCCAATCCCTCACGGTTCCCTTGAAAGGAGATGAGCGGACGAAACAACAGCGCGGTGTGGAGGCTGCGGACAAGGCAGACAAAATGGCGGACGGCAAACATGCCTCAGCCCTTCACGAGGCCAGACGAGACACAGAGCGCCGGCTCGCCCGCATCTTTGACTCCTTTTGGGAGCAACTGGGGAAACTAGCGTGGCCCCTGGAGCCTGAGAACAAGCCGGAGAGCAAGTCACGAGAACCCGCACGAAAGACCCCGGAGGTGGCCCCAGCATATACCGCCGGCTACCCTCCCGGGCCCTATAGAGAGACCGCCCTACTAGCGGAGACCCGACGCCTCACTAAGAGCGACTACAGCCGTACCAAGACAAACCGAACTGGAGGCACTGCAGTAAGACGGCGGCACAAAACCCAGCCTCACCGCCCAGCCATGAAACAGCCTAAGAAAGGTACAGACCACCCCACTCACGCCAACAAAAAGCAGACCACTGTGCTCACCAGGGGGGCCACGATAACACGACGCCCAGGGCACAGATATAGCCAACAAACACGCAGATGGACAAGGCCCAATATCGGAGCCACATCATACCTATCACTGCAGATGCTGGCCCACGCTCAGACACTCTACCCATACATCGCTGAACAGAGGGGACCGCAGATCAAAGCACAGCCGCGACAGACAGCACGGGGGGAGCACACCCAGCCCCTACAAGGCATCGGATGAACCACACAGCACTGGGACTTAATGTCTAGAAAATAACTCATCCCCTCCTTCATTTTTATTTCGTTTTACAAATCCTCGATGACCCAGATGAACCCCCACAACTGTCTGTATGCCACTAACACTTTTCACTCCTCCTGACAGCTCCATTAGGGGACCAAAGAGAGGTATTCCTCGAGATCAAGCGACCACACATTAAGCATGAATATGTATAGACCAACTCAAACCCACACAGGTTTCTATGACTATTCAACACACAAATGTTTGCATTTCTGGACACACTTTTGGAAATAGCACTGCATAGTTATATCACCAGATTAGGATATTTACATGCTTAGTTTTAATAGTTTTGATTTAACCTAAGCCTAGGTTGGTAGCATGTATACTACTGTTCTCCTATGTGGTAGTTTTAAGGTATTCTGTCCTAGCTAATTGTGAACCCTGAACAACACCACTCTCATTAATACTATATACCGAATGACTGTAAGGCTAGCTCCACAGGAGGGTAATATCTATGTTTAGCAAAACCCCTCCTGATGTTGTTGCCTCTATTAGTTGTAAAACGTCTTAGTTCAGTCACCACAGTCATCTAGCAAGTGTTAACCTAGTTTAAGCAAAAGAACCAATTGAATACCTGCTATAGCTCTAATCACTTGATGGATCGTACCCTCGCTGCCACCTACAGTTCTAGGATCCAGCTATAGTAACCCTATATATGTTTCACTCTACTAGAATTGTATTTATGAAGCCTGTAATACAAGAATCAATTAATGCACAGTGTAACAAGATGCCTGAAATGCCTTGAAATTCCATATACATGCAACCACTAGTAGTTTAACCTGCATTGTTATCTCACGTAGTATATAAAAAGAGGATGTTCCATGCTGGTGTTTAAATACCTTGTATATCATTTGTTAATATGCTCTAATTCCCTGTTTACTTGCCTAATATTGAATACCTGCATTGCACAAGTAAACCACCACACACACTAACCAAGCCTGCGTACAAAGCAACTTACACTAAAGTCGATGTTCTAACGTTAGCAATTTTATGTTTATATTAAGATAATACCTAAGCAACATAAATCCATACTGTTTATAGCCTAAACAAAAAAAAAAAATGTGCTTGTTCTATCATGTACCTCTATGTTTAACTGTTTTCATGCGCTAGAGGATTGCCTTTGGGGTACCTCACATGCGAATGTTATAAACTTCCGCACGACAAAAATAAAGAATTAAAAAAAAAAAAAAAAAAAGTAAATGGCAGAATGTCTCTTTAAACTTAAGTTTTTATATTATTTGGAGTCTGTTTTGTAAACGTTATAGAATTCCACGGTTAATGTAGCAACACGTCAAACTTTGCACTGTTCCTCTGTTGAAATTGTTACAAAGTGATAGAGGGGTCCGTGAGAAGCTGAGTTGGATGGCCCTTCCCTGCCCTCGGGTATTCTTTGACAAATCCTTCTCTCTGTGTATGATTTCATGGGAGATTCTGACATTTTTGGAATTGGCTGAATGGAAGTCATTGTAGATAGAAAGGTCATCAGTTTAAGACAAGTGGAAGAGGCAGCTGGAAAGCTAAAATATGAGGGTCATCTCTAACTGGATAATATAAATCATTGATGCAAATAATGCACGTTGGGACGTTACTTTATTAAACGTCTCAGATTTTCTGCCTGCACACCAGGATTTTATATTATAATTAAAGGGGAACCATCTCTGGAAATTACACATATAGATTAAACACTGAAAATACCTGTAACTTGCGTTAACCTTTTTCATGTGATTTTCCATTTTCTATAAATTTGTTTTAATAATTTAGCGGTTTTGTTTCACAATCCAGTTCACTCATGGCACAGACAGGGCACACATTGTCGGGCACGCGGACTGCATAAGGAGCAAGCCTCATGAGGTTTGATGGAGCAGAGGCTGTTGGGTAAGTATTGGTCAGTTTAGGTTAGCAGCAGAGCGCAGTGAGGGTTAGGTGCAGGGCAGCACGCGCTATTAGCAGAGCGGGAAGGTCGTGATCAGGGCAAGAGCCCTGATTGGTAGATCGCAGCACGAGATAAGCAGTGGCGGGAAAATGAGGAGTATAAATTTAAAGGCGCCAAATTATTTACCTCAGCTTGTGCCAGACAACTATCAAGGTTGGCCGTTTTTAAATATAACTGAGCTGCTGCTCTTACCTTGAAGATGTCTGGCACAGTTGAAGTACTATTAGAACAGTTGAAACAAGAAGCTTTAAGCTGTGGAGATACAGCTGCAAGCCTGTTTAGAGTCAGCCCTTGGTACTTCAGGTCTGAATGAGGGAGGGGAGGAAGGGGCTGAGCTACAGGAGGAGCTGGTAATGGAGGTGGACACAGGCTCATATCCTCTAACAATTAAGGGGCCAGTGCAAACAGAGAAATCTGGTGAGAGTGACCCCTGCAGGATTCATGAAGAGAGAACAAAGAGATCCAGAAAGTTTCTCACTATCTCCAATAAAGCAAGAAGAGGCTGTGGAAGCAGAGCAGAAAGTTTGAACAAAAGAAGAAGAAAATGGAGGCTGAGGGGAGACCTAGGCTGACTGAGGTGATTGAAGCTGCCCAGGATGTCATGGGTCACAGTCATGAGATGGGTGAGTCACAACAACTGTGAATAATGCTGTTTTAGGTGATATGGTATTTTCACAAAAAAATGATCAAATTATTATAAAAACCTAGATTAGTGAGCGTATAGGAACAAGGGACACAAGTGATCGTAGTTAACCTTAAAGTGACAGTCTGTGAGAGAAGAGATTAGAGTTAAGAGATATGCAAATACGATAAAAGATAGATTATGGAAGAAAGTCAACAATGTACTGCAAAGGCTTTTGAATCTATGCTAGTGTCATTTCAACATACAAAGAAGCATAGATGAATTTTGGTGATTAACAATTTTGTTTAAAAAGTATTATTAGCGTTCAGAGTAACATAAAATGGAATGAAAAAGAAGGCTATGCTACCTTTAGAGACAGCTAGTTTATGCTAACAGGCAGGTTAGTACAAATATAACATAAAAAATAAGTTATAAAAAAAAAAAAAAAAATACGGGTTTGCTTTTGATGCATTTCAGTGTTTAAATAAATGTAGATTCTGTCAGGAATGTGCTACCTCTTCAGGTGCACACAGTAATTTTCGTTGTTTTAAAAGAGGCCAGCAAAGCAGTACATTTTAAAGCACAGACCCTCAGTCAGGCTGCGAAGATTACTGCATTTTCTAGATAGTATTAAAAATGGGAGAAGACAAAGTTTGACGATTTTTGGTTTCCGGTTACCTGTATATAATTTAAAGTTAAAAATCAATTTAGAGTTGCCAAATATATAGCGTAGGTAAAGATTTGTAAAGAGTTAAAGCTAGGCAGGATTGAAAGTCCTTTCTCTGTTCATCCTTGCAAGTTTTAGTATCTCCGTGGGTTTAGTTCCAAAGAAGGAGCCAGGGTCATTCAGATTGATACACCACTTATATTTTAAGTGAGAATATTTAAATGACGTGATTCTAAAGGAGGATAGTTCAGTGTCATATTCAACTTTTGATAAGTTTTAAATGTGGTAATAGAATGTGGGAGGAGGCAATATTATAGCTGCTTTTAACTCTGACCAATTTATTCCAAGTCATTTAATTCGTAAATTTTTCAATTTGAAGGTCATATTTTCGGCAGGTGCTTACCAGTTTTTTCATGTGCTTGCATGTTCTTACTTTGAGTTATTTGCGATGTTATTGAATGGATAGTTCGATTCAAGCCTGGTCAGAGAAAAATAGTGCACTATTTGATGATTTTATTGTGGGCTCCAAAGAGAGTGGCAACTATAAGAGCCTGTTAGAAATTTTTCAAAAGGTGACTTATAATTTACGTATTCTTTTAGCAGCAGATAAGACGATTTTATCCAATTATTTACTTGTCTACAATTCCTGATTAAAAAAAAAAAAAAAAGAGAGAGAGAGAGAGAGAAAAGAAATATGGAATTTAGGTTGCCGGAGGAAAGGATTAAGAAGATAAGGATGCTGATTAAACAGGTAACGGGCTGTGGAAAAGTAACTTTAAGGTGCTGCAATCACTCTTAGGTTTGTTGTATTTGCATCAAGGGTTATCCTAATGGGGAGAGCATTTTTCCAAGAAAATCGGTATAACAAAGGCAAACATTAACCTCCCCCCCCCCTGCTCACAATGGAATAACAAGAGAATTAAAACAAGACTTAAAGTATAAAAAAAAAAATAATAATAATAATAAATAAATAAATAAAAATATTGTAAAGTTAATGGGGGATCAATGTGACAGAAGGAGTTCACAGATTTAATAATTTGGAGCTGTTAACTGATGTAGCAGGTGCATTGTTTTCGGTACACAGTGGGAAGGACAGGGGGGTTTTCTCTAGAATGGCCAACAAGAAGGTTTTAGAAAATAATTTCAACGTGTTTAGAGTTATTCCCCATCGCAGCAGCCATACTTATGGGAGAGTATGGAAAGGTAGACGATTGATTGCTATTTATGTGATACTTTGAGTGTAGTGATGGTACTCAATTCCTTACAGTCTTTGGTGTAAAAGGGTAGTTAATTTGTTGAGGCATTTGGTTTTTAAGGTATCTGCAATTCAATACAAAAAAAAAAATAATAATAATAATAATGCAAAGTCGGGCATATACCAAGAAAATGAAAAGGCTGGTTGATGCTCTCTCAAGTTTAAAATTACAGAAGTTTCGGGAAGCGAAAGGAATCCAATTTTTCATCAGACCTTTGGGTATAGTTTGGGACAGTTAAGTGTTCTTATAATTAATTTAGTGGCAGCTTCAGTTTTGCTGTCTTAAGTTAAGGGCATGGAATGAGCAGGGAATTTTAAAAGTAAGTGGTAAAATTCCATTAGAAGAGGATAAGGAGAGTGCAGTGCAATTTATAGTTCATGTAATGCAGAAAGGGCTTTTCTAAATCAAAGTTACAAGTGATTTAGCAAAGGTGGATTTCTTCTGAAGCTGTGTGATGGTAAACCAATCAAACAGTATTTCATAGTTCAGCTAGTTAAAGGTGGTAGGAGAGTTTGTCAGGTTAGGGATAATAGAAAACCTAATACATTTTCGGTTTGGCACAGTTAGTGGAAGATTTTGAAGGCGTATATTATTCTTCATTGAGTTAGTTATTTAGATGCCCGTTTATATCAGTTTTCAGTTATAGGATTGGTGAGTTGATACAAGGAGTAAATTTTGTTTATCGGGTGTGCTGTTGGAGGATGTTATGGTGCACAATAAGAGTATTGATATCTATTAGAAAACCTAAACGGTTCAAGAGGGAAACGACATATGGTTGACATTGTTTAATATTAAAGTTTCTTTTGTGCCCTGTAAAGTGACGGAAGAACAGTTATCAGTAAGGCCAAGAGTAAAGGGCCCATTTTATGCATGCTGATTTAATTATTTAACTTAATTTCAATTCATAAAGGTTCAAAAAATAAATAAATAAATAAATAAATTATATCATTTGGCTGGGCAAGGAGTGTTACTCATCTTGTTCTTTTAGAATTGGAGCTGCAAACAAAGCGGCAAGGTGTGGTTGAAGTGATGGAATCAGTCAAACGTTGGGAAGCAACAATTTCAAGTATATGTCAGGCTTCATTCGATAAATAAAATATTCTATTGGTAAATGGTTACTTGGTATTTATGAAAGTTATGGGTTTTATGGAAATTAGTACATATACTAATAATTTCTTCTTTTGTTAGGTCTTAAGAAGCCGGCTTTTGTCTGGGTCATTAGCTATTCGTTTATG
Organism: Pelobates cultripes; assembly: GCA_933207985.1. Lineage (NCBI taxonomy): Eukaryota > Metazoa > Chordata > Amphibia > Anura > Pelobatidae > Pelobates > Pelobates cultripes. Next base: position 91,756,966 of record OW240919.1, read on the forward strand.
GTATGGGCCCGGAAGAGGGCGCAAGAGCGAACATATGGTGAAAATCTTGGTTTGGAAGCACAGTGGTTAAAATATTTTGGCAATGGTATTCGTGGTGTGAAATGGTCACATTTATTTGAGTTATTGCAACAATTTACCTTGGTTTTCCTTAACCAGTTGTGATAGTGGTTCATCTGGGAGGAAACAACATTGGGTCAATAGAATCGGTCAATTTGTGGTAAGTAATTAAGAAGGATATGGTTTTTCGTGGCAAAAAAAAAACTTTTAAGATGTTCATTTTATTTGGTCGAAAATTATACCAAGGCAATGCTGGATGAAAATAAGGCTATTCAAACTGCTTAAATAGAGCGTTAGAAAGTTTTTGCAGTTTCGGTTGTCTTTTTAAAAGACACAGTTATTGAGGGCAGTTGCGCAGGTTTATATAGGAATGCGCGTTTCATTTGTCCGATGTTGGTGTGGATATATATTTAAGGTAAGTGTTCAATCTATGTTGGAGATGGCCGTGGGCGGTGGGGGGCCACCGAGTTTGGTATCCCAGAACCTCGGTGGCGTTGGGATATAAGTCACCCTCCTGGGCATCACAGGAGGGTGGATTTGGCTTATAAAATTGGTTTTATGATATATATTTATGGCTCCTGGCTTTGGTGGGGGCGGAGCCTTGGAATTTATGGCTCCTGGCTTTGGTGGGGGGCGGAGCCTTGGAAAGTTGGAAAGTTTTAATGGTGGAAAGTTTTAATGGTTAATATTTCGGTTTGGTTTTAAATGATGGTTTTATGTTTAAAGTGGAATTATGAAATCCGTAATAAAGGTTCACGGCCATTCTCCAAGGTACAATATTGAAGTACTGAATAAACAAATTGGATAAAAGAAGTTGTCTTGTGTTTATTTATATTATGTATCATTAAGAATGCAACATTCAAACCTCATGTCGGGCACGCGGACTGCATAAGGAGCAAGCCTCATGAGGTTTGATGGAGCAGAGGCTGTTGGGTAAGTATTGGTCAGTTTAGGTTAGCAGCAGAGCGCAATGAGGGTTAGGTGCAGGGCAGCACGCGCTATTAGCAGAGCGGGAAGGTCGTGATCAGGGCAAGAGCCCTGATTGGTCGATCGCAGCACGAGATAAGCAGTGGCGGGAAAATGAGGAGTATAAATTTAAAGGCGCCAAATTATTTACCTCAGCTTGTGCCAGACAACTATCAAGGTTGGCCGTTTTTAAATATAACTGAGCTGCTGCTCCCACCCACCCTCCCTTCTTGTCGTGACCTTATTATGGGATATAAGTCACCCTCCTGGGCATCACAGGAGGGTGGATTTGGCTTATAAAATTGGTTTTATGATATATATTTATGGCTCCTGGCTTTGGTGGGGGCGGAGCCTTGGAATTTATGGCTCCTGGCTTTGGTGGGGGGCGGAGCCTTGGAAAGTTGGAAAGTTTTAATGGTGGAAAGTTTTAATGGTTAATATTTTGGTTTGGTTTTAAATTATGGTTTTATGTTTAAAGTGGAATTATGAAATCCGTAATAAAGGTTCACGGCCATTCTCCAAGGTACAATATTGAAGTACTGAATAAACAAATTGGATAAAAGAAGTTGTCTTGTGTTTATTTATATTATGTATCATTAAGAATGCAACATTCAAACCTCATGCATTGGAGGAAAAATAAAAACATTGTTTCTCCTCTCCTCCTATCTCTGTGCTGACAGGTGCATAGGGCGGAGGTTAGGACAATGATTGACAGGGAAACAAGATGGAGGTACTCAGTCCCCATAGAGGTAAAACAGTTACGTGAATTTCTGTATTTTTTATTTTATTTTTCGGACCTAACAGGCACATATTTGTTAAACATGTGGAATAAATAAAAATGATATTAAAAGTGAATGTTCGCCTTTAATCAATAACTCCAAATTAAACGGTAAGATGTATAGTGCCAGTGAGGTGATGTGGGAGCATCTATGAGACAGAAGTTTTATCTTTGGTTTTTTTCTACCAATATCACATTGTAAACTCTTTAAACTGTAAACTCTGTAAATCTGTAAACCGGTGACTTTGTTTCACTTTCATAGTAATAAAGAATACTTATTTAGGCAATATAATGTTAATCAGTATTGATTTGCTTGAGAAGTTTTTTTTATGAGGATAAGTGGCCATGTTGGGTCAGATTCTACTTTTAACCTAACTTCAACCTAACTTCAACCTAACTTCCCTGCTGTTGCAGGTTCACACAGAGCAATCAGAGCAGCAGGCAAGTTAGGTTGAGCAGCAGTTGGTCAGGTGACAGTAGAAACTGACCTAAAAAAAATAAAAATGAAATTTTCTATACAAACTCCATATACATCAGTTAAAGAAACCCATTACATTTCATTAAATTTGATTAAAGTTGTCCTTTAAATAATAATTCCCATTAATTTCAACCACTCCTAAATAGCAGCAATGAAAGGTCCATTTCTTGCCCCCAGTTTGGTAAGTATATGGAAAGGTGACCGATTCATTTTATGTACCAAATTGCCCATGCATCGGTCACTATAGGGATTAACCCATGCATCAACATTTTTTCTAATATTACATTTAAGTTATATAGCAATAAAAAACTATTACAAATTGGATTAGAATAACTGACAACGTTAATAAACATAAAACACCTAAACATCGTAATATGCCAAGCCTGACTTCTGAGTGACTGAAGTATAGTCTTAGTCATCCTAATTGTTTTTGGTATTGGATGTAAAGTGATTGGTAGGATGTTTGAACCTTATAAGGACTTGGTCAGCAATATAAGATGTTCCTGTTTACCTCTTTCAATATCAAACGTGTCCATGAATGCTGACTCAGGCCGGATTCCAGGTGGACTGTCCCTTTGGGCCACACATAAGGGGACAGGAAAATGTGACTAATCTGAAATGATCACTATGTGCTGTACACTAGAGGGGCTTCCCCAGCTATTGTGTGAGGAGCATGTGGGAAAACCATTACTGAGATGCCCAAAGTGAGAGGAAAGAGAGAGGAGGGGGACAAATAACAGAGAAATAGACCGGGGTAAAGACGGCAAAGAAGAACGTAAAACTGAAGCAGACCTGAAACTTATTGCATTTTTCTCAGAAAGCTATTTTTTTAGTGAAGTTCTCTTATCTGACATTGTGAATATATTTTGTAATCAGATACCTCTCAGGAGTGCCTTCCATTTAAATATCTATCTATCTAGTGAAATATAACATCACTGCACCCACCACTTGTGCTCTCATACTTCCAAGGTGTGGGTAATGGGTAATTCTCAATTTCAGTGGCAAATTATTTGTTCCAGATTGCCTATCCCACACCTTCCTACTCTGGAATGTACTACACCAGGGGTAGGCAAGCTTTGGCATTACAGATGTTGTTGACTATATATTTTTTTTGGTATATTGTCAGCATTATGGTTAGAAGAGTATTATGGGAGATGTAGTGCACAGCATCTGGAGTGCCAACGGTTGCCTACCCCTGCACTATACTTTAGCCAAGCAGAGTCTCTCTTTTTAACTTTTTAATCTCACAGAGTATTATAAATATCTGCCTAAATGTAGTTATATCAGGGGTTCCTGTGGAATTTTTCATGTGGAACTCTTTGACATAGTGTACAAACACCGTGCAACCCCTCCAAAAAATGTGCGCAATAGCACAAACCTTTTCATTTACAGAGCGTAAAGTTTTCTTTTTTTGGCAAATTTCTACAGATACTAAATAGATTGTAGTACTTAGTAGCAGATGTGCTTATGTGTGCAGAGTTGGTGTTTGTATATAATTTTAGCATTTTCAGACGGGTTGTGTTTGTATGTTATGCTTGTATTTATGTGCAATGGTGTGTTTGGATGTAGTGTTGGAATTTAAATGCGGATGTACATTTGTGAGTATTATTGGTGTTTGAGTGAAGGTCTCGTTTGAGTGTTTGTAAATAAGTTTTGAGTTTGAGTTCAGGAGTGTCTTTGTATGTCATGTTTGTGTTTATAGGGGTGTGTTTGTTGTGTTGGTGTTTGATTGCTGGGATGTCTGCACATACACACTTACACAGATATACATTTATATTAAAAAGCAAAAACACAGAAAAACACAGATACACACACAGTCATATACACACTGGCACATGCACACACTGACACACAGATACATGCACTGGCACATACAGACACTGCCACACAGATACACACAGTGGCACATACACACAGATACATACTGGCAGATACACACAGACACATATAGACACACTGACACAGAGATACACACACTAGCACATACACACAAACACAGATAACACACTCGCACAAAGATACACACACACTAACATACACTGACACAAAGATACACACTGGCACATACACACACAGATAAACACACTCTGGTACAAAGATATACACACACACTCAAATACACACAGATGCACACTGGCACATACATTCACACAGATTCACACACTGACAGATACCCACTGACACACACACACACAAACACATACAGATACACACAGGCACACACTGGTACATACACACACTCAGATATACACACTGACAGATACACTGACACAGATATACACTGGCAAAAATGTACACACACAGGCACACAGATACACATACTGGCACATACAAACACTGACAGATACACTGACACACAGATACACACTGGCACATACACAGATACACACACTGGCACAAACACATAAACACACATTGACACACAGATACAGACACTGGCACATCCAGGCAGATATGCACACCCACTGGCACAAAGATACACACACTGGCACAAAGATACAAACACTGGCACAAAGATACACACACTTGCACATAGACACACTCAGATACACTGACACACACATTGGCACATACACAGATACACACACTGGCACACACTCATAAACTCACACTGACACACAGATACACATAAACACGCTGACACACAGATACACACACTGGCACATACACATGGATACACACATCCACTGGCACAAAGATACACACACTGGCACAAAAATACACAGATGCACATGGGCACTTACACACGGATACACAGTGGCACAAAGATACACACACACACACTCAAATACACACACTGGCACACAGATATATACTGGCACATATACATAGTGACACACACTGACAGTTAAACACACTGGCACATACAGAATGAGATACACACACTGACATAAACACACACACACTGGCACCACACATACACACTGACAGATAAACAAACTGGCACATACACACTGAAACACAGATACACACACTGGCTCACACAAACACACACAGAAACACATACTGGCACATACACACATTGTCATACAGATACACACACTGACACAGATTCAACCAGTGACAGAAGCACACCTTGACACACAGATACACACACACAGATACACACAGAGACACATAGATACACAGATGCACATACACACACTCAGATACACACATACAGATACATACTTTGGTATTTGCAGTCACCCACCTGTTAGATTACCTTTTTCCTGCAGGAGGGTGACTTGCTTGGAGTGGTGTAGGCTGCTGGCTGAGGCTGGTGTAATGCTCACTCCTTGCTGTGCTCACTCTCCCCATACCGCTCGGCACGCTCTCTGTATGGGAGGAAGTGACACACTGTGAGTTCCTCCAAGCATCCCACAATACAGGGGCCCGGTCTTAAACAGCCGCGGCACCAGACTGGACCCCTGTTTAACAATACCAATCGGGTGGCCCTAAATGCTTGGATTACATCAAAATATGGATTACATCCTACACCACCATCAGTCTCAAGTGTTCTCATAAGGCATTATGCTGATTCACAAACCAATAACCCTCTGAAATACGTTATTACTGATTAAATTGATAAAATCAACCATATAACAAAAATTATACAGTAATAACATAATAACAATGAGGTACCACATAGCTCAGAGCTGTCCATCTCCACAAATATAACGGACAAAATACCTAGTATCAAAGACTTATAAAACAATTTATTGTCACACCATTGGAGCAATATTTCGGCTCAAATGGGTCTTTTTCATGCCTGTTAAAAAAAATTACCAAACATACATAATGCATAAAATACTACACATGACAGGAAATGAGGTAAGCCATACAAAGCACAGTGAGCATGTCTGTCCGTGTTACCATAGTAACATACATATTTGTAAACAAAGTGGTTTAGCATATTCAGACATCACATACAATCAAGTACTAGATATACAATACATAAAAGCAATAAAATCACTCTTCACACTACAAAAGTGTCAGACAATTACCTCATAACAAATGCATTTGAACATGGATCACAGAAAAATGTATTACCTTTATATAAGCCCACAACTTGATGTATATATCTGAATAACTATACCTTGAGCTAGCAGGAATTATGTTTTTGCTGATATAAAAATCCCTTAGATAACAGTTGCTTTTCAAGAGCTTCTGTCATAGGTTTAACCTTACGGAAGATTACAGGTTGTTTTAGGCTGTTTAGACTTCAAAGCAGATCTGTCACCTGTAAAAACTATACATTAATCATAATCATTCCGCATCAAAGCATGCAAACATTGTGTATCTAACAACCGTGTCAATTTTGGTCACAATATAAACCAACTACTGACAACTGTTTTCTGCACCAGTTGTGAAAATATAAAATAATATATGTAACAAGAGAGACAGACAGACTGTCACAGACAGGCAGGCAGACAGAAAGCACCTACACCAGGAGTAGCCTGTCCCCACATTACCATCAGTCTTCAATAGATCTCCATAGGACTTCTTATTTAGGGGAGACTGATGGCACAAAGATGCCAACATGACTAAAACCACTGTCTGTAAGAGAGTAAATTCTTATAACCTTGTATTTTAAACCATCTCACATGTGAAATCTTGCCAAAGTCCAAGGACAAAATGCTACCATGGGGTGCCCATTAAATTCTGAAGGAATTACAGGGCAAAAAGGCCTGGCTGAAACCCATAAGTTTCCACCATACTGTAACGGTAATAGCGCAGGATAGTTGCACACAGAGCAATAAGGGAGGAGGTGGCTGACGCATATCTATCATGTGCCCTACATAATGGAACCCTACCACTACTGCTATATGCTGCCAAGTTGCTTTTCAATTAAATTATATGAAAAGAATTACGATTGGATTTTTTTTTTTTTTAAAGCAACTCATTTTTGTATCTGAAATGTATCTCTTTATCTGGAAATGTACTTAGGACAAAGGATTTAAATTCTGAACCGTGCCTAAAAATGATAGGCAGAAGGGCTACCATATTGAAGTCATAGAAAAAGTTAATTTTTTTTTATGTTTTCAGCACATGGTAATCACTATGCTAAGGTATTTTGCCCTCATGCATTTTCTTTTAAACATAAATACCTTCTAAAAATATACTGTTAAATAGGGGACTGGATGTAGAGTTATTTACATATTGTATGTGAACTATTTCTGTTCCTCCGGGAGGTTTGGTAGGGGTGGGAGGGAAGGGGCTGGTGGTGAAGTCAGCGTCTCACCCGGTCCCTGGTTCTCCAGGTGATATGAGCTCATAGAATCTCAAAGAGGAGGGCATTAAACAAAAGCCTTTTAACCTCTCCTTCTTCATGTTCTGTGACTCACACACCGCCTGCGCCAGGCAGGAAAAAACAGCTCTGTTTGCCTTGTCTGATCCTGTTTGTGACACACAGATCTGCAAGGAGGGAGAAGGGGGAAGACTGTCCCTTCCGCCACCCACAGCTCATAGACAAAATACAGCGACAGCAGTGAGGACAGGAACAATAACTAACATTGCTAATGCCAGAAAGTTAAATGTACGGTATAGAAATTCCAGTGTAAAATCGTAATTGAGATTGTAAATTTAATTTAAATATCCATTACAAGGTTTACTTTATTGTAAATTAAAGAAAACTGTCACTTCTACAGTTTTTTAATACCATGTATATTTAACCTGTATATAACAAATATGTATTTGTGAGGTGTGAAAAAAAGTAATTAAATATAGAAATCCACACCTTTTTATCGTGCTAGTGAGTGCCTCCATCTTAGCTCCCGTCAATCATTATTGTAAGTAGACATGTGCAATTCGTTTTGGTCCGAATATGAATTCGGACGAATTTCGGGCAATTCGGACATTCGGGTACTTCCGAATGTTGGAAGTGCCGAATTGCAGAAGTGCCGAATTGCCGAGGTCCCGAAGTTCCGAAATTACCGAATTTCCGAAGTGTCGAAGTGCCGAAGTTCTGAAGTTGCCGAAGTTCCAAAGTGTCAAAGTGCCGAAGTTCCGAAGCACAGTATTGCCTAAGTGCTAATATACTTATCCAGTGAAAGAAGAAGAATGTTACATTGTATACAATTTTAAATTAAAAGTATACAAACCTAGCCAGGATTCACCGGTAAGCATTTGCAACACTTACAACAATCAAGTAACATACATTCCTATAAAATGTAAGTTACTTAGCCTGTCAATGTAATGACAGGAATGAATAAGTAGATAACTCCCTAATTCCCACAGTATTAGGGAGCTATCTACTAAAAGGCTGAAAGACCTAAATTGGTCTAAAGACCTAAATTGGTCTAAAGATTACTTAGTATTAGCAAATTATGCCCCTACTCGCTATACAGCGAGTAAGGGCATGTCTAATAAACAGTGAGCAGCCTATTGGTGGAATAAGTAACCAATCAGAGAGTTATGAGTCAAATTACACATCGTGGGAAAATTCCAAAGAACTTTCCCACGCTGTGTAAAATGACACAGAGCACTCTGATTGGTGGATTTCAAACCAACCAATCAGAGTGCTGTGACAGGTAAATGTAGAGACTTACCTGTCAGTCCCTTCATTTACCTGTCAGAGCACTTTATACTCCTTCCCCCGCCCTGCAGAGCTCAGTATGCGCGGAGCACTCGCCGGGTGAAGATGGATTATTTTTTTTTGCGCTCTTTTTTTTTTAATGTTTTTTTATTTGGCCTTTTTGGGGACTGAAACATTGAATGGTAAGTTTTAATTTTTTTGCTGTTGATCCAAAAGAAGGCAAAAAAAGCAGTTTGAAGCACAATTTTGCAACAAGCTAGGAAAAAAATTCCTTATTGACCCCAGAATGGCAGTCAGATTTATCCTTCGATCAAGCAGTTATTACCCTACATTGAACTATTATATCCTTGAATATTCTGTTTTTGCAAGTATGCATCTAGTAGCTGTTTAAACATCTGTATGGACTCTGATAAAACCACTTCTTCAGGCAGAGAATTCCACATCCTGATTGTTCTTACAGTAAAAAAAACCTTTCCTTTGCCTTTGACGAAATCTTCTTTGTGTCCTAAGTAAAGTCCGGTTTGTGAATAGATTTCCACACAATGGTTTGTATTGGCCCCAAATATATTTGTATAATGTTATCATATCCCCTCTAAGGCGACGTTTTTCTAAACTAAATAGGTTTAAATTTGTTAACCTTTCTTCATAGCTGATATGTTCCATTTCTTTTATTAATTTTGTAGCCTGCCTCTGCACTTTTTCTAGCGCCATAATATTCTTCTTTAGAACAGGTGCCCAAAATTGCACAGCATATTCAATATGGGGTCTTACCAGTGATTTATAAAGAGGCAAAATGATATTCTCGTCCCGAGAAAGAATGCCCTTTTTCATGCATGACAATACCTTACTGGCCTTGGCCACTGCTGATTGACATTGCACATTGTTGCATAGTTTGTTGTCTATAACAATTCCTAAGTCCTTTTCATGTGTTGTTATCCCTAATTCGCTTCCATTAAGGGTATACGTTGCTTGTGTATTCTTTATGCCGTTTTCAACATTAAATTTCATCTGCCATTTGAGTGCCAAGTCCCCCAGTCTATCTAAATCCCTCTGCAGCAAAGTAATATCTTGCTCACATTGTATTATTTTACAAAGTTTTGTGTCATCTGCAAACACTGAAACATGACTTTCAATGCTGTCTTCAAGATCATTTATAAACATGTTAAATAGAAGGGGTCCCAGAACAGACCCCTGAGGGACACCACTTGCCACCTCTGTCCAGCTTGAAAATTTACCATTAATGACAACTCTTTGTGCTCTGTTTTTAAGCCAATGTTCTACCCAAGAACAAGCATTTTCATCTAGACCGATTTCCTTGAGTTTGAACACTAATCTATTGTGTGGAACTGTATCAAATGCCTTGGCAAAATCCAAATAGATCACATCCACGGCAACACCCTGATCTATACTTCTACTTACTTCTTCGTAGAACGCAATCAAGTTAGTTTGACATGACTTGTGCTTCATAAAACCATGCTGATTTTTGCTGATAACCATGTTCTTCTCAAGGAATTCTTGAATATTATCCCTTAATAACCTTTCAAATATTTTACCAGCCACAGAAGTTAAGCTCACAGGTCTATAATTTCCAGGCAAGGATTTTGAACCCTTTTTGAATATAGGAACCACATCTGCCTTCCTCCAATCTTCCAGAACACTTCCTGAAAGAAAAGAATCTTGAAAGATTAAAAACAGAGGTTCACTTATTTCTGCACTTAGTTCCTTAAGTACACGTGGATGGATACCGTCAGGCTCTGGAGCTTTGTTTATATTAACTTTCTTTAGTTGCTGCAGCACCTTGTCTTGAGTTAACCAATTACAATTATTCTGCAAGTTTTTAGTAGCAATCATTTGCACATCTATTGCCATGGGTTCTTCCTTAATATATGCGGAGGAGAAATAGTTATTTAAAATTCCTGCCTTTTCCTGGTCTTCATTAACTAACACCCCCGTTTCAGTTTTTAGTGTACCTACACTTTCATTTTTGGGTTTTTTATAATTTATGTACTTAAAAAATGCTTTGGGGTTGGTTTTGCTCTCTTTAGCTATCATTCTTTCATTTTGAAGTTTAGCAAGTCTAACTGCCTTTTTACACGCATTATTTGCTTCCTTATATCTTTTATAAGATGCATCCGATTTGTCCGATTTAAATGCTTTAAATGCCCTTTTCTTATTTTTAATCTCTTGTTTTACTTCTCTACTAAGCCACATTGTTTTTAATTTGTTTCTTTTATATTTATCTCCCAATGGTACTGAGATGTGTACCATTCTAATATTTGTTGGAAGATGATCCATTTATCCTCAGTGTTCTTTTCACTAAAGAGTTTATGCCAGTCAATATATTGTAAAGCTTCCCTTAACTTATTGAAATTGGCCTTTTTAAAATTATATGTTTTAGTATACCCCATGTGCTTTTGTTTTTTGGGGTTTATTTCAAAGGACACTATATTGTGATCACTATTTCCCAAGTTCTCACCTACTTGAATGTTGGTCAAAAGATCAACGTTGTTTGTTAAAACCAGGTCCAGACAAGCGTCCATTCTAGTTGGTGCTTGTACAAGTTGTGACATGAAGGTGTCATTTAACAAGTTTAAAAGGTAGGTAGGTAGGGGGATATTTTTTTTTGGGGGGGGAGGAGGTGACTAGGGGTTTGGGGACCCCTAGTCACCTGGGGGAGGACATTTTTTTTTAGGGCCCCCACCTGCCGCTCAGGGGTAGGGGCCGGGGGGAGGACAATAGGTCCCCCCATTGGTATTTAGGGCCCCCACCCTCCGCTCAGGGGTGGGGGCCAGGGGGGAGGACATTAGGTCCCCCCTTATTAGTATTTAGGGCCCCCACACACCGCTCAGGGGTGGAGGCCAGGGGGAGGACATTAGGTCCCCCCCTTATTAGTATTTAGGGCCCCCACTGCTGCTCAGGGGTGGGGGCCAGGGGGGAGGACATTAGGTCCCACCCCTTATTAGTATTTAGGGCCCCCACCCACCGCTCAGGGGTGGGGGTTGGGGAGGAGGACAATAGGTTCCCCCCCATCATTTTACTTTATGGACCCCACCCGTGGCTCAGGGGTGGGGGCGGGGGGGCAAAAGATCCCCCCTTTTGGATTGAAATGTAATTTGATAAATCTTTAATATCCATAGCATCTAAAGAAAAAAAGGATAACAAGGTATAGGTTGGGTAAAATCATATCAGCTGCATCATATACGTTTCAATCTTGAAAGGGAGAATTGGGGTTAGGGATGATGGGGATACACCCGAAACTTACATGGTGCTGCGGTCATAGTGCCCAGTTGGACCAAGGAAAGTTGTCAAACAATCCTTACTGTTGGAGGTGCCTGGAACCATAGCCACCTCAGCAATATTCCTTTAAGCTTGTATCCAGAATGACCTATGTTATTTGCAGAAAATGTATGTTATAGTACTAGTAACTAGGTATAGTTAGGCATTAAATGGTTATGGATACATCCTTATATGGGTGGATTTTACGTGATATAGCTGAATATCAGAAGAATAGTTTGATAATGACTAGAATCTAAAGCTCACTCCTGGTACCATGACAAATGTAGTTTCCATGAATCTCAGCCTCTAACACTATGTATGGTGTGTCAAGAAGTGACCACGGTCTGGAAATATTATATGGGTAACTTCAAGTAAAACAAGAAAACATGTTGAACTGTTCACAATGAAAATGTCCAAAATAAAAATTAAAGTCTGCTGGTCAAACAAAGGGAAAACATCCGAAATCCTTTGTAAGCTGCTGAAAGTTATAACCGGAAATTACCAGAGATAAAGTAAACGCACAAACTGTCAAGTCGTAGAAGCTGCTATTTGAATGGGTGTGAGCCAGACTGGTTTCCATTTCCAAAATTCTCTCACCATGCTGCAAAAAGACACTTATAGAGCCACCATTCTCCTCTTTCAAACACAGTTAGGAGATGATGAACCCATGTCCTTTGGACCTAGATCCTTTCATCTGTTGACAAGGGTTGCAGAAGCCTTAGACGATGCAAAGAGGAGTAATACATATTATTTTCCATAACACAGAAGTTGCTCTAAAAATTTTTAATAATAATAATAATAAAAAATAAAAATAATATACATATATATATAGATAGATAGATAGATTGGATTAGGCGTAATAGTCCCATAGACAAGATGCCAAAATACCAGAGTATTGCAGTATGCAATGATACCTTTTTATTGGACTAACATAATATTTCAAAGACATGCTTTCGACAGTTTTCCTCTCTTACTCAGGTCTGAAGGAATACTGATCAATCTGATAGAGTTTAACACTTATAACAACTAATGTTAGAGAAGGGGAGGGTAGGAGGAGGGGGATGAGTGGGGTGTCATAAATAGCAGAAGATGTGCCTGAAAGTGAAAGGTGCAGGTTGGCTGAGAATAGCCAGAAAAAGTAAATACACAGAGGAGAGTCAATAAGCTAGGTTTTGTTGTTGTTGTTGTGTTTGAACTAGCTCCTGGTCTTTTTAAATATTTGCTGTTTTTAAAGTGCAGAAATTAGAGGGATCCTTGCATGTGTTTGTTAGTGTATAATAAATAGATTTGTTGTTTTTTTTAAATATAATACAACAGCACATTGGAGTAAACCAAGCTTTGTTTTGCTGTGCATGATGTTTGTCAGGGGAAATGACATAAACATCACTATTATAAATGCATGCTGTTATAAAAATACTGACATAATGAGGTTCTCTTTAGCAACTGCAAAGTTTCCCTGAAATTAATTTTATGGAATATAGATACACGTTAGTGTCTAAATGTCACATTATGTTATGCCCACAAGGTGGCTCATGTTGCATACATGTATGTACGTAGTGGGGAATTACGATGCAACATAAACATAACAAACCCCATTCAACCCCCCCAATAACGACAGACAACTTAGTATGGATGAACAGGCCACAGCATTTATTATAACATAAATAAATTACTGCATAACACATCCATAACTTTAGTTATTAAACTCTTCTTTTCTGTAACCAAGTTGTTAGAAATAAATAATCATAAATTAACATATATACATATATAACTCAACACATAGTGTTATACAGTGACCCAACCGTCCTTGCCAATAAACATACAGTGGTTCCTAATCACCACTTCCTCTCACCTCCCCCCTCGTCATAAAATCATATCCTTCCAATGCCCGCCATCAGCCGACCTTATCCATGCTCGATGGGCACGACACCTCAGGCAACCTAATGTTAACCCTTTGAAGCAGGGGAGGTTGAGACTTGCAAACATAATGAACTTACTCCATCCTTAAACATAACCCCTCAAACTTAATTGGCAAGGACATACCCCTGCCACCAGACCCACTGCTTTACCCCTAAATCAGCGGGGGACCCCACCAAAACCACCCATGGCCTGTTCCACCGCCTCCTGTAGGGCGAGATTAAAAAGGTCGAGCCCGACCTCCGTTAGGTGTACCCCATTCCCCCGAAAAAAATGAGCCGCCTCCCGTTCAAAAACCCTATGGTGGACCGGGATCCCCCGAACTCCCAAAACAAACTGGGAAACCCGCCTGTTTGCTCCTGGCACCACGCCAATAGTTACGGGCAATGACTTCAGACCACAGCAAGCGCACGCTGGGGAACAAAACCAAAATGCGGGCTAAGTCCCGCCTCACTACTGAAATCAAATCCCAAATGGGCACTGAACCCAGATCATTCCCCCCCAGGTGGATCACCAGGACGCTCGGCGCCCCCAGGAGATGGGACAGCTGCACCAACTCAGGGAGGAGCCGGGACCATCTGATACCCCTCGCACTGAGCCATCGAACGTCTGCTTCGGAAGGCGTGAAACCCAACCTCTCGCCTCCAGGCCGAACCGCTGCACGCTGCCCAGCCCAGTAAACAGTGCCCGATGATCCAGATCCTGGGGGCAACCGAAACTGCGGAAAGACATCACGTCAATAAAACGTCCGGACGAACATAGAAAACATAACGTCTGGGGCGAGTGTACGAGTCCCGGAAGCCTCCGCGGGACCTCTCCCACCCGTCCCATTCCCTCCAAACCTTATTATAGCGGTCCCTTGTGGCCGCAGCGACCGACCCATGGACCAACTCCATTAGTCTGTCAGACCCAAGGACCACATCTCTGTCGGACATGGGACACCCTCCAATTCGTCCTGCGGAGCCACCGCCCGGAACACGTCCCACTGTGAACGAGAGAAAGCATCGGCCATCACATTACGAATACCTGGGATGTACACAGCCCTACAATACACATTCAGCTCCAGACAGCGCAGAACTAGGCGCCACAGAAAGCGAACCGGGGGGGGGGTTATGAAGCAGACAGCTGGTTAATAGCCTGCACTACTCCCAAGTTGTCACAACGGAAGACCACCCGTCTATCTACCAACAGGGAACCCCATACCTCCAAAGCTCCAAAAATGCCAAATTCTGAGTGAGCCCCGCCGCATGCCAGGCCTCATTCCACGAGTCAGCGCACCATTTGGCGCTCAGAATGGCCCCAAAGACGGCCAAGCCCGCCACATTGGTAAACAAATGGAGGTCCGCATTAGAGACCTCCGGGGCCTACCAGTACGACCTGCCATTATAAGAGGCCAAAAAGGAATCCCAGACGGCCAAGTCAGCCCGCAAGGGCCGGGTAAGCCGGATAAAATGCCGCTGGTGAACGACCCCTGACGTTGCCGCTGCCAAGCGCCTATTACAGATACACCCCATTGGCAAGCTATCTTACGCCGCCCCAAGGCCCGGGACACCGCTGGTCCAAGACCTTATCTTGTGGCAGCCGACATTCCCCTGCCATCGAATCAATTTCGATGCCCAGAAAGCTTAGGCACGTGACCGAACCCACTTTCTTGTCATGAGCCAACGGAACCCCGAAGCGCTGAAACACCTCCCCGAGAACCCGCAGCAGGAGGGCACAGACGAGCGAATCCGCCGGACCTACACACAGGAAATCATCTAGGTAGTGCAGGAGGGAAGCGACCTCTGCTTCCCTCCGCACCACCCATTCCAGAAAAGTGCTAAAGCACTCAAAATAAAAACAGGACAGCGAGCAACCCATAGGGAGGCACATGTCCACAAAAAACTGGCCCTCAAAGGCACACCCCAAACGATGATGGCACTCGGATGCACCGGGAGCAGCCGGAAGGCAGATTCCACATCCGCTTTAGCCAGCAACGCCCCTGGGCCCGTCGCCCTCACCATGCGAACCGCCGCATCAAAGGATGCGTAGAGAACGCCCGAATCCAGTTCCCAAAGGTCTTGGGAATTTTGCGAAAACGGTACTTCTCTCTATACTTTTACGACTCCTTACTGTCCTTGTCCGCCACAGGAGGAGCTTCCTCCAGCGGTAGGAGAGAAAATATATCTACAAATTCCCCCTTCCAAATCTTCTCCTTAGTCTCCTGCTTCAAGTGCAAGCCCAGAGGGCCAGACCAGCATATGTAAGCAGCACCCCGCGCTACGTCCGAGACCCCCTCTTCGAGACAAGCATTGCCCGAGGCGGAACCAACACTGGCCACCGTGGGCGCCGGGGAACCCAGAGGCACCGTACCGCCAGCCGTCCCGGGCAGGAGGGGGAGAAGTCTGAATATTAGGAGGGAGCAGGGCAGGGGACCAAGCTGACCGGAGTTGACCATCAATAGAATTGACCCCACTAACCACCATCCCCCGCTCCCACTGATCCAAAAACCCCCGAAGACCTGAGAGGAACCCTCCCAGCCCGGGACCCGCAGTGCCAGAAGTGGAGGGAACAAAGTACTCACCGGTCGCAGACTGGCGATCCAAACCTGGCACTGCACTCCCAGAAAGCTGAGGCAAAGAAACAGCAGTTCCAGCATCCACAGAAGACATCAGCTGTGTTCCAGGCACCACCTGCTGGACGGGTCAATGAACTGCAGCAGTGTCCTGAGAAGAGAGCAGCAGAGAAGATGAGAGCCCACGCCCCAGAGGAGATGGCCGAGGTAAGTGACCTGCGGGGGGGAGGGGGTCCAGGCAAGGCAGGGGAGAGGGGGGGGGAACAGAGGGAAGGCAGACAGGGAGGGACAGAGACCAGAAGGGGGGGAAGTTAAAACAGGCGGGGGGGAAAGGAGGGGAGAGGAAGGGCAGGCCCACAAGAGGGGGGGAGGAGGGAAAGAGGAAACTGGGCAAGAGGAGGGGGGACCAGGGGGCCCAGCCAAGGGTAAGCTGGGCCCCCTGGAAGAATAAACTGTACTAACAGGGGAAAGAGGGGGGACAGGGGAGACAGAGCCCTGGGAGCCTTCCTCACCGGCAGAGCTGTAGCCGCAATCCAGCACTGGTGGCGGATGGTGTGGAAGGAGGACCATGTGTAGGCCGCACGGCAGCCACACTAGGAGGCCTCGCGGTGGTAGTAGGCCGCATCCCCGGCCTTGGAGTACCAGGCTATGCAGCAATGGAGGCGGCCGGCCACGCAGCAGTGGCAGGCCTCATGGCAGAAGGCCGTGCCACGCGCGCGGCCGCAGAAGGCCGCAAATCACGGCCACTGGAGGTAGGCTCTTGCTCCTCAACCGGGCCCGAGGAGTATTGTCAGGAGAGAGCCTGGCAGGCGGGCAGAAACGCCTGCCAGTGCTGGTGCGGCCCCCAGGGGCAGGGACCGCATGGGAGGCAGCAGGGGAGACCGCAGGGGGTGCTCCAGGGGAAGGTAGGCCGCGGGGGGGACAACACCGGTAGCCATACCTCCAGTAATGTTTGCAAATTGCTCCCTCAATTGCCGGCCACCATCCAGCGCCGCAGCAGCCCTGAGGTACGCCAGGATCGCCTCAATATCCATCCCTCAAACTATGAAGATTACAGGCCCAGGCAAACAGGAGCAGGAGGACAGGAAGCTGTTTGCTGGCCCGAATCCCAAGTGGCACTGAGGTAAGACCTCCCCCCTACAAGTTCACATAGCCCAAACCCCACCCATGCACACACACACACTTCCCAAGACACTCCCACACATCTATCCCCACACTCCTACATGTGCCCTTGTCCACTTAGCTGCGCTATCTCCGCAGGGCCTTGACAATTGTCATCCAACATAACCACGTAAGCATCTACATCAAATGTTTCAAATTCCCAGGAATTTTCGTGACGTATATTGCGCAACATACCTTTCTGAGATTTATGCTGAGAAGTAAGAGCTGTACAGTTCATAGTCATAATAGTTATGACACTGGGAAGGAAGTTCATTAGAAATCTGAGGTTTTAGAGAATGCAAATATGAGGAACTAAGCCCTTGATTTAATAAGCTTTCCAAATGATTCAGTACAGATTTTTTTAGATAAATCATTTTTAAAAGTGTTTCTAACAATATGGAATCATTTGGTTAAGCGTAATATTTTGAGGCCTAAGTTATGTTTCTGGAGCAGTAGCAACTAGCCCAGATAGTACAGATAGATATTGGGAAAATTACTATTCATTTGAATTAATATCATCTGTTTCCATACTAGCAGGACATGTTTAGATTTAGTATAGCAAATATAAAGGAAATCCCTGAATATATATCAAAGTAAAATTTTATGCAATGAATCCACATCCTCCTTCCCCAACTTGATTTCTTCTTCTCATACTTTCTCCACTTCTTGTGTCCCTTCTCTCCTGCCCCCTTACCCGCAATTATGTCCCTGTTTTCATGCCCCACCTTCCCAGTTGTCTCCTGCTCATGCCCCCTTTTTTCCAGTTGTGTTTCTTCCCTCATACTTCCTCCTGCACCCCAATTATGTCCCTCTTTTATAAATAAAATGTGGTGGTGGAAATGCCCGGAGGAAGCCCTGGTGGAATGTCCTCTCACAAATTATGTCCACCATATGTAGTGGTATGTGGCTCAATGTAATACAGTGTGTCAGTGTGGGCATCTGCAACTTCCCTTGTTCAGGACAGTAAAATTTGGGTAGCTATGTAGAGGTCCCTGTTATCTCCTGTTAATCAAGAGGAATTCTCAGCTTCCCTCCTTTTACTTTATACTTCGTATTAGCAGGTTGTAAATAATTTGAGGAAACATGGATTTATGTATGCCCACCTGATTTAGAGGTTGTGTAAACCCATTGACTCTCATATTGAGATGAACCCATCCTTGTCGTGTGTCAGGGGACACTCTGTCCCTCTGGTGTCATTAAAGGGACACTCCACTGACCAAAATAAATAAAAATCACTGTTTAGTAGATACACCCGACATGAAAACATATATGCGTTTAATTATGCATTTATTCATTGGTGAAATATCAAAAAACAGCTTGCAAAATCTGCTGATCTCTTGTTTGCTGCATTTACAAACCCTCCTCTTCTAGCCCCGCCCAGACTCTCTGTGGCTGTCCAATCACAGACTTTCCAATGCAGCTCATTGTGAAGTCTTTCCAGGGCAGGTGCTCTGGGCAGTTGTTGCCTCTTGAGTTTATCTCCACTGAGCTAAACAAACTAGGAAGTAAGATGATTTGTTTTCTGTTTTACAACCAGGGAGTGTAACCAGGTTAATTTATAAAAGTTTAAATTTCTATTGAAATCTGCACTTTTTGCAAAATTGAAAAATAGGACACACTCTTCACACATAAAGTTTTTCAGCAAACTAAAGTGCACTAGGAATCAGGAGTGCTCCTTTAATACCCACACATCATCTTCTCACCAAGTGGATAGCCAGCCCTCTGTCACCAAGTTACCATTAAGTTAAAAAGAGGTACATAAAATCCCCATGCCCATAAATATATGTTGGATATGTTTCACACATTTGCTCTGTAAAATAAAACAGTCAAAATATACCACATCTGCTCATTGAAATATGCATATATTAAAAGGAAAACCTCTGAAAAACACAACACAGCTTTAAAAAAGAAAAAAGTTTTAAAAAAAACCCCTGAAGGCAGTTCAAAAAGAAAATCTCAGCTTTAATGCAAATTATTCACTTTGTGCACATTATCTTTGAATAAGACAATACTTAGCTTGACCATTTTAGCTTGTCACATTGCTTTTTTTTATTTTATTTGTGTGACTTTAACTGGTTATAATACTTGGTTGAGATGGGGAGTGTTGTCAGTATTACACAAACTCCTCACGCCCAAACATTGGGTGAAGCAATAGAAAGAAGCCTGCGGGCATGTGGACTACCACGTTTTTTGCATCTTGTGCTCCAATATTACTTCTTTAAAGATGAGGGATACAGTGATTTGCATGGAACAGTAACAATGCCCAGTTCAAATACTGACCGGGACAGGAGAGGGTTGGCAACTTTTGACCCAGGGGCAAATACAAACTATTGGCCTTTCTTTTTGCACATGAAACTTACAAATCTCAGTGTGGATGGACCTACTCACGTGGAACATGCAATATATATATATATATATATAGATTATACAGACTGAGACTGCTGAAGCGGCAATCTGTGTCAGCATACATCCCTGTAGGACCTACAGTATGAATCATATGGACCGTTCACAGCAATCTGTGCATACCTAAGACACACATACATTGTTTTCCACTGACTTAATTGCCCCCAAAGGGCAACCCACATGTTATTTATGTCATGATCCCTGTCTGTTCTCACCCCACGGTCACTATCAAAACCATGATGGACTTCATACATAAGAACTGTAGTCTTGTGGTCTAATCAGCTTCAGATACAGCAGTTCCTTCGGGAAATATCCCAGTGGAGCATTATTAGAGTATGCCGCCAGAAGATGGACACATGCACACTCTGGGAACAGACATCCACACATAATAATATCTCATTTTCAGAAAATTGGTTTGAGGCTGCAGCCCACAACACCCTTGCCAGCCCTCCCATGCTGGTGTCCCGCGCTGCAATTGCCCCCTATTCCCCCTTCATCAGCCCTCTCTTGAATTGGAGTAGGAAAAGTGTGAAAAGGTTTCACCTGCACTTTCATTTTCTTCTGTTCTGAATATAATAATACAGCTGGTATTCCCCCTTCACCATTTCCCTCAACTTTCACATTAACCCTGTGTTTAGTATTGCATCCAACATCTATCAAGACCACATCCTCAGCAATTTTTGGTTCCTACTTTCCCTCAGCAGAAAACAAACGTTGCGTGACCTCTCGCTCGTGTAGAATTGTGCTGTGCATAATTCATTAACATTGTCCATTAGTAACCCTTCAAGAAAGCTTCCGAAATTTTTATGTCTACTTGCTGTTCTATAATTTTCATGTTGAAGCCACATTTACTTTTTCTCTGTCACACCAAATCGGCTTTCTGGAAATATTTCGGAATCATGCTATAAGAAATTTCCTTGATGTATTTAATCTTAAAAAAAAAAGAATGGCTTAAAGGAAGCTATTGTCCGCTTGTGCAGCGAGCTGTATATTAAAAGTGCTGTTCCACATACTCGGTTGAATATGGCACCTCACTAGCTAAATACAGTGTTAGGTACATAACCTTTATTAAAGAACCACTATAGTGCCAGGAAAACAAACTCGTTTTCCTTGCACCATAGGGTCATTAGGTCCACCCCACCCTCAGGGCCCCCATCCCGCTGGGCTTAAGGGGTTAAAACCCCTACAACCACTTACCTTTCTCCAGCGCCGGGCTCCCTCGGTCTGCCGACGTCAGATCCGAATGTGCATGAGCGTCAAGAGCCGCGCACACGTTTAAACAGCCCATAGGAAAGCATTACTCAATGCTTTCCTATGGACGTCCAGCATCTTCTCACTGTCAAGTGCCTTTAGCGGCTGTCAATGAGACAGCCACTAGAGGCTGGATTAACCCATATGTAAACATAGCAGTCTCTCTGAAACTGCTATGTTTACAGCTGCAGGGTTAAAACTAGAGGGACCTGGCACCCAGACCACTTCATTGAGCTGATGTGATCTGGGTGCCTATAATGATCCTTTAATCTTTTGTGTACCTACAATCTTCACAGAAAATATTTAATTGTGTCAAATTGTTTCCTTTTCATATTTATTGATGTATATTAATTCTATGTTAATTTGCTAGTGTACATAAAAGCCTTAAAACATGTTTACACTATGCATCAGACCAAACTATGGATAAATTTTTTTAAAAATTACATTAAAAAAATGCAAGATATTACTGTATGTTATTATACTGTACTAAGTCTCTTTGCTCAGAGAAAGAATAGGAGTTTAAGTTGTTAACATGAGAAGATGAGGAACTGTGCAGTAGGATCTAAGTGCTGACAATTTGTAAACCAAGGGACCTTTTGTGGGTTCTCGTGCCTCAAAATGGCACCAATTAGGCAATTGTACAAGATAAAAACAAAATGTGGTTCTGGTAAAGCAAAACATGAACTTAGAGAAAGTGAACTTTGATGCAGCAAAAATGAGCAAAGTCTTTCTGTTGATGGATGTTTTCCTGATAAAGGAGACCTCATAGAATTCTCCATCCTTGGGTTTGAAAAGTAAATAAGAATCCTGCCTACATTTCTCACAAAACACAGGAGCTGTCTTGGCATATTCAATGGGATATTAACCATGTTTGTCTTCATTCAGTATTGTGGCTCCCTCTTGTTTATTAGGAGGTAATGGGATTCCTATTGCATTTTATTCACACACCACATGCATTTGTTTATCAATATATATGCAATTGTGTGCTAAATTCAAATTTAATTTCCAAATTGCGCAAGTTGGAGAGATATTCTGAGCTTAGTAAATAGTCATCGGATTTCTTTAATTACCATGTTTCATAAGGAGTAATTAAACATAATTTTGTGTATTATTTTTTAGGACAAAGACTAGGCGGGCCATAATCTGCAGATACTATAAACTAAATACATCCATAGACCAAGCCCAAGACAATGATATGTAATAAGAAAGAAGGGGACTCTTGTTACATATCCTTGGATTCTGAGCCTTTTCTCACATCTGTAATGAGCTTTTCTGGGGTGTGGGGGGGAGGGAGGGTTTATTGCAATGAATTGACAAATGAATAACATGACATAAACAATATAAAATAACAAATACATATAATATGTATGAGAAGTGTAAAGTCTATTAGTTAAGCTTTTATATCACCCCATACAAGAGTATGACATATTCCATAACTATTTTTTTCCAATAAGAGTTTATTGGTATTTTAAAGTTAACATAGAGTTAATTTAATATATGAAACCAGGAATTATAGTATCAGCAGAGAACAAAATGGAAAAAAATATAGAATAAGGCGTAAGAGAAGACTGTAATACTCTGTAGATGGGAAAAATGACAAAAGATAAATATACCAAAAATAGAAAGGTGAAGAGTAAAATGGAAGGTAGAGCCATGTTGATGTGTGTGGTCTTGGTGCTATGGAGAGGACACCGTAGAATGAGAACCATTGGACTCAGTTCTTCTCAAAGAAGCATTAGAGTGGTGGATCATGGTGATTGCTGCACATGCACCTTGGGTTATCAATACGTCACTATAAGAAGCATCTGATTGGACACAGAAAATCTATCTTGAGAGTCTCATTGGAGGAGGACGGGAAAACTGTTCTGGCAGTGGAATAAAGATATGTTTTATGATATGAGAAGACTTCCCCCCTCCTCAAACGATTTCACCCCTTAATTATGGTATATCTGACTGTATATTATGGCAACCTATGGTTAGTTCTTACGGTAATTGATTATTGTTAATTTTATTTTCATGATTATGTTTATCTCTATGATATTTATATAAAATAAGTGTTGTTTACTATGTCACATAAGTAAAATAAGTGTTGTTTACTACGTCACAGCTATTGCAATGTTTTTCACTTGACGCTTAAATAAAGTATTTAACAAAACAAAAAAAACTTTTATAGCTTTTTTATTTAAAAAAATTAGGACCCAGTAATTAAAAACAGTAAAGCAATAATCTGTTCACTTTCAAAATTAACAGACAGAAAAAATGTAGCAAAATAGCGTGCATTTGATTGGAAAAATCTGACACAAAGTGCATAAAAATGGCTGTCAGAATGTGGGAGTGGGAAAGGAACACAAGTAATTTTTTCAAAGATTTCAATATACATGAATTTAAGAAATATTAAGAGATGATATATAAGAAAGATTATATCAAGATATTACATTGTTTAATGACATTAAATAGTCCACACTTATAGAGAATCAGACACACAAAAAACTTTAGCCAATAGGACAGAAAAAACTTAATTAAACAATTAAGTGGTCAGGTATATAAGGATCCTAGTCAGCCCCAGTTCCTCAGTCTTTTTTCCTGTCCTCTTAGCCAAGGGACAGACAGTTTATTCTGTTGGAATTTTCTTTATTTGCTCACCTGACTATTGATGTAGTCTTCACTTCGGGCAGGTCAGCCTCCCTGCCCAGGAAGCTCCAGGTTACATGCAGGGCCGGTGCAAGGATTTTTGGGTACATAGGCGAAGATGCATTTTTTCCCGCCCCCCCTCCAAAAAACACATCTTCACCTATGTGCCTCTTAACCATCCCCTCTCTTCTCCCCGTCCATTAGTGATCCCCTCCCTTCCCTGTCCCTTGGTGTTTCTCTCCCATTCCCTCCCTGTCCCTTGGTGCACCCCCGACCCCTTTAGTGGTCACACTCCCCTTCCTGGTGTGCCTCCTACCTCTCTTGTAGCATTGCCGAGCGGAGCAGATCCCCTACAGGAGCTTCAGTTTTCTGTACCTGGCCGGACTGACAGGGAGTGCTCTCTCAGTGAAAACAAAACAAAGGCTCCTGTACAGCGCTCCGCTCCGCCACGCTACACTCAGTGGTGTATACACACTGACAGTCACACACTCAATGACAAACACACACACTGACAGACACTCATTGACAGACACACTGATAGTCACACATAGACTCAATGACAAACATACTCTCACTGATTTGACAGACACTCACAAACATACACTGACAAACACACTCATCATACACTGACAGACACACTCATCACGCACTGACAGACACACTCATACACTCACATGCACACTCATACACTCACACAATCACTCACAGACACACACACTCACAGACACACACACAGTCACTCACAGACACACACACTGTCACCCACAGACACATACACTAAGTCACTCACAGACACACACTCTGTCTCTCACAGACTCAGTCAGTCACTCACACACACACACACACACACTGTCACTCACAGACACACTGTCACTCACAGACACACACTCAGTCACTCACAGACACACACACACTGTCACTCACAGACACACACACTCATACACTCACAGACACACACACTCAGTCAGTCACTCACAGACACACACACTCAGTCACTCACAGACACACACACACTGTCACTCACAGACACACAGACACTGTCACTCACAGACACACACACTCAGTCACTCAGAGACACACACACACTGTCAGTCACTCACAGACACACACACACTCAGTCAGTCACTCCTGAACACACACCGCGGTCACTCCACAGACACACACTGTCTCCACAGACACACACACTCAGTCCAGTCACTCCAAGACACACACACACACTGTCACTCACAGACACACAGACACTGTCACTCACAGACACACACACTCAGTCATTCAGAGACACACACACACACACACACTGTCACTCACAGACACACACACACACTCAGTCACTCACAGACACACACACTCAGTCAGTCACTCACAGGCACACACATGGTCACTCACAGACACACACACTGTCACTCACAGACACACACACTCAGTCAGTCACTCAGAGACACAGACACACTCAGTCAGTCAGTCACTCACAGACACACACACTCAGTCACTCACAGACACACACACTGTCACTCACAGACACACACACTCAGTCACTCACAGACACACACACTAAGTTAGTCATTTACAGACACACACACTGTCACTCACAGACACATTGTCACTCACAGACACATTGTCACTCACAGACACACACTCAGTCACTCACACAGACACACACACATACTCAGTCACTCACAGACACACAGTCAGTAACTCACACACACACGGTCACTCATAGACACACATCACATACATTCACTAATTATTATTTTATAAATAAGCATCTTCCACCCAGCCTTCCTACCGGGAGAGCTGGTGTGGATGATGGATCTGTCCCTGGATCTGTTCCTGGGGATGCTGGGCGGCGTGCGGCAGTGGTGTGATCAGAGGCGGCGAGGGAGCTCTAATCTTACCGCTCTGCTGCCTCGTGGGCTGTTTACAGATGCTGGGAGCCAGAATATGACGTCATATTCCAGTTCCCGTGGCATCAGCAAACGGCACTCGAGGGAGCAGAGCGGGGAGATTAGAGCTCCCTCGCCGCCTCTGATCACACCACTGCCGCACGCCGCGCCGGGGGTCCAGAAGGTGGCCTTGCAGGAGGGAGAGCTTCCCTCCTGCCGGTCACTGAAATCTTGCGCCCCCAGAGCGAGCCTTATGTACGCGCCGGCCCTGGTTACATGTAGCCTACCTGTTATTAAGGTGGCTAAGCATTCTACACTATCTATTGATAGCAATGCTTCTCTTAGACATCCAATGGATAAGAAAATTGATGTCAACCTATCAAAATTGTTTGTTGCTGCAGGCTTAGGCTGTCTTCCAGCAGTAGCCATTTCTGCCTTGTCAAGGGCTATGAAGGTCTAGATCATGGATATAGAGGAAGACCTGGATAGAGGTGCACCTAGACATCTCTGAGTCCCTGAAAGAGGTCAAGTTGGCAAGTGAATGGCTTTTGGAGGCTTCTAAAGACCTTATCAAGGTCCTTTATAAAACTGTGGGATACTCAGTATCCACAAAAAGAGGACTCTGGTTGAGATCTTGGGGAGCAGACACAGCATCAAAACACGGTTTGTTTTCTTTACCCTTTTTGGGCGATGTCCTCTTTGGCAAGCATTTAGAAGAAGCAATTAGGAGGGCCTTCTTCCACAGGACAAGAGACCAAGGAAACCACTTCCAGACCGTAGACCTTACAGGGAACCTGTCTCCTTTAGGGATAGTAAGGCCTTTAGACCGGGCAGAGAATATGCTTGGAACACTACCTGGAGAAGTGGTCAGTCAGCTAAGGCACCCAGGGGCAAGAATCCTTCAAACTCTTTTCGTTCCAATACACAGTTCTGAAGATTACAGTCCCCAGGCTTCCCTAGTAGGTGCCAGACTCTTACACTTCCTGAAAACCTGGGATCACATCTAGGATTTGTGAGTAAAAGCCATAGTGTCATCAGGCTACACACTGGAATTCGAAAGCGATGTTCCTCCTCCTGGATTTAATAGGACGTGAGTGCCTTCCAACTCTCAAAAGAGAGAGGTCTTATTGAGTTACGTTTGGTTCCTTCTTCAACAAGAAGTCATACTTCCTGTACCAAGAAAGGAAAGATTTCAGGGGTTTTATTCCCCCCCTCTTCCTAGTAAAAAAATTTGGAGGAAAATGGAGACTGATTAGGACTTAGATGAGCTCAATCTCTTCCTCCGGATCAGGAAATTCCGCATGGAGTCCTATAGATCGATCATTCCGATAATTCATCAGGGGGACTGGATGATATGAGTAGACGTAAGGTACACCTATTACCATATCACGATTGCCAGTCCTCATCGGAGATTCCTCAGGTTTTGCATATACAACCATCACTTCCAGTTTCGGGCCTGGCCATTTGGCATAAGTACAGCTCCAAGGACCTTTACGAAGGTTCTAGTCACAATTATAGCCTTGCGAAGGAAAGAAGGTGTCACAGTTTTTCATTACCTGGAACGACATCTTGATAGCTTCATCAGACTACGACCAGTTGGTTCAACATCAGTCCCTGATTCTGAAGACTCTATCGCATTTCGGCTGGTTGATAAATCACGAAAAAAGTCAGCTACATCCGTCCAGAGAACTGATTTTCCTGGGTGCGCATTTCAACACCACAACGGCAGTTGTCTTCTTAGCACACGACAGGAAGATCAATCTGTTGGAGCGAGTGCAGCAGTTTCTTCATTGTACATTGGCCCAAGCAAAGGACTTCATGATGTTACTAGGCACTTTGTCGTCAATAATAGGCCTTGTCAGGTGGATGCAGTGGAATATCTGTCCACTTCAAAGTTACCTTCTGGAACACTTCAATGGCAGTTCTCAAGAGTGGGAGGCCTCCCTTTACATTCTGAGACATCTGAAACAGGATCTCCAGTGGTGGCTCTCTTGGAAACACATATCCCAGGGATTTCCTCTAACAAACATAGACTGGTGGATTATAACCACAGATGCGAGCCAGTCAGGCTGTGGAGCCCATTTCGGAAAATGGTTTGTCCATGCCTTATGACCTCTTCATGCCCGTCAATTACCATCAAACATTTGGGAACTGAGAGCAGCCTTCTTGGCTCTACTACATTTCCAGTGTCATCTGAAGGATAGATTGGTGAAAATAAGGATAGACAACCAAGCTGCAGCTGCCTATATGAACCATCAAGGCAGTACCAAGAGCACCTCACTAAAGAGAGAGATTCAACTTATCATGACCTGGGCTCAGAAGAATTTGGCAGGATTGTGTGCGTTTTCTCCCAGGAAAAGACAATCTGCTAGCGGATTTTTTGAGCAGACACCAGGTAGAAGAGACAGAGTGGCAACTCTCCAAAAAGATATTCCTCCGATTGGTCCAGAAGTAGGGTCTTCCCCAAATCGACCTTATGGCCACAGCAGCAAACGCTCAAGTTCCAGCCTTCATCTCGAGGTGATTTCATCCTCGGGCTATGGCACAAGATGCCCTCTCAGTGGACTGGAACTTCAATCTGGCCTACATCTTTCCACCGATACCGCTGATTCAGGCGTTGCTCAAGAAAATATCCAAGGAAAACTGCAAAGTGATAGCCATCCTACCATTTTGACCTCAACGTCCTTGGTTTCCCCTGTTGCAGAGATTGATGTTGGATCATCCTTGGGAACTACCGGTTTTGGAGGATCTGTTGTTCCAGGGTCCTCTTCGATATCCGGAACCACACAAACTCAGGCTACGGGGCTGGCTCTTGAAAGGCAATCCCTAATCTCTAAAGGTATTCCGGAAAAAGTTGTTTCTACTCTGTTATGTTCTAGGGAAGTTTATACTTCTTACACTTATCAGAAGATATGGCAAACATTTGCGGACTCAATGAAGAGAAAAGTACACTCCTTGGGAGAGGTTTCGGTTATGCAAGTCTTGGGATTTTTGCAATCCGAACAGGACAAAGGTTTTTTAAGGCAGTAATCAGACTAAGGCCTCCGATCCATACCTTTACAGCTCCTTGGGATCTTCCTTTGGATTTGCACGTTCTTACTGGCTCTCCTTTTGAACCAATTGAAGAAGTTTCTATCACCATGCTTTCTCAAAAGACGTTGCTTCTGCTTGCTTTAGTTTCAGCCAGGAGAAACATAGAAACATAGAAACATAGAATGTGACGGCAGATAAGAACCATTCGGCCCATCTAGTCTGCCCAATTTCTAATTCTAAATACTTTCATTAGTCCCTAGTCTTATCTTATAGTTAGGATAGCCTTATGCCTATCCCACGCATGCTTAAACTCCTTTACTGTGGAGAATTGCAGATATTAAAACCCTCTCTGTTGAAGATCCTTCCTATGTTTCCTTCATGACCGTGTAATCCTCCGTCTGAGGCCTGAATTCTTACCCAAGGCTGAATTCTTACCCAAGGTGGTCACGTCCATTCATTTAAACCAGGAAATAGTCCTGCCAGATTACTTTCCTGAACCTTTCTCTCCTGAAGAAGAAAGGTGTCATTTACTGGATCTGAAGCATTGCTTGTCATCTTACATTCAACGTACTGCTGATTGGAGGAAATCCAAGCAATTGTTCATCATTCCTTGGGGTTCACGCAAAGGAGAAGCCGATTCTACTACCCCTCTCCGTTACTGGATTGTCACTACTATTTCTAGAGCATATAAATTTTAGAATGTTCCAGTGCCTAAGGTAATCAAGGCTCATTCTACGAGGTCTATTTCTGCTTCATGGGCTGCAGTAGCTGGCGTCAAGGCACAGAGCAATTGTAAAGTAGGTAATTGGTCTTCACTCAAGACGTTTGTTCGGTACTACAGGCTGAATGTTGCCTCTGTGGCTGATTCTCAATTTGGACTCTCCGTTTCGAATTCAGCTCATGTTAGATAAATATTTGGCATGATTACCCTCGCTGTAGTTTTTACTGCTTGGGTATTCCTATTAGTTAAATGCTGCCATGATTAGCCAGGAATAGGGAAAATGTATCCATACTTACCGTAATTTTCTTTTCCTGGCTATTATTCATACCGTGTTTCTCCGAAAATAAGACCGGGTCTTATATTAATTTTAGTCACAAAAAACACACTAGGGCTTATTTTCAGGGTAGGGCTTATTTATTTACGGTACCGGTATGTACATTGAACCCCCCCTTTAATTAATCCACCCCCCCTTTAATAAATCCACCCCCCTCTAATTAATACAGCCCACCCTTTAATTAATTCACCCCCTCTAATTAATCCAGTCCACCCTTTTAATTAAAGGGGGGTGAATTAATTAAAGGGTGGGCTGGATTAATTAGAGGGGGTGAATTAATTAAAGGGTGGACTGGATTAATTAGAGGGGGGTGAATTAATTAAAGGGGTGGTGAATTAATTATTCATCCCCCTCTAATTAATCCAGCCCACCCTTTAATTAATTCACCACCCCTTTAATTAATTCACCCCCCTCTAATTAATTCAGTCCACCCTATAATTAATTCACCACCCCTTTAATTAATTCACCCCCTCTAATTAATCCAGCCCACCCTTTAATTAATTCACCCCCCTCTAATTAATCCAGCCCACCCTTTAATTAATTCACCACCCCTTTAATTAATTCACTCCCTCTAATTAATCCAGCCCACCCTTTAATTAATTCACCCCCCTCTAATTAATCCAGCCCACCCTTTAATTAATTCACCCCCTCTAATTAATCCAGCCCACCCTTTAATTAATTCACCCACCCCACCCCCTTTAATTAATTCAATTAATCCCAGACATAAAATATCTAGCGGTACTCACATTTCAAAGATTCCTTGCCGAGTCCGACCACTGGGAGCCTTCCGCTGAAGATCCGTGAAGGCAGACTGACGGCGCTGCAAAATGTCGTCATCAAGTTGCTCGACGCTCCTCCTACGGCAGAAGAAGGAAGTCTCGCCGCAAAGGTACAATGCCTAGGTCTTATTTTCGGGGTAGGGCTTATATTGCAGCCCACCCCGAAAATCCGACTAGGGCTTATTTTCGGGGTAGGGTTTATTTTCGGGGAAACACGGTAGCAGCATTTAAGGTTCCCTCCCACTTTGGGGACATGCTTGTTACTTGACTGAGGAACTAGGGCTGACTAGGATCCTTATATTCCTGACCACTTAATTTTTTTATTAAGTTTTTCCTGTCCTATTGGCTAGAGGGAGGAGCTAACCCATTAGTTAAATGCTGCCATGGATAATAGCCAGGGAAAGAAAATGACAGTAACTATGGATACATTTTCTCTATTTAACTGCACATTGATCTTTTTTTTTTTTTTTAAATTGCAGTTATTCAGCACATTCCAGTCATAACTAGTCGGGGAAAAAACTCTGAATATATTTTATGCATGCAGTCTTGGAGGTGAAATAATGTTTGTCATATTGGCCTTAGAGATAACAATATATATATGCTTGTGCATTGTGCTTGGGGAAGTATAGCTGATTCACTGCGTGTGGGATAAAACAATTACCTCCTCTGTTATGCTGAATTGCATACAATATCCATTCGAACCTGACACGATTCACAGACAGGTGCATTGCGTAATGTTGAGATTTTAGGTCTGACACTGAAAACAATGCTTTGACTGAATTTTAATTAAAACAATATGATCATTAACACTACTTAATATATATACAAGACCCAACAATATACAAGATCTTGATAAAGACCCAGGAGGGTTGAAATGTTGATGTGATGTTAATTTGAAATACATGCTGGAAAATTCAGAGAGCGTGCTACTGTTCTTTACTCATATATATACACTCACACAGTGCATTCAAAAAGTATTCGGACGCCCTCATTCCCCCCTCCCCTACATTTTTATATTGCAGCCTTATGCTACAATTGTTTTAAATTATTAATTTTTTTTACTTCAATCTACACTTAATACTCCATAATGACAATGTAAAAAATCAGATTTGCTTACACCACTGCAAATATATTAAATAGAAAAATGGAAATATCGCTATGACTTAAGTATGCAGACCTTTTACTCAATACTTATGTAAGCACCTTTGGCAGCAATTACAGCCTCAAGTATATTTGGGTATGATTGAAACAAGCTTTGCACACCTGGATTTGGGCAGATCCTGTCAAGCTCTGTCAGGTTGGATGGGGAACGTTGGTTGGCAGGAACTTTCAGGTCTCTCCAGAAATGTTCAATTGGGTTAAAGTCTGTGTTCTGGCTGGGTCACACAAGGACATGTCCTTAGGGTCATTGTCCTGTTAGAAGGTTAACTTTCAATCCAGTCTCCGGTCTTTAGTGCTCTGGATCAGGAGTCAAGGCTGTATTTAAAATTGGTTGGACCCTGGATTTGCTTGGTTCCTCTGGACCCTGCCCCCCCCTCCACCGCTTGCAATCATGCCCTCCACCCCAACTAAAGTAGAGAGATGCAATAATTTTTTGGGGTCCCCCATCGCAAGGGTGACCAAAAGGTAGATCCCCATCTGCTATGCAACTCCAACAATGCATTGACAGCTGGGACTCTACCATTTACCCATGTTTGTAGGTTTGTATTTAGCAGTGCGCAGTGTTTGAAGCATGTTTTTGTATAGAGTATGTTTGTGTAAATGTAGGAGTGTGTGTTTGTATGTGCTATTGGCATTTGAACGCAGACATGTATTTATGTGTAGTGTTGTTTTTTGAATGCAGGGGTGTGTTTATATATAATGTTGGTGTTTAACACAGAGATGTGTTGGGGGCAGGGCCTGACCGCCAAGCAAGCAGGACGCAGGCTGAGGGAGCTCCTCAGATAATCCTGTGATATAAGCTCATAAACTGAGAAATAATTAGTTTGAGCAGCTGAAATCGCGTCAAGACTTGTGGAGACGGCATTGACAATCTCCTAGACTAACTTGACACGCTTTGCTCAACGTTTGAGGGGCCTGAAGCTCCTTGCTGCCTGCCATCTGATCTAGCGCGGGAGACGCGGCCAATCTCCCGTCTTATTCTTGACACAATCGTGGTCTGAGTCTTGTTTCCTCCCCCTCTGGACCGGCAGGGTTATCCCGGTCCCCGCTGGGGTTGCAAACACAGCTCCTGCAAGACCTGAGTGAGTAGCAACGCTCCTGATCCAAGACTTGGCTACACAAAATGGCCGACGCACATGGTCCGGCCCTGAAGGGCCAACAGCACCCGACTCACTCACCTCTGGCGTCCAAGGCCGCACTGGATGCCGTCTTCAAGCTCTTCTGGGTCGAAACTGGAGGCCCACTAGAGAAAGGCGGCACTGACTGCATGAGCAGCATGGGTGACTCGGAGGTGGCATGGAGAGGAGCGTAGAGGCCCCAGAGAGCCACTATATGCTGTCGTCGGAGACCCTTGCACCGCTTCCCACATGGGAGGAAAGGGGATGCTCTGCACCCGCAGCCCTGTAGGGAAAAACGTGGAGAATCGCTCTGGCCGAACACCTTTTGCAAAGGACTGGCAAACGCTTGTAAGTGCCTACCGAACGATCCACTGCACAAGAGCATTCCACTGAAGCTGCACCTCTAAATTGAGCTGACATATCAGGCCTCCAGGGTGAGCATCGGCTGACAGACGTGAACACCACGGGGGCTTACACAACTCACCGTTGTTATGACGCACTGCCGGAACGCACAACTCGTGGCTAATGCCTCCAAGTTACATTTTTTATACAATTTTTATCGTTATTGTGGTCGATAATAGGCATGCTAGTTCACCCAGTGTCTTAAGACCTGTTTTTATTACATACGCCGACACTGGGAATAATACCCAGCAGCTACTAAACTACAGAATTACCATAGTTTAGCATGTTACCTTACCTTCTTCTCTTTGATTACATTAATTGCAGCTTATGCGGTATGTCTTAATTAATTCTCTTGCCTTCACAATATATGACATTGCTTACATTATCCTGTTTATTACTAAAAATGTGCAGTTCAACCACATGCCACAGTATTATGCCTTTTGAAATGCCTGTGTCAGCTGTTGTGGCATCACAAGCTTGTCTGTCATACTTATGCAAAACAAAAAGTAAAGAATTAAAAAAAACAACAACAACAAAAAACACAGAGGTGTGTTTCATGTATTCTTGTATGTGTTTGAATGCAGTGTATTTGTGTGCAGTGTGAATGCTTAGATGTATGCACATACACACACAGACACTGAAGATACACAGATATACACACTGACACAAAAGCAGATATACAGACACATATACACACAATGACACACATAAAGATACAGTCACATAGACTGACACACAGATACACAACCTGACACACATGCAGATACACAGACACACACAAATATACACACTGACACAAACACACAGATACACATACTGATACCATACAGATACACAGATGAACATACTGACAACATACAGATATACAGAAACACACAATGACAACACATACAGACACACAGATATGCATCCTGACACATGCAAATACACATACACACAGATACAAACACTGACACACATATACACACACTGATCCACTTGCAGATACAAAGATACACACACTACATACAGATACACACACACACACACATATATATATATATATATATATATATAAACATTGACACATACAAACTCAGATACACACAATGACAACATATGGATACACACAGTTACACAGACATACTAGACAGACATACTTACACAGACACATACACTGACAGACATACTGACACATACATAGACAGACAGACATACTGAGACACGCACAATCATGCTGACACATTCACCGACACACAGACATGCACATACACACTGACAGACATACAGACACATACACTGACAGACATACTGACACACACACTGACAGAGAAACTGACATACAAAGATATACTGACAGTCATTTACAGACCCACACTGACACACACATATACGCACCCAAACTGATATATATATGGACTCTCACACACACGCAAAATTTACACTTTTAAACCCACCCTCCAGTTTCCTAACTTGGAGGGTGGCTTCCCCTGTGTCCAGACTGGTGGCTGATGCTGTTGGGAGTTGGGGTCTGGCTCTTCTGGCCCAGCCTCCCTCCTCTCT
The DNA here is from genome assembly GCA_933207985.1 of Pelobates cultripes. Lineage (NCBI taxonomy): Eukaryota > Metazoa > Chordata > Amphibia > Anura > Pelobatidae > Pelobates > Pelobates cultripes. Next base: position 91,791,928 of record OW240919.1, read on the forward strand.
GCCTCCTCTGTCACTACCGTGCAGCTCCTCTCCTTGTGGAAGGAAGTGACTCGCGGGCTGCCAAAAAGCAAGAGGTCACGGTCGCGCTGTTAAAGTGCTGATACACGCCCACTGGGTGGTCCTTACTCCATTGGTCAATCGGTAAGCTTCCCGAGCAGTACCGGAGGGCCCATGGGGTGGTGTTTGCTAAAGAGTCAATTATTTTCTCTTCTTTTGTGTGTGAATCTCATGACCTATAAAATAGAGTATGGGGCGGTGTTTGCTAAAGTATTTTCTCTTCTTTTGTGTGTGCATCTCACGACCTAGAAAATAGAGCTGCAGGGTCCAAGGAGAAGATAAAGACTTAGCTCACTCAATAAAACCAGTAGCCAAGGGTTTTGTCCCAAACTTGTATGGTAACCAGTGAACACATAATCAATTTGTATCCCATAGTACAGATAGAGAATGATCCTACATTAAGACGTAATGTCAAAGTCCTTGCAAATGCGTAACTAAAAAGTCACCATTATGTTTTTGTTGCTTCTGTAGCCTTTTTTTGGTATAGCTATAAAGACTATAACAAATATAATTATTATGGTGTAATCAGATTGATATTCTCAGCTCCAACTGTACACCTAGCAGTTAGGATATATTATATTATAAAATGAAGGCAGTCTAAGAAATTTTGAACCCTGATAATTGAACTCTTATAGTCAAAGCACCAGAAAAAGGTGTAAAAATATAACACCATGCACTGTCTGTGCTACAAATATTTAGATTTATTTTTCCTTATGTCCTCCTGTATATCAATTATTATACTCTTTCCCTCTTGCCGTTTGCATTCATTTATATTTATTTCTTTTTCTTCCTGGTGCCACATCTCAGTATCTGGGAGCAGCCATTTTGTTCTCCTCTGTCCATAATGTCTGCTGTTTGCCCTTCTGTGAGATTGATTTTACTGTTGGATTGTGGGTAAATCTGATTGGCAACTGAAACAGAACCTTGCTTAAACTCCGCCCATTGTCAAGCTTTGTCAACTTGATTGCTATATATAAGGAAAAACAGTCACAACTTTTCTTTAGCTATCAGAGGGCAAAAAAAATAAAAAGAGACCCAGACAAAGGATGCTATATAGAAGCAGATTAGCTATACAGTAGTTAATTTTTCATGAGAGAGTCAATTTAACAGAACATTTTTCTGTTTCTGTTCCATAAAATGTGTGTAGGTTAATGTGTGTATTATTTTTCCACTTATGTTTTACTCTGCCAAATGCCAGCATATATGCTGTAGAAAGTTTATTGGCATTCTAATTCTGAATCTGGTCGTTTGTCTAAAAGAAAGCAAACAAGCAAGACCAGAACAAATCTAAATTTGCATTTAGGTTACCAGATGGGTAAGTAACCTAGGTGGATACCTCGTTTGTCCTGTTACATTTTGTTATTGCATTTTGTGCAATTAATCAGCAGTAAGCAATGTTTGTTGGGAGTGTTTGCACATTTTTCAATTATCAGCAGCCTGTCTCATTTAATCCACATCTTATTATGTCTACATAAGAGCGGTAATGCGGGACAGTGCAAAGTACATCATGAAATGAAAAGGCGGTGGTTACAGAAACAAAAAAAAAACATAAACTGTAAATTGTTCACACCCATTGTAATAGATAAAAAAAAAAAAACTCTGTCCACCAACAATAATCTTCACCAACATGTCTTTCTTGACCTTAAAACCCAAAGCCATTGTACCTACCTACACCAATTGATCAACTTAGCTTCCTGGAATATTAGTGGTAACACTTTTTCATTGGATGCCCTGGCCATTCTATCAATTTCACAGTTTTCATATGTTGGACCTCATATCCACATGTCTAGATACTGGAACAATCCTTCCCTGCTTTATTCTTTGATTCGCTGCCAGGAGGGAATGAGCCATTCTCATAAAACATCTTTCGGTCTCATCTAAAGACTGCCTGATGGAATATTTGATTGTAGCAGCTTATAATAAAGTTATAGAGTTTAGGATAAATATAAAGAGGAAATCGGCCCATCCAATAATAGAATGTGCACAAAAAAACAAACTTATTGGTCCATTGCAAGGGATAGTCACGCCATTATATTATGATCTCAGTTATTCTACAATCAATCCCACCCAAATAATAATAATATATATATATAAATATATATATATATATATATATATATATATTTCGGTGTAATAATATATAAATAGGATATGGGAAAATGTGTGTTGGTATACAGTAGCAGGCCACATGACTTTGCCATAATACCAAGAAAAATATTTATGCACAAAATTTCCAAGCTTGTCTTTAACCCTGGATATTGGTGAAGTTCATCTTGCCTTCACTTCTGTTTGGCTTTGATGCCCAAAACCTGGTGCAACCAGACACGTTCTATCAGTGCATATATTTAAAATATTAGTATTGGAGAAGCATTCCATACAAAGGTTGTGTAAATTTCCAATTTTTATGGAGTGCTCTGCAAGACGTAAAGTGTGATTTACTTTCATCTTTTTTTTCTTGGGAGGGGACGGATATTGGGCCAGAGAGGTTTGTGAAAGGTTTACTGAGCCATACCTTCAAGTATTACAAATCAGCTCACTACTGATTATATATCTGCCATATTAATGATTTTGGTAGTTAATCCATCATTTTCAATTTGTGTGACCTCAATGACCTTCAATAGTCACTGCTAGTTTGTGTTATATAAATAGCATGGCAGAAATTCCCTAGTGATAGTTATTCTGTTTACCAGTCATGTATAAACTAGTCTGTGTTGTGCCTAACTGCAATATTATACTGTTAAATAATGATACATTTTCTCCTGCACTCACTACCTTCCAGGTTGGTCTACAAATCAATTGATAATCCATCAATCATGCAGGGGAAAAGCACTGTGTGCTTGGAAGAGTTCCAAAATGTTTCTAAACACTTCAACATTAAACCGGGGGACAGCGCCAAGACACTGTACACGAGGTGACCACTACAGTGAGATGTAGAGATTATGTTGCTTAGGGTGTCCCGTCAAGAGGTATGCTAACTTATAAGAACATGGGTATTTATCAAACACTCAATTGTATTGGTGTGCTAATGTACAGCATTAAACTGTGTTTTAAGAATAAGAATTAATTCTGCGTGTAGTGACTTTGTGTTTATAAAGTAAAACATCCAGTTCAGAATTGCAACATACAGGATGGTTTGAAGTTTACATACAAGTTCTGCTGGTTTAGGATAGGGTGGTACCCTCCTGGCATACACACTAAGTGTGGGTTGCAACTAATATATATAAGGAGAGCTCACACCTAGGCTATCACTGTACTCCGGTCTTTTGTTACAGCCATTTCAATTAGGTAAGTAATTACAAATAAATTTACTAGACTAAACCAGAATACAGGTATACACCACAGCAGCGGTACTCTAGTTATGGTCCATCTATGGATGATACACAAGGTTTATATGAAGAGATATGCGAGTAACAGTGAAATGTGTTGGTATTTTAGTTTTTTTTTAAAATGTAAGCTTTGATGTCATTCTTTCTGGTCGCTCCAGAAGGGTTAAACATGATATGTTTAGTAAACTCTCAACGCCGTCACAAATGTGCAGGATTATTTTCCAAATTGTGAATTGAATTTATTTATAGATACTGCATTTATTGATTTATTTTTTTTTGCTTGTGAGGCAGTGACCTTTTATGACTCAGATAAATATACATCTGAATTATATATATTTGTGGAAAATCCTAGAATATGATCAGAAATAACAATTCAGGCACACATTTGGAGTTTAACCCTAAATGTGCTATTTCATTTCAATGCAATTCAATGTCAATCAAATGTGTCTGAATTTCATACAAAGTCATAGTAATTCACGTGTTTTTCAAACTCAATTAACATAGTGATTCACCAATATGAATTACATGTGAATTACATATTCTAAGTGAAAATAGTGAAAAAAAAAATGACAATCTTTTAAATTGGATTATATGTTGGGCTAATGGGTGGGTTACTGTAAAAATAGGGCTGGCAAGTGGGGCTAATAAAATAATCGTATCAGCTCTGTGATACAATTGTCCAGTGTCCCCTCTATCCTCTTGCCTGATGTTCCTTAGGTAAAGGATTAAATAATAATTTAAACATGTTCCAATGCACTCTACTATCTATTTAGTTTCTCACCCACGGTATATTAACTTAGAAAATGGGAGACATTTTAGCAGATGCCCTTTAGTTGATTGGAAGTTAACTGGATCTAAGCAGTTATTTAACCCCTTAACCCTTTAAGGACCAACCTTCTGGAATAAAAGGGAATCATGACATGTCACACATGTCATGTGTCCTTAAGGGGTTAATTAGCCCCAATTCTTATTATGTTTCAGGCACCTTAACTGGCACACTTTTATCCTTTGATTTGAGGAAATGGTGGGGAATTGATAGGGAGTCTGGGGAAATCTTTTAAAATGTATTTATTTCATTATGTTGAATGGGAAGCCAGCATTTTTCAATGTGTTCATCATTTAGGAATTATTCAAGATTTACGTGAGCTTGTTGACCCCATCTCGGGGTTATTTTGGATTTCAAAAAGGAACTCATTTGTTCAGGTGTTGCAGTATAATAGAAAACAGGAAAAATGCTTGAGAAAGACCTCTTAGCTGGTCGAAACGTTGCTGCAGCTTGATAAAGACCTCTTAGCTGGTCGAAACGTTGTTGCAGCTTGATAAAGACCTCTTAGCTGGTCGAAACGTTGCTGCATCTTTTTTTTTTTATCCAATAAATCTGCCTGTGGCTTTAATTCCGTGAGTGCCTGAAGATTATACGTGTTTTGGATTTGCTGGTCCTACTTCAGTGCACCTGGAGCTTAGCGGATTTGAGTACGGTTCCTTATTTCTATTTTACAAGTGTTGCAGTATCTGAAATGAAGTTCATTAGTGTCAATTAGAAACCCAGCATTATTCAGAATTTGTGACAATTGCTTGGAGATGGACTGTCTCTTTTGTGTTTTTTTTTTAGAGAGGCTGATAACATCTTTTTAACATGTATCTAGGCATGATTCCTCAGTGGCACAGAAAGTTCCACAGACCCTCGTTTTATACTCCATGTAGATTCTGAGGTTCTGTATATAAAAAAATGCAAAGATCCCACAAGTAGCAGTGCTGCTTACATTATTGAGCAAAAATCATTGTGAAGAAAAAAATAAATTATTGGTGTGTTTAAGACATCTTATATAGGCCTTAGTTTAATATTATTGAATACACTTGTTAAATGATTTAATACCTTAATATAATACTTAATATTTTGAAGAAAATTCATTTTAAAAGGTTATCCAGAAATATTAAAGGATCACTATAGTGTCAGGAAAACAAAGCAGTTTTCCTGACACTATGGTGCCCTGAGAGTGCCCCCACCCTCAGGGTCCCCCTCCCGTGGCTTACCTCAATCCAGCTCCCTCGGCGCTGGTGACCTCTCCTCCCCGTCCGATGTCAGCTCCCCCGTCAGACGTCACTGGAGCCGAATGCGCATGCGCGGCAAGTGCCATGCGCGCATTCAAAGTGTCCATAGGAAAGCATTTCTCAATGCTTTCCTATGGACGCTCTGTGCAATGGAGGCATAATATGCCTCCAGCGTTGCAGATGCGCCTCTAGTGGCTTAAAGCCCAATGTAAACATAGCAGTTTCTCTGAAACTGCTATGTTTGCATCTGAAGGGTTAAAACCTGAGGGACCTGGCACCCAGACCACTTCATTGAGCTGAAGTTGTCTGGGTGACTATAGTGTCCCTTTAACCCCTTAAGGACACATGACATGTGTGACATGTCATGATTCCCTTTTATTCCAGAAGTTTGGTCCTTAAGGGGTTAAATCATTTGAAAATCTTATAGAAACAGTATAGAAATAAACTTTTTTTTTTTTTTTTTTTTTTATCCAAAAGGTGCTGGATTTCAAACCTATTAGTAACAATGTGCAACAATCTTCTGGATGCTGCAGCAATCATTAAAAAAGAGTTCTATGACAACTGCAATAAAGAGGGGATATTAATAGGTGATGCAGTGGAAAGTTTGATTATGAAAAATTTTGGAGCAGTGATAAAGGTTAGTGATAAACAGCTGGGGATAAAATGTCTTTAAGTTGTGCTAACATGTTTCAGCATTTCTAATGAAGTACAGAGTTTTAAAATAATTGCATTGTTCTCTACAAAGTTTGTTTCCTATATACCATATTTAGATTACACATACACACTGTTTAAAGTGGCACTGCCCCTCACCTCCTCTACTGAAAAACAAGTATTTTATAAAGATAGAATAATACTCATTTTGACTGTGTTGGAATTTCACTGAAATGCCAACACAGCCTTGAGATATACAGAAACTAAGTAGTTTGCCTTTGTACATTTCTCAATGTGGGTGGAGTGGCATTTAGCTATGTGTCTGGCCAGCCCCTTTACACACTGGAATTACCTTACATGGTTTAGGTGTTCCACACAGTTTATATCCCGAGCCAGCATTTGACGACTTACTAGACTTGTGCATTCTTTTCATACGAAAACGATTTTGTCCGAATTTTCTGACTTTTTCGTATTCGTTTACCATAACATAAATGAAAGTCCTACATACGAATTATAAACGAAACGAAAGGGCAAATATGGAATGCATTCGTTTTCGTTTCAGTTCTTTGGTTTAATAGACTAACACTGTGCATAAGCACAAAAAAAAAAAAAAAGAAACCAGGGAGCCGGCAGCGCTACCAGCTCCCTCCTTGCAATAAAAATTAACCATCCCTACCTGCCCCCCCCCAGCATTAAAACCTATGGGGGCCACTATGACCCCCATATTAATAAAAGGGAGGTTAAATCTTCCCGCATGCCCATACTCGCATTATTTATTTATTTAGGGTCCCCACCTGCCGCTCATTAGTGGGGACCACATGGGTGGGGACCAGGGGGGACATTAGGTCCCTCGCTTTAATTAATTAGGGTCCCCACCCGCCGCTCATGGGTGGAGACCAGGGGGACATTAGTCCCCTCCCTTATTTAATTAAGGTCCCCACCAGCCACTCATGGGTGGGGACCCGTTTAATTAATTTTGTCCCTACCCACGTCACGGGGGGGTCAAGGGTGAGACACAAGGTTCCCACGTTTATTTTTAGTTATTTAGCCTCCCCCAAATAGCTGCCGAGTCACTAGTAGTTTTAAATGACAGCGAGCAGCCACTGGCATGCCGAGAGTAGGGGTATGTGGGAGGATTTAACCTCCCTTTTTTAAATCTGGGGATAATAGTAACCCCCATACTGATTTATATCTAGTTTTATGACAGCAGACAGCCACTGGCTGTTCGCTGTTTAGGCTACATGACCCGAGTAGGGGCATGCAGGAGAATTTAACCTCCCTTTTATTAATATGAGGACAAAGTGATCCCCATAGGTTTTAATGCAGGGTGGTAGGAATGATTAATATTTATTACAGTGAGGAATCTGGTAGCACTGATGGCTCCCTCCTGGCTTTTTATTTATTTTTTTGCGCATGCGCGGTGCTATTTTCATCCTGATGGAGGAAAAATACATTCTTACCGAATTTCGTTCGAAAAATTAATGGTTTACGGACGAAATTCAGAATGGAAGAATTACATTTTTATTTAGTACGAAATCATTTGTACGAAATGAAAATTTCACTGGTGCACATGTCTTGGACTTACCACTGCCTCCTTTTGCTTGGACCGCTCCATAATTTTCACATAAATGCTAGAAAATGTATAGATTTTTAGGGACACTCTGCATGGGGACGCTGAATTTTCCCCATAGAGATGCATTGATTCAATGCATCTCTATGACGTGGTTCTGATAGGCCAAAACTGCATTTGGCACCGCCCCCTTGCAATTTTAGCCAATCCAATGCTTTCCCATAATCGGAAGTTCTGATGATATCACCAAGGGGGCGGGGAAAACTTGGGCAGACCTGCATTGCGCATTGGAAATAAGGTGTGTTTTATTCCTTTTAGGGGGGCTAAGGAGGGGACAAGCCACCTAAATGGTGGGTCCAGCACCATAGGGTCAGGAATACATATTTGTGTTCCTGACCCTATAGTGCTCCTCTAAAGCTCTTTAAAATGTTAGCCCCTCCCCCACCTGTAAATTAGCTCAATATATATAGGTATATACCCATCTGGTGGCATAGAGTTCTAGGGCATGGACTAAATGACAAGAGAGTCCAGGCTAAACCTGATCCAGGTAATTCTCCTGTTGATACCTGTGACAAATCTGTGAGAAATGCTTGCTGGGATGTAAAATTCTATGGGAAAGACTAAATGAGAGAGGAAAGGTGAAGAACCCTCTTTTAAGTGGTTCTCCTGCTGTCCATCACAGGTTTTCCTATGGGAAATCCACAAGGAACACTAGGGGAATATAATAATGGAGTGAGTGACTGAAGAGCCATTAGCATTTCAGTGCCATCATTAAGGATTGTCCTGCTTTTAAAGTTAAAAACATTTTTTTTTAAATTTGTTCTATCTATAACACATTTATTAAAGGATGCTGAAACCACACTGCTGTGTTCTTTTCATATACTCTTTTTTAAAATTACAGTTATAAGTAAATTCAGTGAGATAAGCTTGCAATCTCTAATTTACTATTAATAGGTGTGTTCCCTGAGAAGGTTAAAGTAAATATTTATTTGATGGAAAGGTAAACAGTGAAGAGATTATTCAATTTGGCAGCCTTTTAGCAGAGCACTGGCATACACAGATCACCCATGACTGCCCCAACCTTGGCTGATCATTTTAAGCCATTAGTACTCTATCACTTCTCTCCTTTTACTAAATGACTAATTTATTTTCCCGGGTACTTGAAGTGTATTAGTCATGGTACACATAAGTTTGCCAAGTTTAAAAGTAAATTACATTCCATCTATACATTGTGTTAGTAGAATTGCTAACACATGTATAGATAAGGAGTACAACCTTTTTAAAAATAGGGTTCTCCCACAGCTGTCAGTCAACTCTTCAGCATAGCCAGCATGGACCTCTATGCTGTAGCATCTGTAACCTATAAAACACTCCCTTTTCATCGGTAATACCTGCATTTAACCTGACACTACAATACAGGCAATTGTTAAAAGCAACTGAGAGGCAAAAATGAAAAGATTAGCACCATAACAGCAAAGCTTTTCTCTAAACTGATCGATGGTAGAACGTGTAAACTATGCAAATTCATACATGTGATCACATGACCTAAAAGTGAACCTGATATTTTTATTCATTTTATTTATTTTTTATGTATTTGCAGGCTCCAAAGTACCCAGAGGTAATTCAGGAATTGTTGGCCAAGATTGAACCCTACAAAAAAAATGGAGGAAATAAGGATACATATATAGATCTTTTATGTATTACCTTTAAGTATTACTGTGACGGAAAACTTGAGGTTGCAGATAGCTGAACAAGGTTACTTTTCTCTTGTTTTGATGCAAACAGTTGTCATAATGAGATGTAAGAAGGAATCAGGTAACCTACATTAAGTGGTGAACTAATCTTCCATGAAATAATTCATTCGTTAAATAAATAAATAAATAAATCTATTTCATGCTTGTTTGTCAGTTTCTGATGAACTACTGCTTTCTAGTAAACCATAATGGAAAATATAAATAGATAAACACACAGGTAAGTTAAGGACTGAAACATATGTGGTTTTGCTGCTCCCTGGGTTTGTGGCTAAAGTAACTTTCTTATGTAGTATGGCACTGCCACTTGTGAAGCATTTCCATTGGCTGTCCACCTAGGCAGGAAATATTCCCTTTGCCAGCTCCTTCTTTCAGGCAGGTATTGAACCCTCGGCCTTCTCCCTCTTAAAGGCAGATATTGATCCACTGCCTGCGCTGCCTGCAAATACTGCCTTCACAAAGACTGTTGCAGTTCACAGGCCTAGCTTTGACACTGTCTTTACAAAGACACTTCTGCCTTTCAGGCCACCTCTTTGCATATAAGCTCCTGATATCAGGGATCAGTGCAGTTAAAAAGCAGGTTCTATAACTCTGTTACTGGAATCCCTGAAAGAACCAAGCAATAGACACAGCATTGAATGGAATTGCCACATAATACTTTTTTTCCATCCAGGACTAACTTCTTTCATATGGGGAATCATACAGGTGACCACATAGCACAATAAAATATAACTGTGCAGGGGGGGGGGGGGAATTAAATGAACATCGCAGTCTAGCAGGAAGTGCTAACTGAGAGTAATGGAAGCTTCCTGTCAGACCGGGTAAAGAATACAGAAGATCTTCTAGCGAGGTCTGCCCGACCCGGCTACATGGAGGGAGGTATACAAGGTATAGGATAGGGGGAGTAATCACAAAGAGAGGGGTGTGTGGAAGAGACCACAAAGTGATGGGGGAGTAGAAGAGACACACAGGTGTCTAGTGCTGGGTGGAGACACATAGAGGGGCTGGAGGAGACACATAGATGGGCTGGAGGTAGAATGAGACACACAGAGTAGTTGTAAATGAGAGACACATGTATGGGCTGTGGGGGAGAAAAAGACAAACCAAACAGAAGGGCTATGCAAGGGGGATAAACAAACAGAGGGGCTGGGGGAAACGTACACACACACAGAGGGACTTTGCCCAGACCCTCTGTGTATGTCATTGTCCTCTTCCCTAATCCTGGAACTATCTCTATGCCCTCTTCCCGAGCCTCTCTGTATGTGTCATTGTTCCCTTTCCCAGCCCTTCTATGTATGTCATTATACCCTACAGCAGTTTTTTGTTTGTTTGTCTTTTTCTCTTTCCCCTTATTCTCTTGCTCACTACCCCTGTCTAATGTTGCCAAGCAAACCGTTAGTAGAGGATGTTCTGTATCCTCTACCCAGTCTGACAAGAAGCTGTTCATTTCTCCCAGCAAGCACTTACTGTCAGACCCGGCAGAAAATACAGAAGATCCTCTACCTGCGGTCTGTGCGGCCACATTACTAGAAGTTACTGGCAGGAACACAAATGTGAGAGTGCAGGTGGTGTAATGTGTGTGTTTAAAGGGGTATAGAGGGTGTGTAGCAGTATGAGTGCAGTTGGTGTAATGTGTGTGTTTTTAGGAGTATAGAGTGTGTGTAAAAGTGTGAGTGCAGGTGGTGTAATGTGTGTGTTTAAAGGGGTATAGAGTGTGTGTAGCAGTGTGAGTGCAGTTGGTGTAATGTGTGTGTTTTTAGGAGTATTGAGTGTGTGTAAAAGTGTGAGTGCAGGTGGTGTAATGTGTGTGTTTAAAGGGGTATATAGTATGTGTAGAAGTGTGTGTGCAGGTGGTGTAATGTGTGTGTTTATAGGGGCTATAGAGTGTGTGTAAAAGTGTGAGCGTGAAGGTGGTGTATTGTGTGTGTTTATAGGGGCTATAGAGTGTGTGTAAAAGTGTGAGAGTGAAGGTGGTGTATTGTGTGTGTTTATAGGGGCTATAGAGTGTGTGTAGAAGTGTGAGTGCAGTTGATGTATTGTGTGTGTTTATAGGGGTATAGAGTGTGTGTAAAAGTGTGAGAGTGAAGGTGGTATATTGTGTGTGCTTGTAGGGGTATAGTGTGTGTGTAAAAGTGTGAGAGTGAAGGTGGTGTCATGTGTATGTTTATAGGGGTATAGAGTGTGTGTAAAAGTGTGAGAGTGAAGGGGGTGTGATGTGTGTGTTTATATGGAGTAAAGAGTGTGTGAGTGCAGGGAGTGTAGTGTATGTTTAGGTGGTATAGAGTTTGTGTACTGTAACAGGATTTCCTGCATAGAACTCTGTTTCAAATAATATTGGGGGAGAGGAGAGACAGGGGCCCAAAAAACAATTTGGGTCCTGCAAATGCCATATATAGCCCTGAGCACCACTCAGATGTGAAAGATCAGATATGCCTTTTGGAAATGGCCAAATTAGAATTTTATTTCACACTCTTAGAGAGTTGCTGTAGCGTGACCTTTAATGAATAGACCGCCCCCTGGTGTGATCGAAAACAACAGGATGCTGAGTATTAGCAAATAGTACTTCCAGGATAAAATCAAAGAATGTTAGCAGGAAGGTTACGTTATTTTACTTTGATTGTTTATGGTTACTGTTTTTGTCTTATTCTATTTTTATTAGGCAGATCGTAAGGTTTACAGAGGTATATAGACATTCATTTCAACTTCCAGAGACATTCCTTAAACTCACACAAACTCAGAGTAAGATAACAGCAGTGATCCTATTTTATAATCGAAGATGCATGAATAAATAGAGAATATCATTAGCCTCACAGTAATAACATTGACTATCAATGGGAGAGGTACAACAAGGCGTCCAAGGTTATCAGAAAACCGGGAGAGGAGTATAGTGCCGACTATAGTAATAGAAACGTGACCCTCCAAATACAGCTTTTACAGCTCATGAATTAAAGTAACAGGGCTACTAACTTCATCCAGAGACATAAACTGGGTGATGCTCGGTGCTCCTCTGGCATAGCCCTAGCGGGAGCAGGCCAAGTGTCCGCAGAGAAGTAAAAGCTTTTGGTTGACCTCATCTTCAGTAACAAACAGGCTTCAAGGGGATTACCCTCTACAAGTAACATGTATATCTTGGAGCCAGTGATAAGTTGTTATGGTGCTCATATTGTCCCTATAACAAAGAAATAGGAGGACTCAGAGATTTATAGCCATGTTGTGCAGTAATTACTGCTGATGACTAATGCACTTACATGACGGTAATGAAGTTTATGCACATCTTTCCATTCCTGTACAGATAACATGGCATCCCTCAACTAATCATTCTGTGCCTGTATATATTTAGTGGTCTCTGACTGCACATTGCTGCTTGTATTGGTCACACAGTTACCATCATATTCCTGCAATGTTCTCACATGTAACTATGCTATTTCTGGATTGATGACACACACATTTCTTTGCTGATCTTAACACATACAATACACACACCCTTCACAGTACCATGTTCAAAGCACATGCATTCTAAAGGACCCTACATGAGTACCATGTAGAAAAAACACAAACACTTTATTAACCCTAGATTATTTGAGCTACCCATGGACACTGGGTGGGAATGAAAATGCGTGCACAGGTAAAAATAGTTTGAGTTTTTCCAGTCTGGGTACCTAGATGATCAGACAAACCAGTGCAGGAGAAAAGTTTTAATCAAAACTGCATACAGCAATGTCCACATACGTCTGACGCATTTCAGCCAAGAATGCATTTAATCATACACAGACAATGCCGGAGGAATGTACACCTTAAAAAAAGAAAAAACAGGTCAAATCAGATCAACCAACTGAACAAGCTTTAAAAAAAATGCTCCTAATCAAGGTGATAGTGCCAATTGTGCTGTTAACCCTAAAAGAAACACTATATCGTTCGGAAGAAAAGGGCGTGTTTCTTTGCTAACAATTTTTAGTGTGTGCTACCCCCTTCCCCTCACTGTCAGAATAAAATCAGAAGCACTTTTACTTACCTTTCTTCCCCTGCGTGCTGTTCTGCATTGCACCCATCTACCTGGCTGAGGAACCTCTGTTTATCTTAAATCATCTGTAGTATGGCAATCTGCTTGCCTATTTCTTTGATATATGCTGCCTAACAACAAGTTTGGACCATATTACAATTTACTCTGCAATCCTGGAGCAGCCCCTGTAGTCACTCCTATTACACAGGTGATGGTTAAATATTTTGTTGTCCCTGACAGAGTGGTTTTACAAGGGTGTGTACCATTTAATATTTCAACTAACGCTGGAAGAGAAAAATGACAAAAGTACTGCTTAAAAAAGATATATGGTCTACTAGGCGGTGTGACATCATTCACATATCAACTTCGTGCAATATATATCAGGCAAGTCACAATGTTTGTATAGTGAAAATGGTTTTGATACCTTTAAGATGACATCTGAAAAAAAGGGGAAAAAAATGGCAAGATTTAAATTACCAAGTGTAAGTAAGCAATCATTGTATGCAATAAACATACCAGTCTAAAGAAGAAAAAATAGATTTCAAAAAAATTATTAAGTGATATTTTTTCCTTTAAATATTTTTTATAAAACGTATTTGAAAAGAATATGTATAATGCTGTTATCCAAATGATGGGACCTGTTAACATAGGTAGAAATATATTTTGTCATTGACCAATATTTTCTATTTATTTTTGGGCCCACTTACACTGTGGAAATTAGTAAACTATGTAAGCACAAATGCACTGTAAAGGTTGCCCTGGATTAGGGTCATTTGTTTAAACAATAGTACACCAGTACACCAAACTCAGAAATGATCTGCAACTAATATTCTCAGATACTGTCAGGGAAAATAAATTAATTGAAAAGAGTAATTGTAAAGAAATTCTTTCTGAATGTGACCATTGCTAAATTTAGTATAAACACTTCCCACTTTTTAAGTGAAGCAAGGATAGAGCTTAGAAACCACAGTGTATTCACGGAACAGTTTGCACGAGAAAGAAAACTCCTTACGTGGCATAATGTGGAAAAACGGAAGGCAAATAATAAGAACGCAAGCAATATATGAATAATGTTGGGGAAAAAATATTCTGCTAAAAATGTATGAGGAACAAAAACATTTATTTGAAATTGTATGGGGCACACAGTCCATTCACCAGGACGTGAGAGCTCGGTCCATAATTTGTCGTAGATCAGCCATAACTGGAAATGAATACACACTCACGTAGACCCCTCTATACCAACTCCATACGAACGTAGCACTTTTTTTAAATTGAAACTTTATTAAAGTTTTTGCAACAGACAAAATATAAATTAGTAGTTATTATGCATAGCATGTGTGGCTCAGTGTTAGCGCTAAGCATAAAAGCCATAATATATTCATTTATCAGAAATTTGTTTATATTAAATGGCAGAAATGCAAAAAGTTACCATCACAAAACATAGGCAAACTATGGGAGATAGAAGAAAAAAGGCAGAAAGAAAAAAACAAATGGGAGGAGAGAAAGGGCCTAGGTAACAATGGGTCTTCCATCACAAAATAAATTGAATGTTAATCCAGTGCAGACTGGATACAGTGTCACCTCATGGTCTCAATGAGAAGTTTGATTGGCACTGGTTCCTGTCATACACATTTAGTAACCGCTGGTGCTCACAGCAAGGTTAGTCTGGGTACTCTACTCAGATTAAATTATTCACTGTGTCCTGATAATATTTTACTGTAAATGTTGCCCTCTATGAGAGCCTGACATCTGCTTTTTGATGAAGTGTTGAACCCCGTAACGTTTTCTGTCTCTTTGTAAGTTCTTCACACTTTGTGCAAATAGCACATCCTAGTAGCACTACTCTCATTTTGTTTTCCGTATTCTGCATCTGTTTTTACTAGGTTGCCATACCATGTATGTCATCATCAAATTAAGGCCAAATTGATGGTCCCCTATTGTTCTCAATCTACACTGCCTCCCTTGGTAAACTCATCTGCTCTCTCAGCTTCCAGTATTGTTTCTATGCGGATGACACACAAATTTATCTGTCCTTCCCTGATTTCTCGCCACCCCTCTTGACTCGTGTTTCTGACTGCCTCTGTGCTATTTCCAACCAGATGGCTGCTCATTTCCTTAAACTAAACCTGTCCAAAACAAAACTTCTGATCTTCCCTCCCTCAAGAGTTGCTACTCTGTTGTCTGTGTCCCTCTAAGTCAATGGCGCTACCATTAGCTCTACCTCTAATGCTCGCTACCTACGAGTTTTCTTTGACTCTTACCTCTCCTTCACTCCTCATGTCCAACCAATTGCCAAATCCTGCCGCTTCTACCTAAAAAATATTGCGCGCATCCGACCCTATTTAACACCAGATACGGCAAAGGTGCTTGTCCATGCCGCTGTCCTCTCTTGCCTTGACTACTGTATTCTGCTTCACAGTGGTCTTACGTGTTCCCAACTTGCCCCATTACAGTCTATAATGAATGCGGCGGTGAGGCTCATCTTTCTGTCCGCCCGCACCTCCCACGCCTCCTCACTTTGTCCGTCCCTACATTGGATTCCTGTAAGATATAGGACTCAAGTTAACATCCTGATACTTGCTTACAAATCTCTACACAATGCTGCTCCAACCTACTTATCCTCACTAATACACAAATATGTCCCATCTAGGCCTCTATGCTCTGTCGGAGACCTACATCTAACCTCTGTTCTTACTGTTACCTCTGATGGTCACCTTAAAGACTTCTCTAGGGCTTCACCGTTCCTATGAAATGCCCTTCCCCTCTATATTAGACTTTCACCCAATCTCCACTCCTTCTAAAAATCTTTGAAAACTTACTTCTTTAGAACAGCATAGCAATTAAACTGTGAACAGCTTTCCCTCCCCGCACCGTGATTCCGCTCCTGCAACTGTCATCAAAACAAAACACTAAGCCTTCAATGAACACTATCCTAGCAACCTACCTTCCTACCCTACCCTTACCTTTTGTGTCACATTACACCACTCCATCTAGCATGTAAGCTCACTGAGCAGGGCCCTAAATCCCTCTGCTTCTGTGTGTCCAACTTGTCTGGTTACAAATGCGTGTCTGTTAGTCCACCCATTGTACAGCGCTACGGAACTTGTTTGCGCTTTATAAATAATAATAATAATAATACTAATACATTTGGACAAGCAATTCAGAGATTTTTGGTCACATGCTTTTTGCAGGTAACATTGTGGAGCTCTCCAATATGAAATGAAGCAGGAGTTCTAGTACCCTCTTATTAACTGACAGGCATACAGTGATATGGTCCATCTTATTCTCTCAAATTGTAGGTAATGGCATAAGGCATGCCCTTCTACTTTATTCCCCAGGCCCTGGAATGCAGGAAAAAAATATGTTATACCATTGATAGAGCCTCGTTTTTGAGGTGAAACGCGTTAATAAAATGTGTGTGGGAAAATGTAACAGTCCAATTATTACTTTTATTTAATATATACATTACAATACTCGATGTGCTCTCCCCATTCCCTGTATATGTTTAGTGTACATTCCGACAAGGGACATCAGAACAACGGCGATATACAGGTTAGAGAGAGACCCTTATCAGGAGTGGATTATACAAACAGGATTTCTGTACATGGGAAACGATAGTAGAGAAATTGGATAAAATGGGCTAACCAAAGCCTTGTAAGACAGGCACCTGAATATATTGTTGGAGAATAAGAGCCACTGTAAAGGATACTGTTGTTAAAGGATACCATTTTTTAAGAGCCTTGATTTTATTAATTTATTTAAAACAAAATTCACTTTTATAGAATAAGCACTATTTGTATTTATTTCGGAAAAAAATGCTTTAAAAAAAAAAGGTGATGTAATAATGATGCTGCGGGCATCATTTATACGGCTGTAAAAAAAAATTGAAGCAATTAAAGTGTGGGATCAGAAGTGTACCCAATCCCTTTTGGCCCTGAGACTGCTCTATCATTACATCAGGCTAGGTAATAGGATCCCTGGGCTAAATTTGGACTGGATATGAGTAAAGGAGCAGATGAGCAGCTGCATGCCCACTCACTCATTATTAAAAACCTTAATTCTACCACATATGGGGTCAATAAATAGTTGTGCCATTTCTTGAGCCCACTATGTCCACGTTAATAGGATGACCCGTGACAAGAGATCAGAAGACTGAAAATGTTTATCCTGACACAGTGAGGATTCCAAAAAACACTCACTGCTCTCTTTAACCCTCATTCAGGAGTAAACCTTGTCTCCCTCTTATTTACCGTGTTCCCTAGAACCCCTTCTAGATTTTTATTGGTTCATTTGCATTTATGTTTGTAGTATGATGCCTTCAGGTTACTTATATCATCTGCTATATTATTTATTTACTGAGGGAGAGTCAATTTAGAGATAGAATACTGAAAGTCCCAAAATTCAGGGAGATTTTAGCTGTAATTAATTTGATAATTAGCTTATTTCCATATCTTCCATTTAATTTGGTTCTATTTTTCATTAAAAGAAAGTTGCCTTAAGTCCTATTAGCATATTTGGAGACAATAGCTAGACATCTATAAGATTTGCCGTTGGGAAATTGTACTTAGTTTTTTTGTTTTTCAACCAATTCAGTTAATTTTACTCTATTTGGGTTTTAAATTCAGAGCTAAAATACCCTCTTCTAATTTGCATTTTTCCTTCAGGACAACATTCTGCATAGCAGCAAGACCAATTAGCACAGAATTTCATTAAATATTATTTTCATTTATTCATTAAAATATCACTTTTCATTTACATTATTTTGAAATGGTGATACGCATTCAACAAAGAATTAAAGATATCAAAGATACATTAAATGAAAAGTTGCATCAAAGAAAAAAAAAGACATGAACATTTTACCTAGGTATGGTAATTAAAATTATCCTACAGGTCAAATAACAATGTAACACAATAAATGAAAAATATGACATATAAAAACTTAATCATAAAGTAAACATTTACAAATGCAAGTATTCACTATTATAACTGAACTTTAATGCTGATAGCAATGAGTCACATATAACGTTAATCATGTCAAGCTGCAGAGAGTCGATTAGACATATTAAAAGATATTTAAATATTTATTAATACATAATATATATTAACACTAAGTTGTTATTGCCAGGGATCCAGACCAAATTTCAGATTTAGATTAATACAAGTTGGAAATATGTCCAAGGTATGTATTATTTCATCTATTTCTGGCCTAAATATGAAAATCTGACTTACCTACTTCTAACAGTGGTGTGTGTCATGCCAGCGTAGATACATCAGGATAACAAACACTGCTCTAGCTCACACTCATGGGTTTAAATGCCCCGAAAAGCGCCCACATGCACCACAAACGCAAGTCATTTGGTGCTTGCTCTGCGCTGTCACTCTGCCCACCTCTGACACCGGGTGACAGAGCTGGCTTTTCAGGTGAGGGGACTGAGAGAAAGCTTGGTATCACACAAGGAGATTGAATGATTTGGGAGATCTGAAATAGTTGCAATAAATACAATAATGCAGTGCTCTCCAAACTGTGTTTTTAGGACACTTTAGTGTGTTGGCTGGAGTGTGCAGGTGTGTCGTGCGAGCACCACCATTTTATGCAGCTGCCAATTAGTATGCATTGCATTCTAATTTGCACCTGTATAAAACCTGTGCACTCATAATGCATTATTCAATCATCACTGGTATGCACTGCGGCCAGGGATCATACTGTGCATTGGACTGCGGAAGTGGGGCGTCATGGTACACTCTGTACAGACAGTGGGGTGTGGAGAGAAGCTGAGAAAGCGTGCTGCTTTCCGAACAGCCTTACAAAAATTCGAAGAGTGATTTGTGTCATAGGTGTGATCCTATCAACCTCATACATCTCATTAAAATATTAAACAGTCAGCGGCTTTATTCAAATGTATTTAATTCTTGCACATAGTTACATATTGTTACTCATAAATGCCAACAGTCTTGGAAATGTATGTTACTATCTTACAAATCATATATTTATAAAATTATACATGAAAGGTTTTCGTCAGATATGTTCTGTCCACATATATTTTGTTATAACGATTTATGTTTGTGTCTGTATCTCTTATAAGGGGTTAGTAGTAGTTTAACCTCCGGTTTGCAGTAATACTGATTTACTGTGACACAAATGATGCATGTCTAAAAAAGTGTCACCAACATGGGAATTTGGAAAGCATTGCAGTATTGGCCTAAAAGAAAACTTACATCTATAAGGCGCAGCATTTATAAGTATCACAATAAAAGATATCAGAATGATGGGTTTGTGGGCCTACTCCAATAATAGTTTCAGAAGCCAAGCTGCTGAATGCAGTGCACAGACCTGTAAGGGTATGTAGTGTACACCAAGTCATTTCACAGCATGGGCAAAAAATAGTCTATACAAAAAAATACAAAAAAAAACGTAAAAGAACAGATGATGGATGGACAGAGGGTCAGTGAGAGGGAGGCTAATGCTTAAGGAGTTATATTTAGTTTTTCCTGCTCACTGAGACAATATAATAGGACTGTCCATTGTGTGTTAGGGGAAAGGGCGCTCAGCACTATTGAAATATTACAGCTGTAGAAAGAAATCAGATCTGGCATGAAGAGAGCTGTGAGAATAAGAGAGCGCCTGGCCCTGGAGGGTGTGTGCGCGCAGCCGGGTGTGTCACACTTACAGTAATGTATATGCAGTATGCAAAACGCACTGAGTCTGCAGAAGTGGATAGCTTTAGTCCAGGTTACATATGCACTTATAATGAATGCACTTTACCTAAGGAAGCACAGGCAAATTAACTCCTTCTTGACACTTCATGTCTGGAACGTCATGATTAGGATCTGCCTAGCCCTTTGTCATGAAGAGGTTAAGTATTTATACATGGAGGGGTGGAACAGTGACTTATGAAGTTAGTGGGCAATAATTATAATAAGAATTTATGCATTCTTTGTGCATTTGTATACAGCATATCAAGCGAGTAAGACCCTGAGGAGGCAGACCAAAGGGCTAGCTGGGAACAGGGACATGTGCCAGTGGGGGAGGGTGTAATAAGTTCAAAGAAAGGAGGTCCTGTAGGTAAGATGGGAGGCCTAAGTTAAGGGGAGTGGCTATATATATATATAGAGAGAGAGAGAGAGATCCATTTTCTGTTACCCTCAGCCATCTTAATTATCCGGCTTGGGAACAACTTCCCTTGGTGTTCCCCAGCTACATTCGCCCAGGGCCTATGGATGTGGAAGGTATTTTGGTGGCCTTCAGGGCTAAAGCCTTGCAGGATGGTGGTGTGCAGCTGCAGGCACAACTGGTGCGGCTGCTGGCTGCTTTTGGGTTGGCCGACTGGATGGCCCGCGTCGGGAGGCGTATCCACCGACCCGTTCCAGCCCCTCCTCTGGAGGCCCGGCTTCTCCATGGCCCAGGCGGTCTGCGGCCGCGAGATTTAGGAGATCCCCTTTGCCCCCTGCCTCAGCGCGGGCTGTGCGGGGCCCGGCTGCATCCCGGGCGCGGCCTGCAGTACAGGTGCGTGCTTGCCGGACGGCTGAGCATACTAGGAGGCGCAGTCCTGCCTTGCGGGCCTCTCTGTCTGCAGCAACGAGGCCGGGTGCGGCTCCTTCTCTTACCCCTGATGGATCGCGGGCTGTTTTGCTGTCCGCGGCAGCCCGTGCTATGCCCTCGGATCCCCAGCACCGGTACTGCTCGTCATCTGACGGAGTGTGGCTCCTGCCTACAGGATGGAGAGTAGGCCGCAGGCCAAGTCACATGGGGCCCAGGGTTCGCCGGGTGGGTGGGAAGGTGTGGGGTGGGCGGGGCTTACAACGCAGGCCATGGAGGCCTTCGTCCCTGGCCTCCAGTGCCTCAGGGAGCCCCCTTCCCTCACCCTGGTCTCCCCTGTCTCCCCTGGGCCTGCTGGGCTCTCTCTGCCCCTACACCCCACTGGAGTGGGCCTGTGGATGCTGGGCTGCCTGTATTGTCTTTGCAGGCCGCTCCGGACCGGGCCTCAGTTCAGGCGTCCTTGGCTCCTGCTCTTGGAAATGGCAATCTGGATGCTGCAGTTTCAGCCCAGCTAGCTCCTCTTAGCTCGGCTCTGCTGCTCCAGTCCGCGCAGGCACCGTCTGGTGAGTGCTTCAACTCTTCTGGGTTGGGGGGCTCTAGCAAAGCTGGGCAGCGGGATTGGCATAGTTTAGTTAGTAGTATGTGCAGGTTTTTGTCGCAGTTGGAGCGCAGCACGTGGATGGCATTGGCGCAATTCGCGTTCATTGATGCTCAGGTTGGCGGGCCACGGGTGGGTGGGCCCCCATAGGTGGTCGCCCCGGTACCAGGGACAGTGAGGATGGCGGTCGCGGCAGTTGCTGCAAAGGGGTCGGAGGTTGCGCTGGCGGCCCACGGGGCAGCCTATATGTGCTGGTCCGGTCTTCATTTAAAGCAAGAAGTTAAAGAGAAAATCTGGAAAGGGGAGTTTGTGGAGATTTTCTCTCTGCTGCCGCTGGAAGATCTGCCCCCTCCTGAAAAAGAGTTTAAGGATTCGGACAAGGACCGGGAGAAGTTCTGGAAGATCCCGAAAACATTCAGAAATTGGATACGAGCCTTCTAGATCTTGGCTAGCTTGATCGGGGAAAAGGCGCCGGAAATATGTTCTGGCCTCTTCTGTTACCAGGACTTAGTGTGGAACACTTGCAGCATGTATGGGGGCCTTAGTTGGGGGACAAGGGGGACATCGTGGGGTCTAAGGGTGAAGATGCCGGTGGACGTCGCTGATATGGCCCCTTGGCTAAGCCGCTATAAGAACCGGAAAGTGGCGGAAGTGCTCCTGGGGGGGTTTTCGGGACAGGTTTTGGATCTCTTATGGGGAGCGGGGAGCGACAGGGGTGTGTCAGAATTTGCGTCCTGTACGGGAGCGCCCGAAGATAGTGAGGGACAAGTTGGACAAGGAGGTGTCATGGGGGAGCATGGTGGGCCGCTTCGTGTCCCTGCCGTTCCCGCACCTGAGGGTTTCACCCCTGGGTGTGGTGCCCAAAAAGGAGCCAGGTAAGTTCCGGCTCATTCACCATTTGTCACACCCTCCGGGGGTCTGTGAATGGAGATATAAATGAGGAACTTTGCCGTGTCTCTTATGCCTCGTTTGACGTGCAGTGCGTATTGTTCGCATGGCAGGGCCAGGTACCCTCATGGCCAAGGCCTGACATGGAGACAGCATTTAGTTTGCTCCCAGTGCATCCGGAGTGTCATTACCTCCTGGGGTGCGTTTTCGAAGAAAAGTATTATGTGGACTTGTGCCTCCCTATGTGGTGTTTAATATTATGTTTTTACTTTGAATGTTTTAGAACTTTCTTGGAGTGGGTTGTGCGGATGGAGTCGGGTTTGGCCTCGATCCTATACTACTTGGATGACTTTCTGTGTGTGGGACCGGTGGGCTCGCCTGTCTGCTCGTGGCTGCTGAGATCCCTGGAGTCAGTGTCACGGTCCTTTGGGGTTTCGCTGGCGCTGGATAAGATGGTGGGTCCATTTTGTTTAAATGTACATGGGGATTTAGGCCAGAGCGCAGGTAACGTTTTCTTTGTTTTTACTATGTATTTTAAGCTGTTGGATACTAAGCTACTGCTGCTGTAAGCGCGGTGCTTTATCTTTGTGTTTGAAGATGGTGGGTCCGACTACTTGTCTCAGCTTTCTAGGGATCAAGATCGATTCCTTGGCCAGGGAATACTGCCTGCCTATGGACCAGGTGGTGGAGTTGTGTGGCTTTGGGGCCATCCTGGGTGCCCACTGGTGCGCTGACACATGGCTGGCATCGTGGCAGATGGCGGAACTGACAAGGAACTTGGTGTTCATGGAGCTGTTCCCGATTGTGGTGGCAGTGGAGTTATAGGACGATCTGCTTCGGGATCAACGGGTCGCATTTCACTGCGACAATTTGGGGGTTGTGTTAGCCATCCACAATCTGTCGGCTTTCTCTCCCCCGGTGGTTTGATGGTTGGTGTTGCGCTGCCTGACACGGAATATTGTATGTAGGGCAGTGCATCTCCGGGGTGGTCAATGTAACAGCGGATGCCCTTTCTCGTTCACCGTGGCGAGAATTTTGGAAGGCCGCTCCGGGGCAGACTCAGAAGGTTTCCCGTGCCTGGAGGAGCTGTGGTCTCTTGGGCTGACAGAGTGATGGAGTGGATTCGCGGATCGGTGTCGGAGGCCACATGGGTTCGGTATGGTAAGTCATGGCAGGAATGGTTAGCGCTTGAGCAAACCTACGGGGGGTTTCCTTCGGTCCAGGCACGGCTCCAGGGTCTGCTGAATCTGCTATGGTTCTGGGAAGCGTCAGGGTGCTTGCCTTCGGCTGTTTCGGCCAAGCTTTGGGGCCTTAGCTTCTGGTTTAAGCTGGCTGGGGTCCCGAACGTTACAAAGGATTGCCTGGTAGTGCAGGCGATGAAGGGTTGGCGTAAGGGCCTCGTAAGCCCGTCTCTGGGGCTTTGTTGTTGGGCATCTTTCAAGTCTTACCCCAGGTGTGTTCGTTGGAGTTTGAGATGGTCTTGTTCAGGCTCGTGTTTGTGTTTGCGATTTTTGGGGCACTGAGGGTGGAGGAACTCAACAGCCCCAACAAACGGATCCATGGGGGTATCCTGGCGGGGGATGTCATGTGCCAGGGTGCGGTGGTACAAATTCTGCTGCGCAGGTCCAAGACCGATACGGGTGGCAGAGGTGTGTGGGTAACCCTGAAGGAGGTACCAGGTTCGGTGGTGTGCCCGGTGGCCGTTTTCCTGCGGTACATCGCCTTGCATCCGCCTGTCCCGATTTCAATTCATTTGGGTTTTTCAAAAGTCACTGGAGGCTTTGGGCATCGCGAGCAGTGTGTTTGGTGGCCACTCATTTCGTATCGGGGCGACTGAGGCGAACAGATTGGGATTCTCGGAGATGGCTGTTCGCAGGATCGGTAGGTGGGAATCGGTAAGGTCTCAGTCCAACATTTGCCCCTCGGGGCTGATTTCCTTCCCTGCTGTGTTTTCTCTGTAGGTCTAGTGAAGCGAGTGTGGGTAATCGGGCACTCCTCCTACGTACACTGGGTCAGGCATCGGGCCGGTATTCATCCCCGGGGGCTTCTTCTCGGGCAGTCAACTATTGCAGTCAAAGATGGTTCGGGTCCAGAAGGAAGTGCTGGGTACATCTGCTCCTGGAGCTGGTTCATTTATCCCATTTAGTGGGAGTGCCGGATGTCTTGGTAATTCATCTTGGGGGTAATGACTTGGGTCTGGTCCCGGTTGGGGATTTGGGGGACAGGATGCGCAGGGACCTGGCGCAACTTATGATTTTGCTTCTGGACGTCTACTTGATATGGTCGGAGGATGTTTCACGGAACAAATGGAGGTGTGTGAGGGACCAGCGGGCAATGATTCGCACTACGGTGAAGTTAAATAAAAGGGTATTGAAGTTTGTGCGTGGTATTGGGGGTTGTACAGTGTGGCCATGTATTTTCGCAGTGATTGGGTCCACCTCACGGACGTGGGGCTGGATCTTTTCAATCTGGCGCTGCAAGACGCTTTGGTGGAATCCATGGCGGTGTTGGTGGGGCGGCCCCGCTGATTTTAGGGGTAAAACAGTGGGGCTTGTGGCGGATGAAGGTCCTTGCCAGTCAGGGTTGGACCAGCGGTCCAGTGGAAATATTTCAGAGCTGATCCTAGACTCGGGATTAAGTTATGATGAAGGACGTGCCCACTGAGCAAAAGCCGGTGGTTAGCATGGATGGTATTGGAAGGCCAGTTGTGGTGTATGGACGAGGAGGCAAGCGCCCAGGTTATGTTAAATAGTTGGCAAGGATCTAGTAATGGAAGTTGCTGTTAATGAATATCATGTTAATGTGTTATGTTAATAATGGTATTGTTTTAAACAAAACTGTGGCCTGTTTGTCACCATTTACATCTTGCGTCAAGTTATTCTGGGTAAGTTGTTCTACGTAAAAGGGGTTTCTTCCTACACTATCCCAACTACCTTTCCACAAGATCCTGAGGAGGCAGACCAAAGGGCTAGCTGGGAACAGGGACATGTGTGAGTGGGGGGGAGTGTAATAAGTTCAAAGAAAGGAGGTCCTGTAGGTAAGATGGGAGGACTAAGTTAAGGAGAGTGGCCATATATATATATATATATAGAGGGAGCCATTTTCTGTTACCCTAGGCCATCTTAATTATCTGGCTTGGGAACAGCTTACCACCCACCCTCCCTTTGTTATGTTCTGTGATGGAGTTCTGTGTTGTGTTAATTGTGTTTTCTTGTCACAGAAGTTGGATGAAGGTCCTTGCCAGTCAGGGTTGGACCAGCGGTACAGTGGAAATGGTTCAGGGCTGATCCTTCCCCTAGCCTGAGAATTAAGTTATGTTTCTTATAAAAATTTGTGCTGAATGCTCATGTCACAAATTTCCATGTCCATCCTGAACAGCTATTGTGGCATTGCTGGCATGAATGTAATCTTATGGCGCAACAAAAATAAAGAATTATAATAAAAATAAAAAAAATGTAAAAAAAACAAACAGTATTTGCCTTTCATTAATGATCAGCTAGGATAATTATACAAGAGCTATTGAAAAAAGGGAAGGGAAAGAAAATCCTGTCTACCACTTCTAATCTGCTGAAAAGTTCAAAAGAACACTGTACCACTAAATATTCCTTTAGTGTCCTAGTAACTATTTAGATTAACGCCCCCATAGTGTGCATTAAAAAAAGCATCGGGGGTGGGTGGAGATGGAGCTGGACCTTCAAGTAGACTAGAGGAAGGCAAGATAGTCTCTCTGTATAAGGATCGGGAGGGAGATCAGAGGAATAGGATGCAGGGAGTGGGAGAGCATCCACTGGGTGGCATATCCATACAAGCGCCTGTCTCACTTAATGTCGGCCTACTTGGGATGAGAGCCACTCGAGGCATGGCCTCAAAAAAATGTCCACACAAGCGGAAGACTATTCCCCGAAAGCTACACTTGAATATCCAATTCATTTGCGCTATCCCAATCAGGAAGGACATGGACTTTGCGAGCTCCCGAGTCCGTGATAGTGTGAGGATGTAATAATATGATTTAGTACTACTAATATAAGGTAATAATGGAGATCAGGCACATGCATACAGAAACATAGAATGTGGCAGCAGATAACCTTTTGGTCCATCTAGTCTGCCCAATTTTCTAAATACTTTCATTAGTCCCTGGCCTTATCTTATAGCTAAGACAGCCTTTTGCCTATCCCACGCATGCTTAAACTCCTTTACTGTGTTAACCTCTACCACTTCAGCTGGAAGGCTATTCCATGCATTCACTACCCTCTCAGTAAAGTAATAAAAATCAGTGTCACTCTACCACTGAGCTGCATCCCCAATACAGAATTTCATAGTGACACAGTGAAAGATTTATCAAAGTGTCATCAACATTTTATCTCTAGGTTTTAGCGCAATTTACTAACTCTGTCAGGTTATCTCATCTTTTGGTTCTTTTGCACCTAAACCGTGATTTTGGAATACAGACCATTTTCCAGGTGACTTAAATACATTTATCAATTTTCCACCACATTTTCCAACAAGAACAAAAAAATGGTCTGTTTGATTCTGTTTTATACACTCTAAATTTGGCAGTCTTCTGAAATCTCAAACATTGGCAGAAATACCTATGCATTTAACCGTCACTTTTCAGATCACTGAACTATCAGAGTCCTACAGGTACACATATACACATAGTCATAAAGACACATGGTCATACAAACACATATATAAACACAGTCATATAGACACACATACACACACCGTCAAATACACACAGACACCCTGTCATACAGAAACACATGTACATAATTATACAGATATACCTACAGTTAGTCATACAGACACACAGTTATACACACATACACACAGCCATACAGACACACAGTTATATATACACACAGCCATACAGAGACACATACAGCCACATTTACAGCTACAAACCCAGACAAGTAATGCAACACGTTAATTCAGGGAAGGATCACTAAAGCGCTACTGAGCCGACTCCATGATGCTTGTCTCCTGTGACTTTACAGCAAGGCTTCTGGCTCAGTCTTTGTAGTTCTCCTTTGCCACTCCACAATGAAAGGGAGATAGGTTTTCCCAACACAACAGACAACACACAAAACCAGTGCCTACTGAACCCGACACACCGACCATGCAAACAGTAAAAGGAACTAAGACACCACGCATACTTAAAAGAAACTTGAGGACACCGTTTTGATGCAGCTCCTACTATGATTTAATAGGCACTTACAGCTGCAGTCAGTACCGCCCCTGTACTGCCTGCCGCCCCGAGGCCCTGTGGCACAAAAAAACACTAAAGTGGGCTGCAGTGGTTATGGTGCTTGAAGCGTTTAAATAATTCAAAACTAGGTAAGGAAGAGGTTAAAGGGACACTCCAGGCACCCAGACCACTTCTGCCCATTAGAGTGGTCTGGGTGCCAACTCCCACAACCCTTAACCCTGCAATAAATACCTTGCAGGGTTAAGTCCTATCAGACAGCCACTAGAGGGACTTCCGGGTTCTTAAAACACGAAAAGTGTTTTACATGACGCTGGACATCCTCACGCTATGCATGAGGAACTTCAGCGTCACAGGAATCCCCATTAGGAGTCTAATGCGCCTGCGCACGTCCATTGCGGAGGTGCGTGGGCGCAGCCTGACCAGGGCACTGGGTTCAGGTAAGTCACTGAAGGGGTTTTAACTCCTTCAGCAACATGGGATGGGGGCACTGCAGGATTCTGCAGTTCCAGGAAAACAGATTTGCTTTCCTGGCACCGGAGAGTCCCTTTAAGGCCTCAATGGTAAACTATTAGCTACTTGCCTACCACTATTTAGGAGCAGCTACATAGAAAGATTGGAATGTGCTATTAATGGGTCTCCTAATCTTTAAATTTAGAAAAGTTTCCAGCTATGACAATTACTGGTCTTAAAATGCATAGCCACGCCTTCTGCCTGAATATGCTGCATGTAAATGTAGCAATTCTGTATAAACGAGTTTTCTATTTGGTTTAACAGAGAGTCTGTCTGGCTGTTGCTCCCTGTAGTGTCTGCTCCCTGAGGTCATGCGTAGTTGGAATTTCTCAGATACAGCTCCAGTTCTTGGGTGTAATTCCAGCACAGCAGCCGGCTGCATCACCGAACAATGATCTTATTGAGAGAGACAGCCAGACAGAGAATGAGACACACACCAAAAGTGATGTCTGAACACAGAACACACACACACTGCAGCACACGGCGCATGGAACATATGAGAACGGCAGATAAAGAAAGAGAATAAGTGATGAAAAATGAGGGGGGAGGGTGGGGGGGAATTGAAAACCATCCATTGGCAGTATAAATATGCATTAAAAAAAAATCTCATTATGTGCACCCAGGATTTCCTTCTAATAAAGGGTGAAATCATATGAAATGCTCAGCGATAGTGAATATTCAATTTTCTGTATAAAACTACCTCCTCATTTAAAACAAAAAGATATCAACTACGTTTTAACTAATATATACAGATTTAAAATATTAGACACAAAACGCCATGCACACACCTAAGGCTAGTATCTAGGTGCTGAGATGTATCAATGGGGCTGACAATCCAATGAAGAAGCATACACATTGTGGAAGGAAGCAGGGATAAGTCCAATCCTCTGCTTTCTAGACTTATGTGAATAGTGCAATAAATCAAAGGTGAGGTACGTGCCGCTACTTCAAATAAGTGCGGGGTATTTATATTTGTTGATAAAAACGAATAAAAAATGAATATACGAAATGTCACAATAGCATCAGGAAACAAATTACTCACTCCACCATGGCAGTAAATGTGCTCCAAGTTCTCGGTGCCGGCAGCAATGTTCCTTCAATTCTAAAAGTCCTTACAAAACGCAAAACCGCACTCAGAAGACCTTAATGAAATAAAAATTTATCTGGAGAACGAGTATCCTTGTAGTGCAGATCTATTACAATGTTACAGATAGGGCATGCCCACTATACTAAGAAGCGGCGATAGGAGTTGTAGCCAACATATCTCTGCACTGGGCATCAAAAAAAAAAGAAAGAGGACACTAAAATAACCAAACTAAATGAAACTGGACACTAAATGCGCTTCACGTCACTACTGGACACTTTCTCAACATATTCATAAATAAATATTAAATGAATAGTGCATTAAATAAATATTCATGAATAAGTGCATTAAGAATGTAATTATATTTTTTATACAGTTACCACAGTCATTATCCCTTTGCTCTAATACTATATGTCTGTCCAGCAGAGAACCTGTCTGGAAAGCTCTATTAGTTCAGATAAAACTGTTCAAGTGGTGTACCTACCTAGGGTATGGCAGGTATGGCATGTGCCATGGGCACCGTTTGAAAGGAGTGCCACTGAGCAGTGGTTGGGCAGGCAGTTTATTTTATTCTTTTAGCCCTGCCACTGACAAGCTGCAGGGATGCCTTGGTGAAGGTGAATTAAAGCTGGCAGAGTGTGGTTTGCAGGTGCAGACCTCAGTAATGACTCCCTTGTGATCTATTTTTTTTACACACTATTGACACATATGTGTGTAAAACTCAGGGCCAACGTGCCCATAAGGCGGCACAGGTGGCCTCCTTAAGGCGCACCGGCCCTGGGGGGGGGGGCACTAGATTAGAGTGAACCAGCCAGTCACTCAGTGTAGCATGTTTGGGCAGAGTGCACTGCGGTACAGGAACTTCTGTTTCCTGAACCCGGCCGGACTGTCAGGAATCAGAAGCTCCTGTACCGCAGTCTGTTTCACCTTGCCACTATACAAAGTAGGAGGCATTTAAGAGTGGAGAGGAGAGGACCACTAAAGGACATGGAGGGGAGGGAAGAGGAACATTAAGGAAGGGGGGGGGGTGAGGAACACTAAGGGACAGAGGAGGGAGGGGAGATGAACACTAAGGGACAAGGAAGGGAGGGGAATACTTAGGGGACATGGAGGAGAGAGGAGAGGAACACTTAAGAGACATGGAGGGGAAGGGAGAGAAATATTAAGGGGCAGGCAAGAGAGGGGAGAGGACCACTAATGGAAAGGGAGGGTAGAGGACCATTAAGGGACAGGAGGGGGAAGAGGACCACTAAGGGACAGGGAGGGGACCACTAAGGTACAAGGAGGGGAGGGGAGGGGAGAGGAACATTAAGGGACATAGAGGGGAGAGTGGCACACAGCGGGGCCTGAGAGGGGGAAAAGACACCCAGATGGGGTTGGGGATGGAAGAGACACACAGAAGGGCCTGGGGGTGGAAAAACAAAGGGAGAGAAACATTAAGGGACATGCAAGAGAGGGGCTAGAGAAGAGGGAAAAGAGACACAGAGGGGCCGGGGGAGACAAACGGGCTGGGGGTGAAAGAGAAATACACAAAGGAGCTGGGAAAAGTAAAAGACACAAAGGGGCTGGGAGAGAAGGAGACACATAAAGGGGCTGGTTGAGTAAGACACACAAACGGGGGTTGTAAGAGATACACAAGGGAGGTTTTTTTTATCTCTATACCTAACTTTGTGTATATTTTTTTTATATTCTGACTAGTGGGTGGTTTTTGGAGCACCCATATAGTGTTCTAGCTGCTATGCCACATATTACCTCACCTCAAGCGCCTATACCTCACACATTTGTTTTGTATACTTCTACTCAGGTGTAAGACACACAATGGGGAAAAAATAGGATACACTAAAGTGGGTAAGACTTTTAAAAGAGGGGATAAGACACAAAACAGGGGTTAAGAGGAAGATGCTTTTGGGGGGGTGGGGGATACAAAATCATTTTCGCCTGTGTACCCAAAACACCTTGCACCGGCCCTGGTTAAACTAAACAATGGGAAGGAGTCATGCCTAGGCCTTATGAACATTAAAGTTTTGTCAAAAATACAAACAGAATACAAACAGAATACAAAAGATAATAAAACAGATAATATTATGGTTTGCCATGATGTAATTATTTCAGTAATATATCTAAGTCTTCCAACAGTGTCCTTGCTACTTCTTTCAGACATATGTAGCAGCTTCTCAAAAAAAAAAAGACAGTACATGCCTCTGTGATAGGAACTGAATAATAGCTGTATGTTTGTTTTGAGCCAGACTGTGAGCCTCTTTCACAGTTTAGAGACACTGGCAAACTGAGCCTGTGTCAATCAATGTGTGGGTGGAAGTTTTCACCCTGCAAATTGGGACAGCTGAACCTCTCTAGAAGGCTGACACAAGAGATGGGGCTGAGTCATCAATATAGTGACTATTCATTGCGCTGGTCCCCTCTGTGCTTCTTGGGGATCCTGTTCCTAATTACTATTAAATTGCTTAATTAATTGTTTTACTATCATCTTTTTTCTGTTTGATGAAATAATTTTTATAGTAAAAAAATAGTTTTAAAGGTGCCAGTTGCACCAAAGTAGCTGAAGTGGCAGCATAGCTGACTTGCACATTTTTTCTAGTTTAGTTATTTTTCATTTTTTTGTTCATCTGTATTTTATTGAGGTGAAGTTGAATGTCAAAGTAGAACAGAAAAGTATTCCAACAAAGAATTGCCACCTCTTTTATCTAATAACAATTACTGCTGCTCCATGAGTACCCATCCTAGTAAGCCAGTTGATTTTTCGATTTTATAATAGTACTAGGAAATGTATTTCTAGTTAACTAACTGAATAGAAAAGCCATAGCATTCAAGTAGCAGACATAATTAGCTGAATGGCTCAGGCTGAGTCATCATCAAGAGTGTGTATAAAGATACCGGCTCGTGGAATAAAGTAAACAGGAGATCTAAGAGCATACAACCACCAAGTGGCCTACAATAAACTGGGCTAGCAAGATAGAATCATAGAGACTGATAAGGCAGAGGTAGAGCAGGCATATAGATTATAGTAGTGGCAACGACAGATACAATATTATGTAGCTTTCAAAAAGGGATCTTGCATAAAATGACGTTAGGTGATCTTGTGCTTATAAACAATATAAGGTGAAACATGCCCCAACTCTCTCAGACCAGGTCCCCCACGTAAAAATAGACCCCGCAAATAGACAGTTAACCTGTGTACACATACTGTAGGGAATTTGTGCCTCCCATGGTGCTGCAATGTGCAGCATCATTAGAGCCCCAAGTGTTGTCGGGAACCAGTTCCCAATGTCCACAGGCCTTTCTCTCCAACCCTAGGTGAGAGCCTCAGGTTCCCTGGCAGTGATGTTTCACCCAGTGCAGTCCATGGACTACCTTCCTGGTTCCCCACCTAGGAGGGGGACACCGAACCGAGAGCTCACACTGGAGGTTGTGCCCGAGGTGTGGTTTTGCGTAGGTGGCAATTACCAGATTTTACTATTTACATGACGTAAAGTCATGATTTTATTAACAACTCGGAGGTGAGTATTATGCTGCACTCTTTATTTCCCTCAGCAGCAAAGAAAACTTTAACAATAATATGAACACAGGAAACATTAATTAACACGTATCTTCCTTGGCAACCAATCAGCCAATCAGGTTCCACTCTCCAGCATAATAGGCGGTATTCCCATGACAATTTCCTCTTTCTTTGCTGCTCCCTCAGTTAAGTACACTGATCCCATAGTTCTTAACTGTGGGATTATTTTTACTATTACTACTACTATTATTAGTACTGTTGTTATTACTATTATTATTTTTACTATTTTATTATTATTGCTATTATTTTACTTATTACAGTTATCTTTTATTTACAATTATTATTATTGTTATTACAGTATTACTTTGATAACGCTCATCTTATTACTATTGTTTCTTTCCTTCACATTGTCTTAATTATGAATCTGTTTTCTATTCTGTAATTTGCTGGATTGGACTCCCTCCCAGTTCCCTATATCACTTTATGGGGCACTGGGAGGAGAATCCATTATTCTTATCCCTCTCAACGTTTTACTTGCATTTTGTGCCTCGCAGCACTTTCGCGCCATTTTTTCAACTAATGTAACAGTCTAACTGCTCCTAGATTTGAGCAATAGTACCGTTCGGCTAATCTGCCATTCAGCAGTTTCCTCGCATTCACCAGTTCTCTCTTTGTATGTGGCGCGCGCCCGCATACTTTTCCATTCGCATGGTTTTTTTAGACTAACTGTGCATTTATTCACACAGTTCATCTCTTTGCTGTTCGCGCCTTTTTACCGTTCGTGGGTTTATCAGTATTCATACTGTTTCATACAAACGGGCTGTTTGGGGAATTTTGTTGTTCGACAGAATTTCGCACAGTTTTCTCCTCTGAGACTGCCCCTTCCTGTTTCCCCTTGTTGGGGTTTAGTGTCTTGGTGAACGGACGGTTTTCTATCTCTCTCTGTGATTCTGTAATTGATTTGTTTTCCTTTGCGGGATTTTTTCCCTATTCTGGGTTACTAAACCCTTTAGCTAGGTATTATACTGCAGGTTACAATAGTTCCACCCACAATAATAATGCAGTCTGACAAGGACCAAACTGTGACTTCTGGGTCACAAGTGACCCCTCAGATTCTTTGTGTTTTCTTATATATGTTACATAGTTCTGCTTGTTGGGTCATATAGTAATCGTGACAGAAATTCACTTTGAATTCATTTTGAAATCCTGACAATTCAGACTTACCTTGTTAAATGGCTCACACATGTGGTAGGTAAACGAGTAGTAGGCATATGATGTTTTCTAAAGAGTCATAGAACAGATCTCAGGGAATATGTTAATTAAGATTGTTTTCAAGTTGTATGCATATGTATGTTTTTTTTCCTTTGTTTTTGCAAGGTAGGTAGTTTACTGTTGCATGAAAGGGACACTGCAGACCTTTAGAGCACTTATATAAAGAAGGGGCAGTAAGTGGGGAAAAGTGCTGAATACAGTGCAGGCTAGTCACCCCGAAATAGGGATCACTCCCAGTCCCAATAAAATACAGACAAATACGTATAGTTTAAAAAACATATACCACCGGGGGCGCCACAATCACAAACATGTGAATATATTTACCATGGTATGTTCATGGGTATGCATATAAGGAGATAAAAATGAAAGTATATATAGTGAAGTATTTAATAACAAATAGAATAAGATAATAAAAACAATTGCACTCACAAATGTAGTTGCACAACAAGAACATATGTCCTAATTGTGCTAAGAAAGCCTGTCAGCCCTTTACTGGGCTAAAGTCCCCTCTTGTAGCAGGATCCCGATTTTCAAAAGTTCCAATGACTTCCAGTAATAATCTGCTTGAAGATGGATGAGATCCAGAGATACTAGGGACACTGGCCGACTTGTAACTGCTCAACGCGTTTCGTCCGATCGACTTTTTCAAGAGCTGTTGTGTTTCTATTTTTCTTCCGGCTTTTTAAATGATCAGGTTCGCGCGGTTTTCAATATTGCGAGCATGCGCATTATGGTAAAACTTTACCGCGCATGCTCGCACATCCAGCTTGAAACGCAAACACAACTTTATTAATACTTTATGCCGGCAAACACATCTCCGTACCGGACCACTTGGTCTTACGGAGTGATATATGGGCACTTCAAACTTTTGTTCATCATACATAATTAATCTTCATACATAAAATACTGATGATAAACCATCTTTTAAAAGACAAAAGTAAAAGTAAAAAGCATTTTTAAGTGCATCACATTTTAGAATTCTACTATTGGAAATAAGAAGTTAAACCTACTATAGACAGGAAAAATAAAAACATATTATAGAGAAAATATGTAATGGAGACATCATAATTACATTTTATACAGTGTTACAATGCTTTATAAAAAACTGGTATTTGCATATGACAAACTATATATATAACTGATAATCATTTTGTTCGGATGAGAGACCTGGCGAAGACATCATTAGGTTCTATTAGAATAATTCATAAATCAATGAAAGATCACTTCATTAAAAATTAATTCATTAAAAATTAATAAAAATTATAATATGAAATTATTATTAAAAATTATTAATAAACATAATGTAAGTTAATGCCAATTCTATGGAAACAAAAATTATATGTAATGTAGTGATAAAACAGCCGATTAATAAAAAGGGACTTTCTAAAAACCAAAAATATAAAAATATTAATTTTTATAAAAATATTTATAAAAAGTAAAAAATTAATAAATCATTCATAAAAATCAATCCATAAACACCAATAAATCCAAATCAACATTTAGTCCTCTTGGAAAAGTGGTTTTGAGTCTATGGATCCACTCTGTTTCTTTCATGGCTAGCGCTTTTTCCGTGTCGCCCCCTCTCCAATGTGGAATTATCGTGTCTATCCCTATACATCTAAAGTCTTGGAAACTGAAATGGGTACAGTTTATACAATGTTTCGGAACACTATGTTTTATATTTCCTCTTTTTATCCCATTAAAGTGTTCCAAGATTCTAATATGGAGTTTTCTTATTGTACGACCCACATATTATATGCCACATTTACATTCAAGTAGATAAATTACATTTTTTGTCTGACAATTTATAAAGTTTTTTATTTTAAAAACTTCTTTAGTGGCAGTGCAGGTAAATTCTAGTAACGAATACACTGAAGAGAGAACACAACAACACATAGAGCACTTAAGCTTGCTGATGTGCTTTATGTATGAAGAGTGTTACCTCTTTTTTCATTTGAAAAAAGTGCAGATTTCAATAAAAATTGGCACTTTTATAAATTAATCTTGTTTCATCCCAGTGGCTGTCAATGAGACAACCAATCCTGGTACTTCCTGGTTGTTTAGCTCAGGAAAGCTAAACTCAAGAGGCAGACAACTGAGAATTCTCATTGAGCTGTATTGGGAAGTCTGTGATTGGACAACCACAGAAAGTCTGGGCATGGTTAAAAGGGGTGGGCTTGCAGAGGCTGCAGACAAGAGATCGTCAGCTTTTGCAAACTGTTATATGCCAAATGAAAAAATGCATAATTTAATCAGTTATATCTACTGAACAGTGATTGTTTTTTTTTTTTTGTGTTTGGGTAATGGAGTGTCCCTATAAGCTAGCATTGCCTTAGCCATGACACAACAACAGGACAACAATTAATCAGATCAGCTGCTTTAATTGCATTTGCAAGAACTAATCTGCACCCCCTATTTGTGACAAACAATCTAAAATGTCTTACATCAGCAAAACATATGAATAGGGAAAAGGTCTTTTTTTATCACAACAGTTGGTTTCAGTTCAGGATTTTGATACAGAGTAAGTAAAAGCAATTTTGAAATAAAATTCATCACCCGTTTCTCTTTGCAGATGAACAATATTTTTACAGGAAAAAAATAACAACCAAAAATGAAACCTATGTACAGTGTCGTACTAAGGGGGGGGGGAGCGGCGGGGACGGTCCGCCCCGGGTGCTACTCACTAGGGGGGTGCCCGGGGCACAGTTTCACAGGTGGGGCAATTTCGCCGCCCCTGTGTCTTATGTAAAGGGACCGGCCGCTTACGCTCAATTCCTATCCAGCAGCAGCAGGGTCCTCTGTTCTCGCGATCCGCGAGAGCGTTGCCGCAGGTTGCTATGGAAACCCGCGGCAACACTCTCGCGGATCGCGAGAACAGAGGACCCTGCTGCTGCTGGATAGGAAATGAGTGTGGAGAGACGGGTACTGGGCCCCTCTTCACTGCCCAACTAAAGCTGTGCCACCAGACCACCAGTCGAGGAAGACGGGAGCCGGAGGGACAGGTAAGTGTCAGGGAGGGGGGAGGGGCAAACCATACACACTGCTCACCTTCCCAGCACTTATTCCACACAACACACACTGCACACACTATACACACACTGCATTCACTATACACACACTGCATTCACTATACAAACACACTGCATTCACTACACACACATTGCATTCACTATACACACACTGCACTCACTGCACACACTGCATTCACTGCACACACTATACACACTGCATTCACTATACACACACTGCACACACACTATACACACACTCCTTTCACTATACACACACTGCATACATTATGCACACAAGCTGCATTCACTACGCAAACACACTGCATTCACTACGCAAACACACTGCATTCACTACGCAAACACACACTCATACATGTGTATCTGTTTGTGTGTCTGTGTTTGTTTTGGCGTGTCTGTGTATCTGTATGTAGGTGTCTGTATGTGTGCCTGTGTGTCAGTATTTGTCTGTGTCTGACTGTGTTTCTATGTAACTGCATGTGTGTACCTATGGTCTGTATCTGTATGTGTGCCAGTGTGTGCATATGTGAGTATATGTGTGTATGTGCATACATCTCAGAATTTTGCCTAAACTACACACAAATACAACCCTGCATCCAAATGTCAACACTACATATAAACACACCACCATATTAAAAAACCACGCTACAGAAAAATGCACGCCTGCATTCAAATGCCAATATGTGCAAACACACCCGTACATTCACTCATACATACTCCATACAAAAACATGCTTACATTAAAAAAAATACAAACAATGCTCAGTGCTAAATACATAAAGAAATTGTGGTAGTTTTTTACATTTTAAGTTGGGGGTGGGTGCCAAATAAAGGATCCGCCCCGGGTGCCAAATGCTCCAGGTACGCCCCTGCCTATGTAATTGGTGTAGCTTGCAGGGACATTCCACTGCCCAAATAAAATATAAATAAAATAAAAAATCACCAATGCTAGATATGCTGCCAATGCATACATGCATTTAATAATACATTTTTTTTTTTTTTCATTGGGGAGGTATATCTAAAAACAGCTGGTTAATTGACAGCCGGGGGGTTGTAAGAAGGTTAATTTATAAATTGCCAATTTCTAATCTGCAAGTTTTGTAAAATGAAAGAAATAGGACATGCTGAAGTTCTTTAGGGGTTTGGACTCTTCCTTTAATTTTGTAATCCCTGTTTCCTAGTTGGCAGGTTATGAAAAGAGAGTAGAGTGCCATCTCTCGTCCGTCCATACTCTAGTTCTGTGATTACTTTTCATTCCTGGTCTCTCTCATGCAATACAAAACCATTAGTGATTTAATCATCATTGTCAGCGCCCTGTCATTTTCAGATACTTAGTGTTGCTGAATGTCAATGCCTGTGTTTGAACTCACAGAGTCTCACGGATTTACGCCTAGGAACTGTGATTCCCAGAGATTCAGTGGTACAGAGAAATATGTTTTTCAGAAAACAGACAAAGTCCATTAAATCAGTGAGGCTTCTTAAAGTGAACCTGTCATGACAGATACCGTGTTTCTCCGAAAATAAGACCGGGTCTTATATTAATTTTAGTCACAAAAAACACACTAGGGCTTATTTTCAGGGTAGGGCTTATTTATTTACGGTACCGGTATGTACATTGAACCCCCCCTTTAATTAATCCACCCTCTCTAATTAATCCACCCCCCTCTAATTAATCCAGCCCACCCTTTAATTAATTCACCACCCCTTGAATTAATTCACCCCCTCTAATTAATCCAGTCCACCCTTTAATTAATTCACCATCCCTTTAATTAATTCACCCCCTCTAATTAATCCAGTCCACCCTTTAATTAATTCACCCCCTCTAATTAATCCAGCCCACCCTTTAATTAATTCACCACCCCTTTACTTAATTCACCCCCTCTAATTAATCCAGTCCACCATTTAATTAATTCACCCCCTTTAATTAATTCACCACCCTCTAATTAATCCAGCCCACCCTTTAATTAATTCACCACCCCTTTAATTAATTCACCCCCTCTAATTAATCCAGCCCACCCTTTAATTAATTCACCACCCCTTTAATTAATTCACCCCCTCTAATTAATCCAGTCCACCCTTTAATTAATTCACCCCCTCTAATTAATCCAGCCCACCCTTTAATTAATTCACCACCCCTTTACTTAATTCACCCCCTCTAATTAATCCAGTCCACCATTTAATTAATTCACCCCCTTTAATTAATTCACCACCCTCTAATTAATCCAGCCCACCCTTTAATTAATTCACCACCCCTTTAATTAATTCACCCCCCTCTAATTAATCCAGCCCACCCTTTAATTAATTCACCCCCTCTAATTAATCCAGCCCACCCTTTAATTAATTCACCACCCCTTTAATTAATTCACCCCCTCTAATTAACCAGCCCACCCTTTAATTAATTCACCCCCTTTAAGTAATTCACCCCCCTCTAATTAATCCAGCCCACCCTTTAATTAATTCACCTCCTCTAATTAATTCACCACCCCTTTAATTAATTCACCACCCCTTTAATTAATTCACCCCCTCTAATTAACCAGCCCACCCTTTAATTAATTCACCACCCCTTTAATTAATTCACCCCCTCTAATTAATCCAGCCCACCCTTTAATTAATTCACCCCTTTAATTAATTCACCCTCCTCTAATTAATCCAGCCCACCCTTTAATTAATTCACCACCCCTTTAATTAATTCACCCCCCTCTAATTAATCCAGCCCACCCTTTAATTAATTCACCCACCCTTTAATTAATTCACCTACCCTTTAATTAATTCACCCCCCCTTTAATTAATTCACCCCCCCTTTAATTAATACACACCCTCTAATTAATCCAGTCCACCCTTTAATTAATTCACCCCCCTTTAATTAATTCACCCCCTTTAATTAATTCACCCCCTTTAATTAATTCACCCC
>OW240919.1:91833837-91860962 GCA_933207985.1 Pelobates cultripes
CTCCATACAAAAACATGCTTACATTAAAAAAATACAAACAATGCTCAGTGCTAAATACATAAAAAAAATTGTGGTAGTTTTTTACATTTTAAGTTGGGGGGGGGGGTGCCAAATAAAGGATCCGCCCCGGGTGCCAAATGCTCCAGGTACGCCCCTGCCTATGTAATTGGTGTAGTTTGCAGGGACATTCCACTGCCCAAATAAAATATAAATAAAATAAAAAATCACCAATGGTAGATATGCTGCCAAAGCATACATGCATTTAATAATACATTTTTTTTTCATTGGGGAGGTATATCTAAAAACAGCTGGTTAATTGACAGCCGGGGGGTTGTAAGAAGGTTAATTTATAAATTGCCAATTTCTAATCTGCAAGTTTTGTAAAATGAAAGAAATAGGACATGCTGAAGTTCTTTAGGGGTTTGGACTCTTCCTTTAATTTTGTAATCCCTGTTTCCTAGTTGGCAGGTTATGAAAAGAGAGTAGAGTGCCATCTCTCGTCCGTCCGTCCATACTCTAGTTCTGTGATTACTTTTCATTCCTGGTCTCTCTCATGCAATACAAAACCATTAGTGATTTAATCATCATTGTCAGCACCCTGTCATTTTCAGATACTTAGTGTTGCTGAATGTCAATGCCTGTGTTTGAACTCACAGAGTCTCACGGATTTACGCCTAGGAACTGTGATTCCCAGAGATTCAGTGGTACAGAGAAATATGTTTTTCAGAAAACAGACAAAGTCCATTAAATCAGTGAGGCTTCTTAAAGTGAACCTGTCATGACAGATATAGGTTTGCAGTTTTCAAGCTATCTGGCTTGACTCATCTTATATAATTAAGTGATTCTACTGCTTACACTATTAAAACCTCATATTTTAATTTATTTACATTACCCACATCTCCTGCTAAGAGCACCAATCAATTTTTGGTCTCAGCAGAAGCCAGGGGCAAAACAAATAAATTAAAGCATGAGTTTTTAGGTTTCGAGTTGGTGTTACACATTTGCTGTAAGACACACTTCTCCAGCATACCTCTCTTTGGGAAGCATGGACTTTCTTCCAATAACAGGTTAAAATTCCCCATTATTTTATGGGGGGTTTATGGTATGTAAATAAAACATATCTATTATATTTCTCTCTCTCTCTCTCTCCATTCTCAGATTGCTTTTCCAAAGCTGCTGCAATAAATCATTCTGGCTCTTTCTCTCCATGATGCTGCTCTCACACAGAGCCTGCCCCTTCTCCCTCATTCCCCTTGCACGCATTGCTTTCCTTTAGGCCAGGGCTGCCTAACAGGTAGATTCCCAGATGCTGTAGAACTACAACTCCCACGATGCTTTGTCATTCTAAACGCATTCTAATGGCATGCAAAGCATAATTGGAGTTGTAGTTCTACAACATCTGGGGATCTACCTGTTGGGCAGCTCTGCAAATTTAAGCTGATGGCAAGAAGAAGTGATGTCCAGAGGAGGGTTTCCCTGGTAACAAAACTTGCAGAGTGCAGCCTTATTATCTGTGTACTGATCGGCTCAGTGTGAATTGACTGAGAGCGAGGGGGGACACTGTTTTTTTGATCTCTAATTTTAGAGAAATCTCGTCATTTGCCTGCAATTCTTCTAGTACAATGTATAGATGAAAATTGATTCTCTATCATTTAAAATTAAGTTGAATGTGTCATGACAGATGCACTTTAAGGGTTCCATTTTCCTCTGTTATTTTTTGATAGTTAATCTTTCTAGAGCTAAATCATGATATAATAAGAGCAGAAAACTAAGAGAGTATAATTGACCGTGAAAATCTAAATTTGGGAAATAACTGTGCAAGTAAAAAGAAAAAAGTAGAGATCCCATCTAGGCGTAGGTCCTGAAACAATGTTCATACAGAGCTCATTAAATTTGTAAGTTGTCCTACGTACTGTGAGCTGTGCGTGAGTTTGTAAAATATATCTGTGTTATACTCACAAGTTGCTGGATCACAAAATGGGTAAACACACCAATAACAAACTTTTAGAGGCACATACTCAACTTTCTAGAACTCTACCCAGGAACCACAACCCAGGAGATGCCAATTAAAGTTTTGGAGTATGCCTACTTCACTCCCCATGAGCAATATGTCAAGGGAATTTAACCCACCAACTCTTGCTGGAACTGCAAGCAACCTCAAGTAGACATTAATCATTGCCTGTGGATTTGCCCACAAGGTAAGTCATAATGGGCCATAGTAAAGGCCTTCATGCCCCAATAACTTGTTGTCCCCATTGCTAATACCGCCTAATATGGGCATTCTGCATCTTCCCACCAAACCATACATCCCAAGTATACATCCCAAGTATCCCCTATATTGGGAACAAATCCCCCTGTACCTCTATTTTATCCTAATGCCCTTTTTTGATGGGAACTTAGTCTTCCTGGTGGGTCTAAATTTATAACAGAGCTCAACAGCACCAATACTTACAGAAATGTGTATTTCACTTACAGCAAATGTGTTTAGAAACCACTCTGTAAATAAGGTACGTTGTTTTTGTTCTAAATTACATTTTAGATAAATAGTTATGAATTAATAAGCCATGAAGCCAACTAAAATTTCCCAGCATGGCCCCTGACAACACCCCCACTCACATCCCTATAACAAAAGTGTCCCTCTTTGTCCATTTGCAATGTTGGGCGATATGCAACACAAAATAACACTACTTCCCTTATCTCTCTTTATTTGAAAATAAACTTTAATAAAATTTCCGAATAAACTGGCTAGTTACTATTTACAATAAAGAAAGCCCATACATGTCCCCAGTGTTCAACCTCTACCCTATGCTTTGCATCTGTAATCCCTGCTTTCCTACAGATTTGCTGAATAAAATGTTTTTTTGGGAAAAAAGAGGTAAACATTGCTTATCTGTAAGTAGCATTAATACCAATATTGTAGTTACTTTCATGTCCCTACATTCCTAATGATAGCCGTCTATCATCCCCGCACAGCACAGCGTGCACATCAAATACAGCCCAGCACATGCGAGATGAAAGGACCACCTCTGGACCAGAAGAT
The DNA here is from genome assembly GCA_933207985.1 of Pelobates cultripes. Classification (NCBI taxonomy): domain Eukaryota; kingdom Metazoa; phylum Chordata; class Amphibia; order Anura; family Pelobatidae; genus Pelobates; species Pelobates cultripes. The sequence continues at coordinate 91,836,878 of OW240919.1, forward strand.
GACATCGTGATGGCAGAGCTCTGACCTGATGAGTAAGAGCTGATGAGTAATATGTTGTACATTGGAAAAAATGTTCTGCTATTTAAAGATTCAGCATTCTTTTGCTACTGGCAACCATAAATCATGGAAAAGACAGTTACAGTAAAGATGAGGACTGATAAGACAGGAGTGAAAGGATCAGAAAACACACTGCAATGCAAAACAGAATCACTCAAAAAAAATTACAAAAACAAAAAAGGTAGAACTATTTTGAGATTTTCAGCATTCCTTTCATGTCATTCAAGAAAAAAGACAATCTGTATAAGGAGGAGCCCAATTCCAACTACTTACAATTGCTCTCTCACTTTAACCATCAGAAGTCAAATTTTCCACTTGCCACTAGCCAATAACAAATAGAAATTCACCTGTGGTAGATATGCCAATGACTCTCCAGTAAGTCATAACCTTTAACCTTTAAGATCTGGCTAGTAAAGTAGACAGGGCCGGTGCAAGTCTATTTTGTGCCCTAGGCAAGACCAGCTACTTGCATCCTCCCCCCTAATAAAACAACAAAAATTGCCAACTTTGTGTGTCACTTTCTTTCACATCCAACTCCTTTGTTTGTCTCTTTAGCCCCCAGTCCCTTTGTGTGTTTCTTTATCTTTCAACCCCTTTGTGTGTATCTTTTTCACCGTTCCCAGCCCTACTGTGTGTCTCTTATTCCCAGCACCTTTCTGCGTCTCTTTCTCCCTCAGCCCCTTTATGTGTGTCTCTTTTCTTCCCAGCCCCTCAGTGTGTCTCTTTGTCTCATGCCCAGCCCCCTGTGTGCCTCTCTCCCCCCTCAGCCCTCTGTGTGCCTCTCTCCCCCTCTGTCCTTTCTGTGCCTCGCTTCACTCATCAGCCCTCTGTGGGACATTCCTCCCCCCAGTCCTCTGTGTGCCTTTCCCCCACAGCCCTCTGTGTGCCTCTCTCCCCCTCAGTCCTTTCTGTGCCATTCCTCCCCCCAGTCCTCTGTGTGCCTATACCCCTCAATCTTCTGTGTCTCCATCCACCTGTGCCTGCTCACTTCCCTCCTTCATGTGTCTTTCACCTGGTCTGAAAGGAAGCAGTTTGGCTCTCCCTGCGTGCACTTCTTGTCAGACTGTAGACTAGAGGATACAGAAGCTCCTCTACTGTGGTCTGCAACTCGGCCACACAATTGCAGTGACTGGCAGGTGGGGAGCACTGTGCACCCGAAGACTGCATCCCCCAGGCTGGTGCTCTCTAGGCAACTGCCTAATCCGCCTAGCAATCACAGCGGCCCTGAAAATAGAATGTTAGCTTTTAAGCCCCACCAACCATAATTGACTGCATAATTTATATGTGTCTATCACAAGTAGCTATGTTATTCAATTATAGTCTTGTTGTGCATTAACAGTTACAAGACATATAACCTATTGCAACATGCTTATGAATTCAGAATGAGGGCCCTATGACTACAGGTTAGTGGAGAACGGCCTCCAGTAAATGGATATATTGGGGAAATAAAAAGCCTGACAAAAATATATAGAATTTTTATATTCTACATAAACATTTAGGGAAATGACAATTGCATATTTACGGTAACTACTACTAATGCATCATGATCTGTTAAGAATGTTGGCGCAGTCACAATTCTATCATTCAAAAATGATTTCTGGGTCTGCTATTATCAGCATCAGATCAGTGAAAATTTTCCCTGTATGTTGCATTAAACATTTATGTTATTTAAACCATGCCCACTTGGGGCTGCTAAAAAAAAATCTTGCTCACAAAATCTTGAGTCACAGACCCTTGGCTCACCCATAACGCTAAAAAGAAAGATGTTATTGTTTAATACTAAAAATTACTTTTCTTTGACTTACGACACAAAGACTTAGTGATCTCCACTGCGAAGTTGTATATAATAGTACAGTCACTCACCTTTATTTTCTTGATGGAAATGATCAATGATATTAATAAGATGTAGCTTAATAATGCTCAAATTTGACTTCAGCATTTATTGGAATTAAAAACTGGAATAGATAGTTATATAAGTAACACTTTACTTAGATGAACAAATTTGTAGAGGTTACAGAAACTAGACTTGTGCACAAATCCCTTTCAGCTGCATCACATGAATCAAATGCCTATTACTCATAGACAAACTAATCAATGCGTTGAGGATTGACTAACGAATCGATTTGTTCACCCATAGATTAACAGGACGCAGCTGAAAGCGATTTGTGGACAAGTCTAATGGAAACTCCTTGCCACTTTATAAAGGCTAAAATTAGGAACTTTTTAAATATAACATTAACTGTGACAGTAGTGGACGGTCCATACTTAATTTTGCGCTTTGCCGTATTCCTTATACAAACTATAAAAGAGTTTAATTTGCGGAAGAAATAATTCCTTGGATATTTAAGAAACTAAAAGCATAATTCACATAAGTAAGTTGAAAGAAGGACCATTATAGCCTCAATTTAATAGTTCACAGAAAGCTTTTCAGATGATCACAATCTATTCATAGGCTTTAATGGTGACTGATTGGGGTCATTTCAAAAGCGTATCCAAAAATATGCGCCAGATAGCGTCTAAAAAGACTCCCTATTTATGATAAAACATTTTATATAATTGAAAATGCACAGCAGAACTAATGAGAATAATTCACATTTTTACTTTTTTTTTTTCTTTATTTTCTTGTGCATAGTATTGTTAAACAGGTATGTGCTGCCATTGCTGTGGAGACATTGCTTTGATATAAGATATTTAGTGACAATTGCATGGCATCGATGTATATAGCACATTTTTCAATAAGGAATAACAGGGAAATATAACAGTTTGGTTAGTCACATCTACATAGTGGAGTTGGTCCAGTATTGTGTGATTGTCAGTTATGTAATCTGTGTGATGGGTTGTACTCTACTATGGGACTAGCTGATCGTGGTAGGGTGTAAATGCTGGGCAGGTGTGGCAGTTCGAAGGCACTGCGGTGTCTTGTTTCTGCTGTATGACTATCTGGCTGGTCGTATGCTCTCAGAGGGGCATTGTGGTTATATTGTTCTTCCACGTTCATGTCTAACATGCCATGTGTATTATAAGCCTGGGACACATGTTTTGTGTTCGTGTCTGGCGTAGCTGTACCTGTGTTGTCGTTGGGGGTGTCTTGCTCTGCCTCAGCAGTGAGGTTGAGGACCCCTTACCAAGGGGGTGGCGGGGGGGCAGGAGATGCGTGTTTATGGGGACTAGTCGCCTCTCAGGGCTTCTACCGTGTTGTCCATTCCATGTGGTAGTCAGGGTCGTAGGGCTCTATGTCTATGTGGGTTATAGGTCCAGGGACCTGAGTGACCGTGAGTTAGTCAGCTCAGAAGAGGAAAAAAAAACAAAAAAACACAAACATATAGTAAACATGAAACATTAAGGTAATATCTGGGAGTTTCTCCTTTGTTGGGGTAATGCCGGTGTGTGGGATAGTAACTGGACTTGGTCTCCTCTTGGGTTGTGCTACTCGGCAAGTGTTCGCGGAACCTGAGCCCCCAGTCCACTTGTTCCTGGGGTGTGAGGTGAGGCAGTCATGTGCTCCTTGTGCTCTCCGTGGCGTTTCGGAGCCTGGTTCGGCAGGTTGAGGGTTTTCAGGTAGTTGGAGGCTTCATCTGGCGAAGTGAGGACTTGTGTTGTCCCTGCGCAGGTAACTTCCAGGGAGCCCCCCGCTCCCCACCTGTAGGCTATACCTGCAGCACGTAGCTGTGGGGTGGCCGGGCCAATACGATTTGCGCCATAGTAGCGTGGCCCTCGATAAGTCCTGGTAAAAGGTTAGCTCTGAGTCCTCAAAGGGTAGTGGTGTTCGGTCCTTGAGCGCCGCCATGAGCTTATCCTGGACTGTGACACATCTTAGGTTGACGTCTCTAGCCGCAGGGGATCTCAGGCGTGTGTAGGTCGGGAGCCTTTAGATTACATCTATGGAGATTTTCTTTGCAGCTGCGTGAGGAAGTATACTGGGCAGGAGGCGCCTGATGTAGTGAGGCAATTCCTCTGCTGTGATTGCGTTCGGAATCCCCCTGATTTTTATGTGTGTGCGCCTTTGTCGATCCTCTATGGTGGCCATTTTGAGTGCCATGAGTTTTTGGTGATGCTGTATATTTTGTACCTGTTCATCCAGTGTAGTTAGGTGAGTTTGGACCTCCACCACGTCTTGTTCTACAGCTTTTACCCGTTCCGTGGCCGCTTGCACCTCTGTCTTGAGGAGGGCTGTGTCGGCTGCCAAGAGCTTGTGTATGTCAGCGAGCAGGAGTTTTAGATCTCCCTTGGTGGCTGGTGCAGCATCGGCATGGGATTCAGGCTGCTGTATCAGTGCTGTCTGCGTGGTCGGAGGGGTCTCTGGCCTCCCCTGCACTGGGTGAGGTGTGTGGTTTGTTTCCCCCTCATCTCCCATGGGTATGGGTGCGGGACGTGGCTGCGCCGGGCGTTGCAGCAGCGCGCTTATGTCTCTGCCGTCTGCTGCTGGTTTCTGGGATTTGCACCCCATTGTCGGCACGTGAGCTGGTGTTTCGGTTGGTGAGGGGGTTGGTGGAAGCCCCTCTCTCTCGGTCCGCGGCCGAAGCAGGAGTTCCTCCAGGTCCCGGATCGCGGGTGTGAGGTAGGCCCTGAATTTGTGCTTCCGCTTGGGCAGCTTTTGAGGTTGTAAAAACGGCATCTATCGGTGCCTCTTATCTTGCTGGTTCCAGCTGTGCGGTTGGTAAGCCTGGATGGGTGCCAGTTTCTAGGATATTGCCCAGATTAGATCGTTTTGTCGGGAGTTAGTGAGAATGGCGCCTGGTGCCGTGCGGTAGCAAGCTCCGCCCACATTTGTACTTTTAAAGACCATATGAGCTAACCTAGCCATAACCTCCCCAATATCAAAAACCAATACATCCTCTTTTACTGCTTCTTGTTGTTCATTCTCTCCAGTTCACAGAAAATATCAACTGTGAAAAAACAAAATATGAAAATTTTTCAAGAAGCGATCATGTAGTTTTCTGTGTTCTCATGGAATTTTCAAACTACACACATTATCCCATTCGTGTGGTTATTCAGTGAAATGAGAATTTAGGGAATTGCAAATTATATACCACAATACCCAAATTGTAAACATTACAAGAATTATTAGCAGCCAACCAACAATTATTTTCCAGCTTGATTATGCTGGTTTAAAATATATTTTATTTGCAATTATCCACATGTTCTCAGTTAGTTGAATAATCCACCGTATTCATTTTTTAAACTTGCCGTAATTCACCCAGGTAATTCGCACATCTGATCTTTCGTGTCCAGTTTAATCTGGATCTTTGGAGGAACCAATTCTTTTGCTTCCTCTTCTGTCTGCGTGCTGTCCAGATGGGCAGTACATTCAGTTTGTTTTTCACTTTTTTGTTAGTCACTGGTAGACCTCAGATGCTCAAACTACAAAGGACGATGGGAAGGAAAAGCAAAGTGTCTTCAAATGGAATAGGTTCTGAAAAAAAGTCGTTCCACAAATAAAGGAAAGCGTAACTATAAAACAATACAAAACGTGTGCTATTGTATACAAGAAACAAATAGCAAACACTCATCAAAGGATGAGAGCTACTCCGCTTATATGTTTGCTGGACTGAACAAGTTTAACATTACCGGCACTATTTGTTGCTTCTTTCTAATTTTTTCCCACTTGTGAAGTGTGCTTGCTTTAATTGGAAAATTAAATTTGACTTCTTTTAAAGAATTTTTTTTGTGTGTTTTTAGCACACATTTATTGGTTGCTGCATGCTTTTGTGCTATGTAGAGGAGATCCCACCATAAAAGGCTACAATGGTGCTACTTTACACTTCCACCTCCATAACAACTGCAGGTCAGTGTAGATGCTGTGGGGGGCAGCCATCACTGGGGGCAATCTTACCTCCAGGGGTTAACCAATTTTCCAATGGTTTAACCCTAAAAGTTAGATTCTCAGGACAGCCTGTGATAGGCTTAGATGCTCAGGATGGCCTGTGAGAGGCTTAGATGCTCAGGACGACCTGTGAGAGGCTTAGATGCTCAGGACGGCCTGTGATAGGCTTAGATTCTCAGGACGGCCTGTAATAGGCTTAGATTCTCGGCTGATGCTACAATCACTTTGTATACTTACCCTATTAGTATCTAAAAGATACCACAAATAAAAAAAGGTATCATAAATTGTATTTATATAATCAGTTTCCTATAAAAATAAAGGGATATTCAGAGTTATTTGCTAAATTCAAGATGCACTGCGTGCAAATAATCCAATGAAAATCACCCCATTTCCATCAGATTTGTAATTAAGCTAATACATACAAGATAAATCCAGTGTACAATTTTGTACAATTCTGTATCATCCTGAGTCTGAATTCCATGCAAAGCATAGGATTTAATATTTATCAAACACTGGATTTCCTCCAGATCTGCTCCTGTTTCTTGATGGTGGCTCTATTAAATCCTGTAACAGCACTCTGTGAATCTGTAAAGCCAGCAAACGGTTTTAAAAATCCCTTTGCAATATTAAAAAATGTGGTGGAAATCTAGCTCCTGCTAAAAGTTAAAAAGAGTGCCCCCTCCCCCACCTCATGTAAGGCGAAACTTACCCTTAGCAAACAAGCCAATTACGGAAAGCCCTCACCACGATAGAGAAGCCACAAAGGCCAAATTCATTGGGGATTGCCTATCTGAATGTATATGCTATAGGACCTGCGAGTCCAGCGGACAGTTGTTATAGGAGTTTTAGGGTGGCTTGCACGTCACCAATGTTTATCACTGAAACCTTAATTATTCAAAGCGACTACTGAAACAGAAAACAACACGACCTGTGAGTCCACACTGTTGAATTATCTCACAAAATATTGAAAAAATTAAACAAAAAGATATTCACAAAAAAAGAGTGTCCCCGGTCTACATGGGAGGGTGCTGGCCATAGCTCTACTAGAGGACTAGGAGTTACACTGTACAGCATTTGTTGCAACTGGGCATTCTAGCATGTTAATGGAGAGAACCCGTGGCTCCTTCTTTATCTATTGGGGAATGCCTAGTGCATACATTAGCATCAACTACCCCTTTCCCCCACACACACCTGTTTGCAGTGAGGGTGAGTTACTCAGTAAACGCCCATTGGAGAGGTATGTGGTCCAGTAGGTGTAGCTCTCCTGAAGGATCAATTCATTGAGACCAAGACCAGGACGGAGAGCAGACAACGATCTGCATCCATCACAGGTGCAAACCATAAGCCATCTTTCCATGGTGAGAAAGTGCAGGGCTGGTCATGGACATTAGGCGCCAGGTAGAGGACTGATTTTCCCTGCAGTTAAATCAGCCCATATACTGCAAGAGTTTCTGAGGTGTATGTGTACAATATGTTTTTGTAAAATAGCAAAAATGTAGGAATGGGCTCCATCCAGCATTTAATGTAACACAAAGTAAAAGCAAGTTAAAGGGAAACTATAGGCTAGGAATAGAAAATTGTAGCTCCGCGATCACATTAGGACAACCCCATAGGAAAGCATTAAATCAATATATATATGAGGTAAAGGCAGCATGTCTACCTACACTGATTCAATTAAATAGATAGCTACAGTTAAACCGTGCAGCAATAACTACCACTGTAGTTCCTCCAGTGCAAAGCAAGAAAAAATTGGAGTAATGCGCAACTGGTATTTAAAGTGCACACCCAGGTGCTACCATATTTATTTGAAGGACAAGATACAGGTTGCAAACGTTTCAGGCTATGGCCCTTTGTCAGTGCTCATGTCCTTAGTTATAGCATGAATACAATCAGGGCCGTCTTTAACGCGGGGCAAACGGGGCAGCTGCCCCGGGCCCAGTTTCTCTTGGGGGGCCCGAGGCACCTGCCCCGTGGGCCCCGCTGACCCCGGCGGGCGGGCGGGCGGCCGGTCGGGCAGGAAGGCGGGGCGCGAGGGAGCCTCACTGCTTCCTCTTCAGCTCCTCAGCAGCATGATGCGAGCCGAAGATGACGCATCTTCCGGCCGCCGGCATCCCTACGTGGGCGTGAGGGAGCTGAAGAGGAAGTGAGTGCTCCCCGCCTCGCCCTGCCCACCGCCACTACCCAGGAGCCCAGCAGCACCACTGGACCCAGGAATCCCCCCAGCACTCCAAAAGGTAAGGAGGCTGGGGGGATTACATTAAAAAAAAAAAATGTGTGTTTGTGTGTATGTGTAGTGTGTGTGTTTGTGTATGTGTGTGTGTGTGTATGTGTGTGTTAGTGTATGTGTGTGTGTTAGTGTATGTATGTGTGTTAGTGTATGTGTATGTATGTATGTGTGTGTAGTGTATGTATGTGTGTGTTTGTGTGTGTTAGTGTATGTGTGTTAGTGTGTGTGTTTGTGTGTGTTAGTGTATGTGTTTGTGTGTTAGTGTATGTGTATGTGTGTTAGTGTGTGTGTTTGTGTTTGTGTATGTGTGTAGTGTATGTGTGTGTGTTAGTTTATGTGTGTTAGTGTGTGTGTTTGTGTGTGTAGTGTATGTGTGTGTCAGCAGCATGTCTGTGTGTGTGTCAGTATGTCTGTGTGTGTGTCAGTATGTCTGTCTGTCTATGTGTCAGTATATATGTGTGTGTATATCTGTGTGTGTCAGTATGTGTATGTGTCAGTATGTCTGTCAGCAGTATGTCTGTTAGTGCATGTGTATGCATGTGTCAGTATATCTGTCTGTGTGCCAGTATGTCTGTGTGTGTGTGTGTCAGTATATCAGTCTGTGTGTGTCAGTGTATGTGCCTGTGTGTGTGTGTCAGTATTTCTCAGTGTATGTGGGTGTCAGTATATCTGTCAGTGTGTGGGTGTCAGTATTTCTGTCAGTGTATGTGTGTCAGTATGTTGATCAGTGTATGTGTCTGTGTGTGTCAGTATGTCGGTATATGTGCCTGTGTCAGTATGTCTGTATATGTGCCTGTGTCAGTATGTCTGTCAGTACGTCTACCAGTGTATGTGTCTGTGTCAATATATGTACCTGTGTCTGTCAGTGTATGTGCCTGTTTATCTGTATGTAGTCAGTGTATGTATCTGTGTATCTGCTTGTGCGTCAGAGTGTGTACCTGTGCATCTGAGCAGCAACTTTAAATACAAATACACCCCTCCATTCAAACTTCAACACTACATATAAAACACACTCCTGCATTGAAACGTCAACACTACATACAAGCACACTCCTACATTCAAAAACAAACACTACACATAAATGCACACTTGCTTTCAAACTCCAGTACCACATACAAACACATTCACACAAACATACTCCATACAAACACATGCTTACATTCAAACATACTAACATGGCTCAGTGCTAAATACAACCCTGCAAGCATGGGAAATTGGTAGAGTCCCAGCTGTCAAAGCATTGTTGGAGTTGCACGACAGATGGGGTTCTACCTTTAGTCCAACCTTGCAATTGGGGGTCCCAATAAAATTCATTCTACTTTAGTACCGCCACTGCGTTGGGATGGATGCCGTGATTGCATACCAGGGAGTGAGGGGCGAGAGCGGCAGGGCACAGGGGGCCCAAGCAAACACTTGCCCAGGGTCCATTCGTTATTAAAGACGGCCCTGAATACAATTACATATATATATACATAAAGTGCTCACATTAATTCAAGTGCCGCCACCCACATTTCAAACAGGATCAAAATCAGCTGTTTAGCAAGTTCCAGCGTCCATCCACCACTCTGGAGGCTCCAACCACTTCCTGTCTCGTCGGGACGTGCTTGATGACGTCAGACGTTGCATCCCAGCGCGTGATGTCATCATGTCCGGTTGCTAGGAGACGGGTAAACACAAACTCATTCTAATCAATGGTGTAAGTTTAACCAGCCATAACAAAGGCTGGAAAGTGTATTTCTATCGTCATAAACGGTATATAAGCTTCTAATACCATCATTAAACATGTACATGTATAGAAAGAAGCAAGAGTATTAGGAGGAAATCTAGCTCAGCTTGTATAGTATTCAAAACATAACATAAAGCAAAATTATTTACAATATGAATACAGGATTAACATGAAATCAATCTCAAAATATGTGAGAATATACAGCATGCCACATAAGTTGTACAAATGAAGAAAGACTGCTAGTCAAGACAAAATTAGAACTTAAATCAAATATAATTAATATAGTACATACCCAGGTCAACGCTGTATCCCTTGGCGGGCACCTGACGGAAGCACCTACATGAACCAGTGTCACTCATTGAGACCATGAGGGGACACTGTGTCCAGCCGGTGCATCCAGCAGACTTCCTTTTGTAGTAGTAGCTTCTCCCTATTGCCACCTCTAGTCAAAGAGGGTACCCTTATCTGTGCAGCATTGTGTCTTTTTTCTCTAAAGTGCTGTGTGACTGGAACATCTGAGTTTATACTTTGGATAGTTGTTTTGTGCTGGGAAACCCGGTCTTTCAAAGCATGTATCGTTTTACCCAAATAACCCAAGCCGCACGGACACTTCAGAAAGTGTACCACATACTCAGTCTGACATGTGAAAAACCCTTTTTAACTTAATCTGTTCACCGGTTCTAGGATGGGTGCAAAATTCACCCTTAATAATCCCACTGCAGTGGTTACAACTTAAACAGGGATATGTCCCATGTACAGGTTTTGAAAGGAAGGTTTGCACAGAGACATTGCACCCGGAAGCTCCTCTAGTGGCTGTTTGGTAGAGGTGGAGTTAACCCTGCAAGGTAATTAATGCAGTTAATCAATAACTGCAGTAATTACATTGCAGGGTTAAACTGACAGAGACAATGCTTCAAAGAGCTCAAGTGGTCTGGGTGCCTATAGTGTCCCTTTAAAGTGAATAACTAAAATTCCAGGGGAAAAAAAATACAGATCTGCATCCTGTAGTTGTAATAGAAATAGACAACTTGTATGGTTTATGACCTAAAAACTACAATTTGAGCCACCAGTGAGGTGTTACGTGGGTGCGGTGATATCAACAGAAGTGGCATTTGCTGGTGTAAATTCCAATAAACGTATCTAGCAACTTACACAGCTAGAGTGAGATCAAAATGACTTCTCACTACAGAAACGCAGATGTGGTTTTGCAATGAAAGAATCAACCACAAAAAAAGAAACTTTGAAGAAACACCCACTACATGCAATGCGGTCACTGTTAAAATACCACTTCACATGTATTTTTAAAAAGACACCATCCCCTCATGTGATGTGGTCTCAATTACTAAGCCACTTTATATTTTATGTCCTTGTGATATTGTCATGGCTTTGTGTTAAAAAAATTAGTCATTTCTGTAAAATTCAAGAATTTCTTTTTATAAACTTGTATAAAATTCAGGACTTTTAAACCTCACTTTAATTACACTTCGATCATCATTACCATCAGAAACAAAACACACAACTTATGCCATAATCTTGAGGGTCTAAGAAGTTGTGAGCGACGTCAAACATAAACAATGACTGTAAATTGAATAAAACAGAATGTAAATGTCACTTCTGCGTTTGTTTTCAACATTTGTTTTTTACAAGTCAGAATACGTAGTAAATTCATTTAACGTAAAGACAGGTTCTTTCCACCCAAAATAAGAAAACATTTAGAAAACTACTGTTCATTAGAAGTTACTTTTTGTGTTCTGCAAAATATTACACATTACACAATAATTCCCATTTTCATGCCATTTTCACGCCATTTGGCTCACAAATCAAGTGAGAAATAGTAACCAATAGAGGGAAAAGAGGAGGACAGTAAAAAAAAAGTATATTTACAATATTTATATAGAATATAATTCTTAAATTTGTTTAAGTGAATAAAATCTTTACTGGCTGCCCCCTTAACCATCAATCATCGTATTTTTCCATCAACCAACTCTTCTCCCAAGGGCAGAATTCAGAATAAAAAAAATTAACATCCTCGACCAGTGCGTATTTTGTTTGTTTCAGAGATTGGTAGTCTCTCATCCTCACGTGTACATTGACCTCAACAGGCAAAATAACCTCCAAAATAACAAAAACTAGGTCTATTGTACTAACTGGATGTCTAGTGTTAGAACATACTTGCCACAGCTCTATCTTTTTGTAATTGCTATAGCGGCATTTACTTCACCAGTTATGCTTGAACTTTGCTGTACATTAGACACTCATGCCTAAACTGTGAACTGTTTTTTTTTTTTGTTTAAAGGATCACTGTAGTGTCAGTAAAACAAAGCGGTTTTCATGACACTATAGTGCCCTAAGGGTTCCCCCACCCTCAGGGTTCCCCTCCCGTGGCTTACCTTTATCCAGCGCCGGGCTCCCTCGGCGCTGGTGACCTCTCCTCCCCCGCTGACGTCAGCTCCCCTGTCCAACGTCAGTGGAGCCGAATGCGCACTAGAGGCTCGATTAACCCCAAATGTAAACATAGCAGTTTCTTTGAAACTGCTATGTTTGCATCTGAAGGGTTAAAACATTGAGCTGAAGTGGTCTGGGTGCCTATAGTGTCCCTTTAATTTGAATTTTATTGGTTGATATCAAAAATAGTATGTACAGAAAGAAGAAGGGGGATCGGGGGTAGATGCAAAGTACACAGGTGCAATATACATAAGTACATAATACACAGTCGTACAATGGTGTGTTTGTAATGATTCAGTCTCCAATGGTCAACAATTTCATTTTATCTAAACCATTCCTTGCGTATCTGAACCCTTTGTATGGACAGCTTCTTTGGGGTACCGGACCTATGGGGCCTGTGAGTGATTTGGCTAAGTAGATTACTTTGACTGTTTGGTTCCACCTTGTCGACCTTTTTGTGTATTCATGGTACGTCTATCCCTAGATTTGCATAGTGAACTACATAACGGGGGGGGTAGGGGTGAAGAAGAAAGAAAAGGGGGAGAAGTGAAAACGGTGAGTGGGCACTTGTGAACTGTTATGGTTCTGTAAGAGAGGAATTGGATTGTCTAGCTAAATCTGTCCCAGTGTTCGATTCTCTATGATGAAGTAGATGCTCTGGTAAAGTCTTTATTGCAAACAGCATGCTATGAAAAACCAAATGAATGTAAAATCTACCAATTTCTGTATTTAAGTACACATATTTCACAACACTATTAAATTAAGCACACACCTGTGTTGCAAATTGACCGCCCACTCTAAGAAGAGGAAGGAATTAGCAACTCTAATGTCTCAATAACAGTTGTGACATTTATGTTTGACGCGCTCTTTGTTTGACAGAAGCAAACAGATGTTGCGAGAATGCTTGGTAACAACAGTTTTAGAACAGCACCACATTTTGTTCTGCTGCAATAATTAATAATATGCAATTAATAAAATAAATCTTACTAATTGGTGCAATCTTTATAAGCCAAAGCTATCCATGGTATTGTAAATCTAACATTCCAATGTTTAGAACACTATTACAACGCTAACTACTAAACAAACCCCTCCTGCTATTAAAGCTAGGTAGAAATCCGATACTTCAGTCCCTAAAATCAACACATTTAAAATATTTTGAGAGAACTCGATGAAGAGGTCAAGTAGTCGAGATGGACCAATGATGCTCTGCTTTAATTTTCCTGTGAGTACCTGAAATGTATATGCTATTTGTAATACATCATGAGAGAATATCCTAGAATTCTCAACATTTTGGACAAATGAGATTTGTGAAGCACTGTGTTCTGTATCTAAACAGTAATGTAAGTAATCAATTTTTAAAGAAATTTAAGTTGCATATCGAATGCGCACTTTGGGTACTTTCATGGGTTTAATCTTCCAACAGATGGACTCTGTATTCCTTGTGGTGATTTCCACAAGCAACTCTACTCCTCTGTAATTCTGCCAATGCAGCTGGGATTTTTTTCCAACTATCTGCCAAGTGACCTGAATATTTAGGGACAGTCCTTAGATTTGATTTGCGATGTATCATATTGCTACCCCAGCATTTCTTCCATAGAGTAAACTAGGTGCAGAGCACGTTTTAGAGCTGGATAACTTATTCCAAGTAACAGTAAGATTTTCCTACAGAAAGTTTAGTGGTAAAAATTGCATTACTTGTATAACCGGGAAATGATTCTAGCATCCCCTGCTGCTTGCTAAAGATTGAACAAATTGCATTCTTACTACCTGCTTGCTATTGTTGATTGTTAAGGTTTGCTTATTCAGAGTTTGTTGTTTACTTTGTATAGTTTTTTTTTTTTTTTTGCTATATCCATGCAGTGTAACATTAAAAACATTTAGCTATATTTGAATGTCAATTTCCAATGGTTCTGTAATTTTTGTGAAAAATCATTTACATATTTTCCTTAACCATATTTGGCATTTCAAATATATCAGGAGTATTCAGGGTATACGGGATAGCTCGGAAAAAGAAAGCAAATAATAGTATTTCAGAGAAATATATTTATACTTCATGTTCATGTGGTGAACACATCCTGTCAATAAGTTTGTCTTGTTACTTCCTATGCTTGATCAGTGGCCAGATATACAGTACAGTGATGTTAAAAATTCTCTTCCTGTGATGTTGTGAGCTTTTAAGATGGTTTGTTCAGATATATATATAATACACAATCCAGCTCACTCTCTTATTCACTAAACAATGATTTCAAATCTTAGAGATTGTAATAGTTTTATTTAAAAACACCTCACCTAGGCAAAAAATAATAACTTCTTAAATCTTCCTTGAGGAGACATGATTTGCCAGTCTGATTAGTTGTGATCGTGGAGTTGTAGGGTTCCGGAACCCTTGTACAGTTGCAGGCACAGAGGTTTAAGACCTGGTTGTGTGGTGCGGATGCTGTTTAGGGAGTCTGATACTGCCCGGAATTCCCATCTGTGGATGTACGTTACTGTAGAGCGATAAACCAATTATTTATCTTTTGATATCTTATGTTAAGACGGGGTATGGTTTGAAAAGGCTTGTCAGAACATGTTATTGTATGTCAGTACGGTATAGTGCGACAGTGTTGTATGAAGGTTTGAATAAAAGGAGGCAAAAAGCAGAATAGACTACAATTGTACAGTATGCCTGTGAATGTTGTGTTCCACTTAGTCTTGGAAGAATGTCACGTTCTGCCGTACGTATTCTTAGTGCAATCGAAAAAGCTATAGGTGATAACTTGTTGTCGAGTCCCAGTAGCCTTGTGACCGAATGAGGACGTTAAAATGCAGATTATGAAATGTGGAAAGTAATCGTGATGACAAGGAATCGGGTGTTGTAAGTTGGGTGAGGTACTAGGCCAACTGACTCTTGACCAGGAATCCCTAATAGTTATGTGGATGCTTCCACCCAGGATAGTGGTTTAACTGTACAAATTGGGAGTTGGTCGGAACCAGGCGGGTGAACTCATAAACCCAATTCTGAGCTCTATTGACTCCCTCTACCTGACCAGGACTGCCATGCTGAAGGACCTTCTAACCCTGTTTCCGTCAGTCTGCGAACCATCTACCCAAAGGTTAAGAAGGTGAATGATTGTATTGAATATGTTGCCGACTGCCATGCAGTCGGCCTAACCTTCAACTAGCCTGCTTGACTAGGGGTCTGTCCGTTAATGTGGCTACCGCTATTGGTAAGCTCAACTAAGGCCAGTATTGCAATAGACTGAGCGCCACTTAACCGGCAGTCCCCAACCAATAGTTTGTAGGGATGAATGGTCACATGGAGGAGTTGGAGATCTCCGTCCTGCTAGCTGTTAGGCCGAGTAGTTACGCCTGCCCATAATTGCTACAATCCCTAGTGATATAGGATCGAGAGAATTGGGTGATGATATTTAAGGCAGAGGATGCGACTGAAAGCGGAGCAGACAGGCGATGTTTATTAGCATATCCGGTGGTGCACATTACATAATACGTGATTAGCTGAGGAGATATGGACATTTAGGGTGCACAGTGAGAGTGACCCCAACCTAGTGTAGAACCCGTGTAATGAATATACCACCAAGTGCCGGACGGACATGACTCCCGACAACGTTAAGTTGAAAGTTCTGAACTCATGATCTTCGATACAACATGTATGGGCAGACGGTCTTGACATGAGTCCCGAGGCATATAGCACATACGTGAAGTAACCCACAGTTGGCACACCTACATATACCCGAGTTAAAATCATTGCAAATAAGCGGGTGAGTACCCAGACCGTGAGGGGGTGTGAAAGGTGATGTGGGGGGCCAACTCTGTGGGGTTTAGGGAATGAGCGTGTGTGGAGGTCCTATACGAGCTGGGCTGGTGTTCTCTAAGATGGATAGTCTATCGTTGAAGGACTGAAGATTGGCCAGAATGGTGTTTAGACTTCCTATTAAGGCAGACATTTCTCCTTGTGAGCCGATTCCCAACACAGAATCCTCTGGGTTCGGTTCAGTAGTCGTACAAGGGAGGAATGGTTCGTCTCCCGTATTACCTTCTTGGGACGTGCTAAAAAAAAAACATTACAACAACAAATAATTGATTAATAACAAAACAGTTGAATAAGCGTAGGATTGGTTGGCTTACTAGTGCTGAAGCGAAAAAGCTCTCTACCTCGTGACAGGTGAGGCCCTGCTAGTTGCCAAGTGGCTGGTGAGAGGCTCTACCTATGATTTGGGCGTGGGGCTCGTGCCACTAGCGTGGTGGCGGGGTGTTGGCCTCTCGGTGACAGTAAAAGATCCAAATACGTGTGGCCGTGTCAGGTCAGGCCCTAGCTATGAACCCGATAGGTGGGCTAATGCGAGGCTCTAACTATGATTTGGGCCGAGGGGCAAAATCTCTGTGTTGAGATTGGGGAGTTGGCCTCGCGGGACCAGATCCGTAGTACAACTAAGGCCAGCAACCTAACCCTAAACAGACACTTCTCTAACCCTAGACGGGGGCTTGATGAGGGTGGAACATAACGTATTCAGAAGAAGAAGAGTAGGAACTGTGGACGTGGGATAGAAGAGAGAGAAAAGTATGAGCAACCCAGTGTAGTTGTTGGAGATGTGGATAATAGCATAGTAACCATAGACCCTGAGGGTACTGAAGAAACTCAGGATGGCATCTATATAACCCTGAAGGGAGATTTTCAGGAAGGCGTTGTTCAAAAAAAAGCATGATAGTATCAGAGGGGGTGATAAGAGTGATAAAAGTGAGACTTGTATTAAACAGGACGACTGTCCATAGATAGCGAGTTTGAGTAAACGTATAGCGAGTTATCGAGTAGAGCCGTGGCCTGTCAAGGCAAGGCGGGAAATCAAGCCCCCGTACCACAATACCCCAACATGTATTCGTGGCCTTGATGAGGCAATAAATGAACGAAAAGTAATTGCAGCTGATTGAAACCTGTAGACAAAACAAGCCAGTAATTGACAGGTGATAGAATGCTGTCTTGGACCTGAAATCAAGGTGCAGTTTAAAAAAGGAAAAGACAACCCTAAAATATAAGTGGCTTCTAAACAGTATCAGATTATGCTGGCATGCAGAAGGGCAACACAGTTGGTTGTACTAGTAGATAATAGTAGGTAATATCTTTTTAGTGAATTCCGTGATATTGCCTATAGAATTATAATCATAGGTCCTGAGTGTGTTGAAGAGACTAAGGATAGTAACTATTCCCCTATAAGGTTATCCTTGAGGATATTGTGCTAAAGCGTGGTAGGATTTAATGGATGACAATGGTGAAGAAATAAAAGGAGTTAAGGGAGTCTAAGATGGTTATAGCGAGATGTTGGTACCGCATGACGAGTAGTGTGGAGCCGTGGCCTGACGAGGCAAGGCGAGAAATCAACCCCTATATATGTTAAGAACCCCTATAATGATGCGTGGTTTTGCAGGCAGTAAATAGAGATGTGAATTAGGATAGATTAGTACCTGAAAAGCACAAAACCTATGGGAGTAATGACCGGGTTGTAGTAAATGCCTTTGCGAAATCTGTAATTGAGGTAGCAGAAAAGGAGGAAAGGAACTTGTGTGCCAGGAGTTAGAGGTAGTATTGTTCCTATGCAAAATATCACTAAGATGATACGAAAAATAATATTTGAACAATCGATATACAGTGCAATGTCAGTTATTGAGTAGTATTACATGGGATGCACCAATTGTAGATACACCTTTAACAAACCTGAAAACAGGACGTGATGTTAAAGGACCACTCTAGACACCCAGACCACTTCAGCTTAATGAAGTGGTCTGGGTGCCAGGTCCAGCTAGGGTTAACCCATTTTTTTATAAACATAGCAGTTTCAGAGAAACTGCTATGTTTATCAATGGGTTAAGCTTTCCCCCAAAGCCTCTAGTGGCTGTCTCATTGACAGCAGCTAGAGGCGCTTGCGTGCTTCTCACTGTGAAAATCACAGTGAGAGCACGCAAGCGTCCATAGGAAAGCATTATGAATGCTTTTCTATGCGACCGGCTGAATGCGCGCGCAGCTCTTGCCGCGTGTGCGCATTCAGCCGACGGGGCGGATCGGAGGAGGAGAGGAGGCAGAGAGCTCCCCGCCCAGTGCTGGAAAAAGGTAAGTTTTTACCCCTTTCCCCCTTCCAGAGCCGGGCGGGAGGGGGACCCTGAGGGTGGGGGCACCCTCAGGGCACTATAGTGCCAGGAAAACAAGTATGTTTTCCTGGCACTATAGTGGTCCTTTAATCAAATTTAAAAAGAAATGCTCTCCAGCCAGTATAGTAATTGCATTATGTCGCAAACTCAGTGGATTTATGATTGTATTAAGTAGAGGAACCATTTAACTTTCAGATACCCCAATAAGGCACCCAGTGATCTGTAATTAGCAAGCAGCTCCATAACGAGGCTTGAGGCATTTGGTTATTCATGCCCAGTAAAGGGCTAAAGAAATGAAAGCTGGGAGGTTAATGCTCTAGTTTGCAGCAATTTATACAAATTAATGAGAGAACGGATAATCTGCCGAATTGAAAACATAGGCAGTATTATTGCGATATTAATATCTGCTGAACTGAGCATTAAGAGTCTGGGATTTGGGGTTTGTTTAATTTAACTCCTCCTGTTAACACCTGGCACCAACGGTATAATCAACAGAAGAAATCTCGACCTCAGTGTATACAAGCAGAAAATAATATAATGAGAAAAATCAGTATGAACTTTTGGCTGTAACTTTACCCCCAGATCTAAGCTTGCATAGACCATGGAACATATGAATAATACCAACAAGTGAGGACAGCTGTAAAATAGGGGAAAGAAATAAAAAACGGAAGAAATTAATCAGTGTTTAAATAAACTAAAAATATTGTCTTATATGTTCGTATGTATAGTTAAGGAGAAAAATAGGTTGAATGGCAGGAATAGCCTGAATGTGGCCATTCTCGACAATTACCTGGTGAGTTGCGAGCGCCTGTGCGAACAAAGGTTCTTTAACAAATATTGTACTGAGAGAGACCGGCAGGGGTCAGTATGTAGCATGCTGTTTAGCCGCAATGCTATCTTTGTGAACGTGTGCACGAAAGCCTTACCGTCAGGCTTTGTGTAGTCTAAGCGAATGAATTGGTGTACGAGCGGGTTGGCCCCTGTTCGGGAGTTTCATATGAAGGCCATGAGAATGTTGAACGGCAAATGGCCCGAGCGTGGCTATTTGCTGATTACCTGCGTTCGTATGTGTCATGCAGAAGTTAATTGTGAGTGGGGTATACGCTGGGTATCATTGAGTGACACTATACAACCAGGCTCAGGACAGACCCTGAGTGAGCATGTACAGAAACAGTCAGTGGTGTATCCTGGTTTTGTGCTGCCCTAGGCAGGACAAAACTCAGGCGCCCCCCCCGCGCCAACCCTCCCCCCCAACCCGCCTTCTAAATACACACACACACATACATTCACTGACAGATACGCATACACTCGCTAACAGAAACACACACACACACTAACAGACACACTCACTAACAGACACACACTCACTGACACACACACTCACAGGCAAACACACTCACACAGTCAGACACACACACTCACTGACACACAGTCAGACACACACATACACACTAACAGACAAACACAGTCAGACACACACACACTCACTGACACACAGTCAGACACACACATACACACTAACAGACAAACACAGTCAGACACACACTGACACACACTCACTCACTAGCAGACACACACACACTAACAAACACACACACATTAACAGACACACACTCACTGACACACACACTCAGACAGGCAAACACACACTAGCAGACACACACACAGACACACACATACACACTAACAGACACAGTCAGACACACACTGAGACACACACTCACACAGTCAGACACACACACACACACTAACAAAACACACACACATTAACAGACACACACTCACTCACTCACATTAACACATTTTTTTTTTTTTAATTTACCCCCCCCCCCAACTTCCTTACCTTTGGGAGTGCTGGGGGGGGGGAGGGGTTCATTACCTCCCTGGTGGTCCAGTGGTTGCCGGGCTGGGCTGGGCGGGCGGCTGGCGAGGGAGCTCTTCCCCTGAGCGGTCTGCTCAGCTCCCTAGTGCGCCGCAGAGTGAGGCTGGGAGCCGGAAGATGACGTCATATTCCGGCTCCCAGCCTCACTCTGCGGCGCGCGAGGGAGCTGAGCAGACCGCTCAGGGGAAGAGCTCCCTCGCGTGCCGCCCGCCAGCCCAGCGCCCGGCATGTCAGTTAGCCGCGAGGCTAACAAGGCATTTGCCTGGGCATTTGGGCGGCGGCGTTTTTTGCCGCCCCCTGAAAAATGCCGCCCAAGCCAAATGCCTTGTTTGCCTCGCGGCTAAAACGCCCCTGGAAACAGTACCCATTGTTCCATATACAGAACCTGTTATTCACCCCCTTCCTTATTATGAAACACATGTCACAAAATCACCAAATCCAGAAACATGAAACACAGAAATCATTGAAACCATAGACAGAAAAATGCAAGAATGACAAGTGATTGGTTGAAAGGAACCAGCTTGAACATAATCAGATACCCATTAACTGAAATGACTTAATGTGTAATGTAACGAACAATCTACCGGCATGAACCTGTATGTTCAGCAAGGCATTTAAATATATGTATGTTTGTTAAGTGAATAACATATAGAATGATTATATTGTTACTATGGCATCTGTTAAGAGGTGGGATTTATTAGGCAGCAAATGAACAGTCAGGTTTTTTTTATATTTTATGTGTTGGCTTTGGCCTCCAAATTCTACAGATCTTAATCTGATTGAGTATCTGTGGGGTGTTCTGAAACAACAAATCCGATCTATGGAGGTCCCACCTCACAACTAGCAGGACTTAAAGGATCTGCTGCTAATGACGTGGAGCCTGATACCACAGGACATGATCAGAGGTCTTGTGGAGTCTGTGCCTCAACACATCATAGCCGTTTTGGCAGCACTAGGGGGACATACACAATATTAGGCTGGTGGATCACATACTCTATAAAATGGGTATTCATAATCACCTCTTCTTTTGGTTCTTGTCACACATAATCATTCTTCACCTCATCACATTGCTTTCCATTGACATCCCAGAAAGAGCATTTCTTGGTTCTTTTATAACCGTGTAATAATATTTAGTTTTCAATAGCATTTGGAGATAATACTCAAATGTAACGCTTCTAATCTGACATTTCTTCCTTGGTCTCATATCTCTCATAGCTTTTTGCCATTCTATGTCAGATGTCATATGGCTATATAAATGGTCTTATAGTGAACTATCATCATAACTCCCTCCATATCCTTCCCATTACCCAATCTCTTGCTTTATATTAGTGATATTAATGCATATCTATTTAACGTATCTAATGTTTTCTATGCATGATCATGTCTTTGGAACTCACTTCCATGTGGATTTAAACACTTCCACCCTATCCATATGCAATCTCTCCCTCAAAACCGAGACCAAAATATTCAGTTTATTCAATGCTCACTTTTCATCTTTCTTATTAATTTTAGATTAAAATACCAAGAACTCTTATATCTTACTGCATCTGTTTGTTTTTATTTTTCAGACTCATTTGCTTTAAGGCTTCCACTCTTCTTCTGCTCCCTGCTCAGAAGATAATCTGTAATGGAATTCTGCCAGAGAAATTATCTTTTATGTTCAAGAAAACATATCAGTTAAAATAACACTTGCGATTTCACAACCATCTTACTACGTGTTGGGTGCCCTACAACTTGGCCTTCAAAAACAATACACAAGAGAAAAATAGCTGCCTTGATAAACTTTAATGCAAGTGAAACGCATGGGAATTATAATGGCAGAGAAGTAACTGACCCAAAACGTAAGTTCTAGAAAGTGAGGAAATGTAATTTTAGATAATTTATTTTTATATACAAATTAATGGTTTTAATAATAGCAAATAATTAAACTCTACGTTGTAAAGATGACTACATTCTTTTGCTTACTAGTCCTCTATAATTTTATTTTTGAGATTCAGGAAAAGAACCACCAGAACTAGAGATTCTTAACTGAGGGGGCACCCTCAGGGCACTATAGTGCCAGGAAAACGAGTGTGTTTTCCTGGCACTATAGTGGTCCTTTAAGGAGTAAGAAGGCTAAGACAATGCACCTATGCCACCTGTATTTATAATATAACCGGTACGGGACATTTATGTTTCTATTTATTCAATTTCTCTTTGCTAGTATTACAATGAAATGTTGATTGATGTCAATAGAGGACATGGTAATGCCAATATCTTATTTCTTAATTAACAAACACACCACAATTCTACGTCACAGTCCACCATTTTTAGCCAATATCCAGAAAAGCAAGAGGCGGTGAGCAAAAACAGGAGATACACGTCATGAAACTACAGTATCATTGAGTACCCACAATCTTATGAGACTAATATTAGACCTTTCAAGGCATGAATAAATCGAATGATTTCATTGTCATATTTAACCTAATTTGCAACAAACTTGATTTTAGTGAATTACCGCTTTACCATTTTAGGATTTTTTTGTTCCTAAAACCTGCTGCAACTTGACCTTTAAAGAATAGATTCTTAGAGATAAATGTGGTTAGTTTCATACCATTATTTATATTTAAGGGAAACTCCCACGTAACAAAACAGAAATATACTGACTTCCTCTGGAAGATTAAATCACCGGACAAGTCTAAATTAATGTCTATTCTATATTTGTAATTTAATACATTTCCATTTTTTCCAATTGTTTCATTTTCAAGATTTCACTTTAAAGATGTAAATTTTAATCTGCAGATAATTATATCTGTACTAAAGAGCTAGTAAAAAAAAAAAAAGTATTTACATATAGTTTACATATATATTTACATATAGTTCCAGCAAAGCCCCAAGGAAAGCTGCATCAGTCGTTAGGGGCACTGCACCCCATACTGGATTCTTTCTATTCTGTAAAAGAATATTTTTGTATGTACCTATTGTATTGGCCCATGGTAACCCGCGGCAACACTCTGAAAAAACGGCGCTCAAGAGAGTGAGAGAGACGTGGTCTGTACCCTGCGGAGGTACAGACCAAATAACCTGCCGGCTGGACCACCAGGGATCTGTGTGTGACATGCCCCCCCCCCTCCCCCTCACTGGTCCACCAGGTATCTGCATGCTCCATCTCCCCCCTGCAGGGTTATAAGGAGGAGTAAATGTGATTTTTTTAATTTTATTTTTTTAGTTATTAAATTAATTATTTAAGCCCATATCCAACCACTATATACACGCCCTCAAATACTTACACACACAAACACACTACACACACTCTATAATCCTATATACACACTGCACCCCCTGCACTAACACACAAACACACAACATGCACTCTATATCCCTATGTACACACTACACCCTCTGCACTAACACACAAACACACTACATACACTCTATACCTCTATATACATACTGCACCCCTGCACAAACACACTACACACACACTATACCCCTGTATACACACTGCACCCCCTGCACAAACACAATACACACATTCTATACCTCCATATACACATTGCACCCCCTGCACTAACATACAAACACACTACACACGCTCTATATACATACTGCACTAACACACTAACACACTACACACACATTTACTTAGTTTAAGAGCACTGGATGTCTCGATCTCATCTCAGCAGGTAATGATAATGAGGTAGGTCAATTGGCAAAATAAACTGCAGTTTCTTGCAATATTTAGAGCTGTAGGCCAGAAGCTCAGAATTTCCTCTCCTAAGAAGTAAAAAAAAATAATCAATG
>OW240919.1:91875592-91911979 GCA_933207985.1 Pelobates cultripes
GCCGGCAGTGGAGATCTTTTCATCTCTGCTGCTGGCACATGCAGAGCCAGCATTGCTGTAAGCCCTCTTGGGCTGGTGAGGAGATCAAAGATCTCCCTCACCGGTCCACTGGCACTTAAAACTTCCCAGGCCCTTCCCTCCCTCTCCTGGAACTGTGTTCATCCTGCAAACAGGCTGTTCGGAGCTTTGCTGCGCGTTACCATGGCAACGTTCCAATACAGTGCCTGCTTGCTGGAGGATAGGAGAGTCAGCTTGCAGCCGGAGCACCTGCAGGCTAAAGTGAACATGCCACCACTGGACCACCAGGGCTTGCAGCATTATGTCCCCTCTCCATGGTAAAAGAAAGAAGGGAGGGGGAGACATTAGGAAAGATTTTCACATCTCTCACCTACACACAGCATAGACCCTATGCGCCCTTCACACATATTATGCCCCTTACACAAGCACACTGCCCCCGCACACACACACTGCCACCCTCACACACACTGCCCCCTCTCACACACACTGCACCCTTCACACACTACACTCCCACACACACACACACTGCGCCCTTCACACACACTGCCCCCCTCACACACTGCACCTCTCTCTCTCTCTCACACACACACACACACACACACACACTACACCCATCACACACACACATAGAAAAAAGTAGAATAGAAAATAGAAAAAAAAAAAAAATAGAAACATACCTTTCTAAAAAAAGAAAATCGCACATGCGCTTTAAAATTTGTTACTGTGGCACTGGTGGGCGGTAAGGAAATGTTACCACCAACAAAGATACAAAAGTGGGCGGTAGGTATTAAAAGGTTGACTACCCCAAATTTAAACCAACCTATTGCTCTGCCTAGCAGTTCAAACATATAGCTCAATTGTTAGCTGTCAAAGTATACATATGTATAAAAGCAATATTCCTCCAGGTGGATTCAAAATCCAAAATGTTAATAGGACATCTCTTCATAAGCCATAACAGCCATAGATACAGAGAGATGGTGCAAAAAGAAAAAAAACAATGTGTTTTGTGTGTGTTACTTCAATTAGTTATAATTAGGAGAATTACTTTGGACCAGTATTTTAAACAAACAGTAAATAACAGTATTTTAAACAGTATTTTAGTCTTTATAGTCCAAAGCCTTTTACTAACATGTTTCCCAGACATCATTTTGTTGAATGCAACAAGGGATACAATTAAATAGGGGGATAAAAAAGTCCTACATTTCAACAATTATTATTTATATATAATATGAAACTATATTCAAGATAGAGCGGCCAGTCTGAAAAAATATGAAAACACATATCTAGTTATATCAGGCAATTATATTTATTTTCCCATCATTTTTTTATAAGTGATTTTCAAAGCTTATTAATTAGTTGGAAATACAGTTGGATATTTCAGTTCTCCTAAACACACAAACATTTTCCAGTGATTGTTTTGAAATTAAATAGCAGTCATAGGAAACTTTACAAAATAAAAATATTTTCCAGAAAATCCTTGTACTGTATTATTGCCTTGATTTAATATTGTTGGAAAAGATTTCCGAATGATTTAATATTTTTAGACTATTTTAATTTTTTTCAATATTTAGATTTTTTTTATATATTGATATATTGAAAAGCTTTTACAATTATTTATTTTTCTTTGATAAACATTTAAAATTATTTGATATTTTGAAAAATATTTTGATATTATAATATTTTAATATTTGTGTTTATATTGATATATTTTTATAGACAAAATATTTTTTTATATTTTAATATTTTGAAACTCATTATAAAATTTGAAAAGATTATGCAAAAATATTAAATCGGGGCTTATGGCAAAGCACATAACCTCACAACTTTCCTTTCTTGATATTAATTTTATCCAGTTTGAAATATTGTTCAAATATTTATATGTATAAAAGAGAAGGAAGAACGACTTAGCATATCATAGTAGTTATCTCTATATTAGCATGGAAAATGCAACACTAGCTAAGTTTGCACCCCCTTCTTTATATTTTTCTAACACTTAGAGAAAAGTAAAGGTGGGGGTGGGACAGAATAGTTGCTGTGATCTTCAACAGGGAGACTACAATTAAATTAAGGTACACAAAAGAAATTGCACGCTGTGATCAGTCAATTAGGTGCTTGGGAATCTAGGAAAAACTAATAAATGTCAAAGCCACTAGTCAAAGGGTAGAAGATGGACATTTATAGCATTAATAATAAATGGTTAGCATAGTCTTAAAGGGGAGCTGTAACTTCCCAAGATTTTTTAACACTATTTTTACTTATCTCTCTCTTTAACAAATATGTATTTGTAAAGTGTGAAAAAATAAACTTAAATGTAGAAATCCAGATCTCTTTATCCTAGACTGGACGCCTCCATCGTAGCCCCCTGTCAATCTTTGTTATACGCTCTGTCCTTTGTACATGACAGTCACTATAGAGAAAGCATGCAGCTAAAAGGAGGCATTAAACAATGTCTCTGCTTCCTCTTCATTTGCAATGTTTGCCCTGGCTTTGCCTCCTCTGAACTGAATAATTATGTCATTTGCCAAATCTTTGAAATGTCATGGATATAATGTTAAGTTATACGTGATTTTTACAATGTAAATTAC
Source organism: Pelobates cultripes (assembly GCA_933207985.1). Taxonomy (NCBI): domain Eukaryota; kingdom Metazoa; phylum Chordata; class Amphibia; order Anura; family Pelobatidae; genus Pelobates; species Pelobates cultripes. Next base: position 91,878,196 of record OW240919.1, read on the forward strand.
AGAGAAGTGGTAGTACCCATTTAATGATGTAGTAAATATCCAGGTACAAGCAATCAGGGATAATCACAATAATGATGCAAATACAGCAGGTAGAATGTAACAAATGTTTTACTGACAGGAGGCAAATAATTCCTACGTACAAAGAGTTTATTTTGAAAGAAGCAATCTTTTTCTTTTTTTAAGAAAAATATCTAGAGGTTTACTAATAGTACAAATTAAAATATAGGAGGTGATCAGCGCTTAAAATAGATATACATACGTTACAGATATAGTTTCTAGTAAATAAATCTATGAATATAAAACAAGAGACAAATAATGGTGCTGTACAATAGGTGGTATTAGAAAGAGTATGCATGGGCAAATTGCACACTCAAACTTTATAGAGCTGTCTCAGCTCTAACCAGGAGGCCTGGATGGAATAATCCCCTGCTTATGGGTAAAAGTGTCTTTTGAGCTTGATATCAGAGTTGTAAAGACATCATATGGAAAAAGCACAAAGAAAATTCCAATGGTATGGTATATACAGACAAATGGTACAGATGGAGGAAAATATCCTACCCAGAGCAATGTCCTGCTCTGGTGTGAAGAGCGTGAGGTGGAACAATCCCCACCTAAGGATATATGAAGGAACTGGAAGGATAATGAGGGCTGTATGAAGGATGTACTCCACAGATAGGTATATAAAAATATTACTTTTTTATAAAAATGCTGGGAACAACAGCTATGTTAATAAAATTGAGTATAAGTATAAAAACAAACTGTGGGTAAGATAAGTCCTCACATGACGCATTTCGCCAGAGCTTTTTCAAAAGTGGATGATGTTCTGTTGAAGGACGGCTTTTTATATGTTTCTGGGTAGCTTTTAGCGAGTTCTGGTATTCATACAGCAATTTCCGGTTTACGGAAGGTTGGTGACGTAGGTTCCGGCTCCTGGGTTGTAGGTAATTGAACATCACAGGAAGTGATATATGGCGCAACTGTTCCCATGTCCGAGATTTTAGGATACAACCACAACATGTTAAGAAAAAACTTTTAGAGAAGGAATATGAGAGGAATGCCTTGGAAAGGGAAATAAGTTTAACTACTCAAGTAGAGAGGGATATTTTATCGTCTGTTAAACCTACCCAGCAAACCTCAAATGACACCTTTAAATCTGTGTTCATTACACAGTATAAAATGGACCATAGAAGGGTAATAAAGAGACTACATGATCAATGGTCTATTTTGTTACAGGACCGGGTCTTTGGAGCACATTTACCCGATCATACTACACTTATATATAGAAAGAATCGTAACCTAAAAAATATGTTGGCTCCCAGTTATGCGATTAAACCAGTTACTAAAAATACTATTGTGAATACGGGACTTTTTAGTCTTTGCAATTCCTGTAAAGCCTGCTCTACCATATCTACACGTAGAACCAATGTATTTTCTAGTTTAACAACAGGTGATACTTGTAAAATTAAATCTGAGATAGGATGCCACACGGACTTAGTAGTTTATTTACTGCAGTGTCCGTGTGGCAAACAGTACATTGGATGTACGAAGAGAATTCTCAAAGTCAGGGTCTTAGAACACATTAACAATATCAAGAAAGGTCTTATGACACATTCAGTCCCGGTTCATTGTAATGCCTGCCCCCATTTTTCTCTCAACAACCTTAAATGCATTGGTATTGAAAGAGTTTTGCCACATTGACGAGGTGGTGATAGATTGAAGAAGTTGGCTCAACCTGAGACATACTGGATCCACAAACTTCAAACACTAGAACCCAGGGGACTGAATGTGGCTATAGGTTTAATTTGCTTTTTATAATAGAGAATTATTTTTTGAGAATTACTTTTCTCCCATTTGATCTCTTTCTCCGCCTCTTTCATTTATACTCTCAGTGGATGTTTAGAATTGTAATATTATACTTTTACTGAAAATACAATGTTCCCCTTTAAATAAACATTATGGTATATCATAATAGTAGGGGTATTTAATATTATGTTGGTGTGAGGTTATGTCATGCAACAACTAAATAATATATAAGGATAGGTATGTGTGTTTTATAGATCCTATTAAATGGTTATATGGATTGTTATAAGAACATATATTTTCAATAATGTTACTTTTTATTTTATACTATTGATGCACTTGTCACTTTATAACATTATTTTTATTGGTTCACTTTAAATATCATTAGAAATATAATGGGTGAATAAAGATTGTTATAATTAATACGATCTTATATTTGATTATTTACTGTACCCTCTTTTTCAACTCATGAATACCATTATCTAAGCAGGGAGCTCAATATATGGTAATAACATCATCTCTCTTTAAGCAGATATACATAGTTTTTCCCTCTATAAATTATTTCCTATCATGTATTTCTTCTGGTGACCACTATATGGACACATATTGTTTCATTCATTCCACGGTGGAACGCACTGCCATATTGGCTTTTATGGTACAAGGCTACAGTCAATGGAACGCGGAAGTACCGAGTGAAACGCACTTCCGGTTACGGTTACCAACAGATGACTGAATTTTGGCCAGGACAAGGGAAAATTATTTTGGATCACCTACAGATGAATAGGAGCTGCAATTGAACCAATCAGGACCACAGATGAAAGATAACGCCCACGGAACCACCAATGGACGTAGGGATTAGCCCTATTTAAAGGGACTTGTTGGTGGGGTTTGTTAGGCTGATTTGTTTCAATATTTGTTATTGTTATTTGATTTTAAGGTCCCTTAGGAAGTTCCAAGTCTGGGATGAAACGTATAGGACCATCTATTGCTGTTAATGTTTATAACATTATATAGGTGTTTATTCGCCTTTTTATTTACACTAAAGCTGCTGATTTTTTAACGTTCATCAATTGGAGTTATGGTTCTTAGCAGCATATAGAGATTGGAAAGAGGGATTTACAGCCCCCCAGCAACATCAGGGGAGGCACCCTTGAGCGTATGACATATCTTCATCTTGTGAGTGCATTCATTTACAGCGCACACTTCTAATTTGAAATTGTATTACACTTACTTCAGCTAATAGCAATGATTGCACCATATTCTGTAAAAATGTTTTGCAATATGAAAGATGTATCAGAGGATGAGTAAAGTTTAAAGGGGCATTATAGTCACTAGTACCACTACAGCTTAATTTAGTGGTTCTGGTGTCCATAGCCTGTCACTGCAGTGTTAGAGCTGTAAACACAGCATTTTCAAAGAAAAGACAGTGTTTACATTGCTGTCTAGGAACACCTCTAGTGGCAGTCACTCAGACGGCCACTAGAGGTGCTTCCTAGTTCAGTGCTTGATATTCTCAGTGTAGACCCAGGCACGACGAGTGGGAAAAGGTGGGTAAAACAACTTTAACCTCCAGAGAGAGGGGGTGCCTAGGAAAGCATTGGATTGGCTGAGATGGTTAATTCTGATGTAGAGTAAAGAAAATAAGGAATTTTCTCTTGGGTACTAATAAGTAGATATGCTGATAAAAGGTGAGTGCAACACTTAACGAGGAAGTGAACACTTAATAGTGGAGGATAGGTGTATAAATTATCCAATTGGTAAACTAGCAGGCTTTATTTGTGTTGCCTAAAATGTATTACCCATACATGATCCTATCCATTTAATATTAAAATAGTGGTAGTATTTCGGTCGGTAGCGTAGAGTCTCTCAATTGTCCAATGTAAATGAGTACATCGGTTTGAAAAAATAAGTAACTTATGGTCTAATTAGACCGAGAGATAATAGTCTAATTTCAAAACGTGGTGCTCTAGGGTTAATAGGGGAGTGTACAACTAAGCTGTTGACTGACTTAAAGCCACATCAGGGGGTGTACCGTTAGAATCCTGAAAAATTGGATTAGCTGTTGGAAATGGAGCAGCATATAACCCCAAATACTTAAGGCAAACACATGAACAAGTATATGTGTATTTGGTGATCCATATATATCAGACTAAATACAGGAGTTGTATACGTCAACTTATCCAGATCCCCCAAAAAGCAATTCTCATTAGAATGTCTAAAGAGCTATTGTCCTCATAAGGTAGCTGGGTTTGTAACCTCCCCTTCCAGTAAGCTGTGCATACATACTGATTTCCCCATGTATGCGTCTGAATATCGTCAGCCTCAGCAAGATAGTCCCTAAGACACCTGTGTGGGTAACAGTTAAACTATAAGTTCCTATTGCTGCAGTCTAACTCCTCCAACCATCTAAATATACTTGGTACAAATCCCCACCGGCACGACGAGGGAGAAAAGGTGGGTAAAACAACTTTAACCTCCAGAGAGAGAGGAAGCCTAGGAAAGCATTGGATTGACTGAGCTTGTTAATACTGATGATCTCAGCCAAGGAGGTGGGGCAGAGCCAAACGCCGCCCTGCCCGTAAGCATCTCCTCATAGAGATGCATTAAATCAATACAGCTCTATGAGGAAAGTTCAGTGTCCCCATGCAGAGCACCTTTTTTTTTCTCTGAAAAGACAGTGTTTACTGCAAAAAGCCTGCAGGGACAGGCTATACTTAACAGAACAACTACATTAAGCTGTAGTTGTTGTGGTGACTATAGTGTCTCTTTAATCTATACACTCCAATTTCACACATTATTTTAAATAGCATAGAACACATTTTGCTTTCTGTGTTTGACTCCATGCGATAATGTTCTATGCTTCTTACAGTACATCCGTCTCAATATTTCCATAGTTCTTTATTCCTCCTGTTTGTTTCTCTCACTGTCACGCCCATATCTGCTCTCTTGGGGAGAGCTTTTGTTTTCAGTCTTAATTAGTGGAAATTTTAGTTCCATCACATATGTTTCCCCAATAACCTCTCCCAGCTCTACAAGCTTATTTTAGAGATAAATGTGAATTTACACAGGCAAACACAGATTTATACTGTTGATAATCAGATACATCATTTTTGTGTTTATATAGTATCAATTCTATACTGTGATAGATAATGTAAATATATACTTTAACTTTAAATGTAATCTGTCACTTGTACTAGAATCTATTGTATCACTGATGAGAATTTTCCCCACAAGGTTTACTTTTGAAAGAGTAATTTTGGAGAAAATCGATCAGGTTGATCTGTACTAATTCTGAGCTAAAAATCCGAGATGAATTATAAAAACCAGAATGTCCTTGTATTTTTAAGGTACATGCAATGTATCTATAGGGTGGCTCTGGGCATGGGCTCAGTTACCCAGGCACCACTATGAACTTCTAGCTGTGCTTGCATGTGCTTGTACACTACGTCCATCACTGTACATGATGCATGCTATGATGCAAGTCTGCATGCCAGGTATTGGCCTTAACAACTGTGGGCAGGCCATGGCATGACAGGTAAGTGGTGTTACCATGTCACAAGCCCTAAACTGCAGGGCATATGGCTTCCGTGGAAGAAGAAGCTGCTGCTGGAAGCTTCCCTTAGCCCATGAGCTAAGGCCTGAAGTGCCAGGCCTGCTTATTGGCTGAGAGTATTAGCGGAGCACTTTTATTCCATGTACCATTTAATTAGGTCAGTGCAGAATGATTTCAGCTGCACAGGAGAATGAGGCCAGGTAAGCTATCAAACTGGTCACAAATTATTTAACTACATACCCAGGGAATCCACCAGGGCACTCCTGGAGCCATCATCACTGCAAATCACTGTAGTGGTTATAGTTCTTGGGGTTTTCCTTTAACAGGTATTTCTACATCAGTGCAAAAGTACAAACTAATAAGCATTCAGTATAGTTCTTGAAATGTTTGTTATAAAACCAATTGACTTGCCAGGGTCTCTTGACATCATAACCATATCTCAAAACATTGGAAGGAATGTAAATTTGGATGGGTGGGTCAGGGATGTCACCAGTGACACAACTCACGAAAAGGGGTGGGCCTGTCTGGGCCTGCCAACTGAAGGACTGAAGGGTCCTGTGAAGCCATCCTCCAGGACCTTCCAGATAGTGCTGCTAAAGTTCTCTACAGGGTCCTAGTGTCTGTGCACAGTGCAAGCACATCGAATGAGGCACTAAAGCTGTGCTGTCTGAGGACAGTGCTCTGGTGTTGCTGGAACTAAATTGGGACAAGATCCTAAAATTGGGACTGTCCCGCACAAATGAGGATTGCTGTGGAGCCTGGCATACCCCCACAGCATACCTCCCAAGTATCCCTATTTAGGAAGGGCAGTCCCTACTTTAGACTCAAATCCCTGTGTCCCTCTTTTCTTTCCTAGGGTCCCTCTTTTTTAGGAGCTCCATGTCATTGGTGTGTTTGAGTGTGTAACGGAGCTCCTCAGAGTAATACTCACAGTAATGTGTCTTTAAACTGCTATAAATGTGTTTAGAAATCAATCTGAGTAAAAAAGATCCATTGTTCAACTTCTAAATTATATTTTCGTTACATAAATTGTTATTAATAAGTCACGTAAAATTTCTGTGACCCAGCCCTTGCCACACCCCCACTCACACCCCTAAAATTAAAGTGTCCCTCTTTGTGCGTTTGAAATGTTGGTAGGTATGCTGCCGTGAGCTATAATGGTTAATTTGCTTAGAGTGCACCTTTATGAAAGAAGTAAAAATCTTCATACATCCAAAACCTCTTAATAAGACCATTACCTCTACCTACAAGTTAAGTTGACTAAATATATCAGAATAAAGGCTTTTAATGTCAGGAAGTTTAAATGGGAGCTCATAAAAAGTCAAGGCAATTCAGGAAGCACCTCAATTGACATATGTGCGTGTGTGGTTAATTGTTTTCTGTTAAATGGTTAATTACGGTACCTTTCCAAATTCTGCAGTTATCTGTCAGACATGTGTGAACTACTGAGCCAACTTACACATAAACATGCAGTATGAGAGTTCTAACAAGCAAACTTAAGCACATAAAGAAATAGACAACTGTCTTGAAATACTATAACTAAGAGGATAGATGCATCCAACAAACACCTAGAGAACATTTATTTGTGAGTGTCTATGTATTAAGCAGTGTATGTGTGTTATTTGTGCATGTATTAGGCAGTGTCTGTGTGTGCATGTATTGGAATATTTGTGTGTGTCTTTGTATTAGGCTGCATGTATGTATGCATTAGTAAGTGTGTGTGGATTAAGCAGTTTTTGTGTGTGTATGTATGAAGCAGCCTGTGTGTGTTATTTGCACATACATTAGGCAATGTTTGTGTGCATGTATTAGAAGATTTGTGTGTATCTATGTTATAAGCTACATGTACGTATGTATTAGGATGTTTGTTTGTCTATGCATTAGGCAGTTTTTGTGTGGATTAAGCATTTCGTATGTATGTATGTATGTATTAAGCAGCCTATGTGTGTTATTTGCGCATGTATTAGGCAGTGTTTGTGTGTGCATGTATTAGAAGATTTGTGTGTATCTATGTTATAAGCTACATGTACGTATGTATTAGGATGTTTGTTTGTGTATGTATCAGGCAGTTTGTGTGTGGATTAAGCAATTTGTTTGTGTGTATGTAATGAGTAGTTTGTGTGTATTATGCAGTGTCTGTGTAAACCTATATTAGAAGGTTTGTGTGCAGCTATCAGAAAAGGCAACTACTGGATTCATAGAGACTATGAAACCATGACACAAGTCGGACACACCATGGGCTTAACCCTCAAAAAATATTAACCAAAAAGATAAATAAGTACAGTCCCACAGCAAGCGGGAGAGTGCTGCCTGGCGGTAAGTAGAGTCCCTTAAAACAAAAATCAGAAAATCAGAACTTAATCCAATGTTATTAAAGCACAGACTAGAACTACCAAATAACAAAGGAATGGACCAGTGAAATCGAACCATTATCCTGTATAATCTCCCTTAGTCATATTGTAACCAAAAAATTACTTAAGATGGGTGCACAAAACCAAACAAGGCTTTATTGGACTCAGGCCACTGCACCCTACATAAAACATGATCAATCTGACCTAGGGAGTAATGGGAGTAGGGCATCCAAGCCCTTAAATATCATATAAATAGTCTCTGAAAAAAACTTCAAAAACACTGATATGGTATACTCATTTGAAAACATGACTAGCAACATCAGTGGCGTACTAAGGGGGGGGCGGGGCGGGCGGTCCGCCCCGGGTGCCAGCCGGGTGGGGGGTGCCATGGCCAGCCCCCCCGCCCCCCCCATGCTGCAGCCGCCCGAGCGCTCTGTGAAGAGCCTCAGGCGGCTGCAGCTTTGCCCGGGCGGTGCTTCCATGAGGGCGGACCGCACCGCCCGGGCGCAGCCTGAGGAGAGGCTGACAGGAGGGAGCGCTCCTGTCAGCTCCCTCACTGCAGCATGCTAGTCCGCGGGTACAGAGAGCAGCTGTCTCCTGTACCCGGCCGGACTAACAGGAAGTGCACACTGAGTGTGCACTTCCTGTTAGTCCGGCCGGGTACAGGAAACAAAAGCTCCCTGTACCCGCCGGCTATACTGGGCTCGGCCACGCTACAGGGAGGTGGGGGGTGTGAGAAAGAAGGGGTGAGAAAGAAAGGGGGGTGAGAGAGGGTGAGAAAGAAATAAGGGGGGGGTGTGAGAGAGGGTGAGAAAAGAAATAAGGGGTGAGAGAGGGGTGAGAAAAATAAATAAGTGGGGTGAGAGAGAGGGTGAGAAAAAGAAATAAGGGGGGGTGAGAGAGAAATAAGGGGGTGAGAGAGGGGTGAGAAAAGAAATAAGGGGGGTGAGAGGGGTGAGAAAAAGAAATAAGTGAGAGAGGGGTGAGAAAAAATAAATAAGTGGGTGAGAAAGAAATATAAAGTGAGAAAGAGAAATAAGGGGTGAGGAAAGAGAAATAGGGGTGAGAGAGAGAAATATAAGGAGAGAAATAAGGGGTGAGAGAGAAATAAGGGGTGGGTGAGAAAGAGAAAAGGGGGGTGAGAGAAAATAGGAGGGGGGTGAGAAAGAGAAATAAGGGGGGGTGAGAAAGAAGGGGGGGTGAGAGAAAATAGGAGGGGGGGTGAGAAAGATAAATAAGGGGGGGTGAGAAAGAGAAATAAGGGGGGGTGAGAAAGAGAAAAGGGGGGTGGGTGAGAAAGAGAAATTGGGAGGAGGAGAAGGAAATTGGAGCGGGAGGAGAGATTGACATTCATCACATACACACAATGCACCCCTTGCACACAGAAAAACACACAGACACACATACACAAGCAATGCAACCGTTACACACAATGCATCCCTTACACACACAGAAACACACAATGCATTCATTACACACACTCAATGCACCCCTTACACACATTCAATGCATCCCATACATACACAGAAACACACCTTGCAGTCCTTACACATACAAACACAATTTCACACAATGCATTCCTTACACACATATCAGGACATCCCCTACACACTCCACCCCCTGTGAACAAACTCATTGGTGGAACATGAAGGTGGACCCTGGGACCCAGACCTTGAGCTGTGTAAAGGACCCCCAAAAAATGGAGCTGCTTCCAGTTCTCCCAGAACATTGATTTTTGTGACCACAGTTACAAACCGCCTCCAGAGAGCCTGTTCTGCACCAGACCAGTGGAGCCAGACTGCAGCTAGAGCCCATCATCATCCTCATCTGGTTGTAAGTAGGCAATCTAGTATATTATTCGTGGCACTAAGCTCTAATTTACCTCACATTAAAGAAACACTATAGTCCCCAGAACCACTTCAGCTTAATGTAGTGGTTCTGGTGTCTATAGCCTGTCCCTGCAGGCCTTTTAATGTAAACACGGCGGCACTGCAGCACTGGCGTTAGTTAACATGGCAAATCATATGGTTGGGGCATTGTCATGTCACATGGGGGGCGGCAAACTTTACTTTTGCCTAGGGCGGCAAAAATCCTTGTACCGGCCCTGGCTGGAGGGGGCTGTGTGAGCTGTGGCCGCACAGTGTCCCATGGTAGTTAGGGTGCCGTGCGGCCAGTACAGCTCACTCAAGCAAACAGCTGATAAACTGGCCGCACGGAGGAAATGTGTATGTGTGACTGTCTGTCTGTAACTGAGTGTGTGACTGTCTGTCTGTAACTGAGTGTGTGACTGTCTGCCTGTAAATGTGTGTGTAGGGCTGCAGGGATTTTGTAGAAGGGGGTGGGGGTTTTGTATTGGGACAGGAGTCTTTATAAGGGGGGATAAGCAGGGGATTTGTGGAAGGGGGTTGCGGGGGTTTTGTAGATGGGGCAGTACAGGATTTGTAGAAGGGGCAGGACAGAGGTTTTGTAGGAGGGGCAGGGCAGGACAAGGGTTTTGTAGGAGGGGCTGACAGCGGTTTTGCAAAGTTTACAAATTGTAAAAATAAAAGAAATAAAACCTTTAACATTTTTTACAGGTTTTTTTTTTTTTTTTTTTTGGGGGGGGTGCCAAGCACAGGATCCGCCCCGGGTGCCAAATGCTCTAGGTACGCCCCTGAGCAACATTAATATCGGTAAGACATATACAGGGTTGCTCCAAGAAGGGTAAATTAAAAAATAAATTTACAACGACTAATTTCCAAAATTACAAGTATAACACTAAAATTGCTATTAGCAGATAGGTAGAAACAGAAAAGGGGTAGCCATGTCTCCTTTTGAAACTAACTAGACAGGATAAGGAAAGGAGGAACCAAGTAACATTATAAATATGGACAGGATAAGGAAAAGAGAAGCCAAGTAACGGCTCTGTTAGAAGACACGGATGGCCTTGATGTAAAACCATAGAGAGTTGAGAAACTAAAAAAAGGGAAAAACAAACACATTACCAATAGGTGTCTCTAAGTAAATATGGTGTAGAGATCGTAATGTGGTTATCACAGATGAGGTTGTCACCAAACAAAATAGATAAATAAATAAAGTAAACTTCACCTTTAATAGATAATTTGAAAGCCATTTAAATAAAGATAAAGTAACAAAAAAGTTGAGACCAAGATATTTGGTCCTAAATGAAAATTATAATCTTGCTATAGCAACACTAAGCATTCTTAATCAGTATGACTACCTGAAAGAGACAATATATTGAAAAATAAAACTTTGTGATGAAAAGTATCTATTTATGCAGTATATACAATACAGGTAGGGGGAGAGGCGATAACTATTCCTGATAACTAGACTCTGCTGCAGAAAGAGTCCAGTCAGATAGTTGAGCTGCCTCAATTAGGCAGAATGTGTATATACAAATCGCTTAACTCCACCGAAATAGGAGTAAAAGAATGCCAAAAAGGTGTATAATATGAAAAAAAGATTCTATAGAAGGGGAGATCCCTGATAGGAGTGATTCACAGAGATCAATAGGTGATAGTTGGTAACAGAAAGGAAAATATCACGTCCCTGTACCTAGACTGAACTTATCAGTACAAAACTAGCATGCCTTCGAGGGCACCCCTTAAGTAAAAACTGCACTATCACTTGACCCCCCCCCCACTAAGTAGCAAGACAGAAAATAAATAGAAATAAAAACAAAAACGGGCATAGAGCCCAGTCTCAGGATAGCCGTTCAGAAAAAGTATCTGTCAAATAAACGGCAGTGTGAAATAGAACACTGAGATATTGCCGACTACGGCGTCCTGAGCCCCTGACGCGCGCGTTTCGTTCAGGTACTCATCAGAGGGGAACTGAGAACCGGTAAGTATCGGGTTTAAATATGTGAAACTTTAATTTGATTCGTTAGGGTAAAGTGACCATTAACCAATAAGGTCAGAGAGGAGGAGTATCTATATTGCTGCCGGTATTAACCCTTTTGGGATACTAAACCGTGAAAATATATGTGGGTGACAGAAAGAGAATAGTAGATTTGTAAAAGAATATGTATAAAGTTAATTTTGAAACTGGAATAATAAGTTAAAACGCATAAAATCGATTGACTGTGTGAAACAAGACTGTATTCACATTGTGAATGAATGAGTTATATAGGGTTCTCAAATTAAATACCAACTAATAATTTTGGCCATTAAATGTATAGTTATTAATTGATCCAGAAGTGCTCTTAACGGATGAAGTGATAACTAGATTAGGAAAAGCGCGGCCTGTTTCCGCATATTAATACCGGTGCAGGACTCAAACACGGATCATTCAAATTATATAATATGAGGGTCATAAAAGTGTCTGTAATCAAGCACAGAAAATTATATGAATAAATTGGCACAAATACTCATGGTGATTAGAATGTGCTCTGAATGAGCAGATGCCAAATAAAGACAGCGGATCTACATAGTGCCCAACAACATGATACATAAAACTTTTAGGGGCATTAACTCACCGGTACATTTATAATTAGTTAAACAGATAGATATGATTCAACAGTCTAAGAGGTGTCTAAATTACCGGAATGAACCCTTTTAAGAGTTACTGGCCAGCCGATGCGGGACTCAGGCTCTGTACTAAAGTGCCTAAAGTGGCTGAATAGGCTAGTTTTAAACAAAAAAAAAATATTCTGTTAAGGAAATATAAGCCCTTGTAATCCAACAAACAATGAGTGTTGGATGTCCATCGAAGGGATACCTAGATATCGCTATAAGGGGATAGTGAAAACAGGACAAGGGTTTTAAATGGACTCAAAAAGAGTGTTCAAAGTAGAAACAATATAATACTCAACCAAGCGATAGTCACCGGTACAAAGCTCCAGCGTGTTGCTAGAGTTATACAGGGACCTAAGGTGGCAAAGCTAATTGGTAAGAGAAACCACTAAGCTGGTATACGCCTAACTTTAAAGATAGAATAAATGTGGATCTATTCATACAAATGACCACAGAGAAAATAGAACTACTCCGGGGCGTACCTAAAGCATTTGGCACCCGGGGCGGACCCTGAGTGTGGCAGCCACCCCCCCATAATAAAAATTTAAGAAAACACCCACAATTTTTTTCAATGTTTTCAATAATATTTATTGCACAAATTTGTAAACTGTATATCAACTTGAAAAAAATGGAACTATGAAAAATAAATTAACTTAAAAATAAATTTAAATAATTAACATTTACGTAACAGCTAATAAGCTTTCTATAAACAAAAAAACACACAGATTCAAAGTGACCACTCAGTCTATTCGACAGAGGTAATTTGCAATGATTCACATCCGCTGCCTTCGAGCCTTCATTTCTGCAAATTTATCGATTACTTCATCAAAGCCAATCTTCCTTGCATATTCATGCTCAATTGAAAGTATAGCCAGATTTGTCAACCTTGTCTCACTCATGGTTAAGCGAAATAAATTTTTTATCAATTTTAATTTGGAAAAACTTCTTTCACATGAAGCAATGGACACACACAGAGTCAAAAAGAATCTTAAACACAGTGACAAATTTGGCAGAGATTCACAATAATCCCATTTAACAATGAACACCAGGAACTGTAATGCCGTCCATTTCTTTGCTTCTTCAGCACTGATCTTGGCAGCTTCCAAATGCCTCCGCAGACGTTCAATTTCACTAAAGATGTCTTCATTAGAGAATTCGTCAAAAATCTCAGTCATTTTTGGGGTATAATTACGAATATCTTTCTCTGTTGCCATAACCAGAGAGTTTGGCTGAATAACAGTAAACATTGAAAGGATTTTTTTTAATTGCCTGGGAACGAATTTCCAACTCGTGATGAAAATGATCAAGGCACTCAAACATAGCCCTTTTCATTTCCTCTGGCAATGTGAGACCAGCGTCATTTGCCTTCTCTCCTGGCAATGTTTTACGAAGCTTTACTCTCCCTCTTCTTTCCATTGAAATGTCCATTTCTTTACACGTAGTAGTTGAATAACCAATGGCCTTTTCCACAATTTCACTGTGCTGATCTGCTAGAAACGCTTTCAAACCTTGTAGTTTCACAATGCACTTTTCAAGAGTGAGTCCGACTGTTTGCAAATATTTCTGTGTGATATTAACTTCTTCTAGAACTTCACACCAGAAAGAAAGGTAACACAAAAAAGAAAAATCACATACGGCAGACAGCAACATTTGAGCCGGTCCTCTTGTGTCCACATTTTCTTTGGGATTAGACAATTTGTCAAGGGCTGAAGTCAGTTTTTCAAAATTTGCCATCACTGGCTTCACAGCATCATAATGAGCGCTCCATCTTGTTTGGGAAAGTCTTTTCACTGTCACACCTAAATTCTCCATCAGCATTTCCCAACGATGTGTAGAAACCAAAAAAAAAAAGAATACACTCTCTCCAATGTTCCAAAAAAGGTCACACAGGAAACAACACTTCCAAATGAGTGCACCCCACATAGGTTCAGGAAATGGTTTGCACATGGCATAAACAAAGCCTTGGGATTAATCTCTTTTATTTTTGCCTGAAGTCATTCTCTTTCCAGATGCAACAGCATGTTTCAGCCTCATGAAATGTTCCTTTAAAATGGGATCATAGTTTGAGAGCAATTCTACCAATTGCAATTCCAGGAAGTTGCCTTTGTTTGCGGATGACATGTCTCTCTATGATCACGAAAGGGAAGATTCTGGTGAGCCAGAAACAAAGTTACATCCAAAAGGCGATGCAAAATATCCCTCCATTTCCTTTTCTCTCTGTCCACTGTTGTTTGATGGACGTGATCAAGGCATTTTTGTAGCTTCAATCCTGCTCTCAAGGTCTTCCATTTCTCCAAGCATGTAAGATGCTGCTCAGAAGCCTCATGATCAGACATCTTTGGGTTCAGCTTCCACCACAATTGAAACCCAGTAACAAAACTGAATGTCCCTGTTACTTTGTCATCAACAGCAAAAAGTCTGCAGCAAAAACAAAACAAACCTTGTTTTGATGGAGAGTACACTATCCACGTTCTAAGAATTTTTTCGCCATTAGGCAGAGCCTTACAGAACCATGCAGTGGTCAGCTGTCGACTCTTCCCTTTTGATTTCTCTCCTTGCCTTTCAACAGGACTGAATGGCCCATCTCTATCTTGGAAAGGTTCACTTCCCCTCTTAATAAGGTCCACTCTTAAAACATCTGGAACTGGAACTGGCCAAGCAGCAACATCAGAATAAACTGACAGTCGAACAGTCTCCTCTTCTTCATCATCATCATCATCATCAGAGTCTTGCTGATGCAGGCTTCTGCTGGCATCTCCTTTGTTTACATCGCTTTCACCGCTTGAAGATAAAATGATCTTCTCCAATTCTTGTGCTTTCACATATGAAGCTTCTTGAGAAGATACTTCAGGCATTTCACCTCTGGATTCAACAGACTGAATGTCTTCAGCACTTTCTCCGACTGCGGTAGATGTTGAAGGTGCAACATATTTTAAAATTGATCCAGACATCGCCTCAGCTGACTTTTCTCTTGCCTTCTTAATTTTTCGTTGCTGAGACCTGCTTGGTCGATTTTGCTTCATATTGGTGTTTTCTGCAGAAAAATCCTAAATGTATTTTGGTTCTAGGGTTCGCTAGTGCAATATCCATCTTATATTTCCCATCTTGGCATACCATTTGTAAAAGTAGACAACCCAGGGTATTTAAAGGGACACTATAGTCACCCAGACCACTTCAGCGCAATGAAGTGGTCTGGGTGCCAGGTCCCCCAGATTTTAACCCTCCGGATGTAAACATAGCAGTTTCAGCGAAACTGCTATGTTTACATAGCAGGGTTAATCCAACCTCTTCCTGACAGCCCCTTAATTCTTTAATCCCCCCTTTAATTCTTTAATTAATCCCCCCTCTTTAATCCACACCCCCCTTTAATTAATCTAACCCCCCTCTTTAATTAATCCACCCCCCATTAATGAATCCACCCCTTTTAATGAATCCACCCACCTTTAACTAAACCTCCCCCCTTTAATTATTTAATTAATCCACTCTCCCTTTAATTAATCCACCCTCCTTTAATTAATCCACCCCCTCTTTAATTAATCCACCCCACTAATTAATCCACCCCCCTTTATTTAACTCTTCCTTTAATTAATCCACCCCCCTTTTAATTAATCCACCACCCCTTTATTTAATCCACCCCCCTTTAACTAATTCACCCCCTTTAATAAAACCTCCATCCCCCTTTAATTATTTAATTAATCCCCTCCTTTAATTCCTTAATTAATCCCCCCACTCTAATTAATCCACCCCCCTCTTTAATTAATCCACCCCATCCCCAATTTAATCCACCCTAAATTAATCCATCACCCTTTAATTAATCACCCTCTAATTAATCCTCCCCTTTAATTAATCCACCCGCCAATTTAAATCCACCCCTCTAATTAATCCACCTCTTTTGGTATTTCTTACCTCTTTAATTAATCCACCCCCCTTTAATTAATCCGTGAAGGCGGACTGACGGCGCTGCGCATCAAGTTGCGCGAAGCCGCGGCCCGCAACACTCCTCCCTCTCCTCCTCATACAAGAAGTAAGTCCCGCCGGGCCGCAAAAGTGCTGCGGCTGTGCGCAGCGTAATGATGGGGGGTGACACTTGACACTGGAAGTCATGGCACCCCCCTTCTCAGTGACTCCCGGGGCGAGCCGCCCTCCCCGCTTCCCCCTTAGTACGCCACTGGAACTACTTAACCTCACGGAAAAAGTCATGATTAACAATCTATCTAATGCTGAAAACCAAGCCCTTAAGGAACTAAGTTCGGAAAAAAATCTAATTATTAAATCTTCCGACAAGGGGGCTAATATTGTCATCCTAGAAAAAGATAAATACATTGATATATGCATGATCCATCTCAATGATACGTCCTGTTATTTAAAACTCCAATGGGATCCTACCACTAAATACTTACAGGAGCTTAAACAATTACTTACAAAGGCTAGAGACAATGAGACGATCACCTGGGATGAATTTAAATTTTCAATTCCAAACAGCACTCCAACAGTGGTTACTTTCTATTGTCTACCCAAAATACATAAAGGCACCACCAATCCACCTGGTAGACTGATCGTCTCTGGGAATAACTCTCTCACTGAACAACCCAGCAAGTATTTAGAAAAAATACTTCACCCCTTGGTCATAGAACTTCCATAATTTATTCAGGACACGAAACATATGTTATTAATGCTGGAAAATCTTACGGTACCTCCTTATACCCTGATTGCAAGTCTTGATGTTGTTGCCTTATACAACAACATTCCCCATGACATCGGCTTAATGGCTACCTCCTATTTTTTGGAAAAAACTCAGAAATTTAATGAAATACAAAGAATATTCCTTATGGAGCTCATGGAATATATTCTTACCCACAACTTCTTCGTTTTTAATGGTACCTATTATCTGCAGACTAGGGGCACAGCTATGGGAACAGCTTGTACCCTTAGTTATGCTAACCTTTATTTAGGCTGGTGGGAAGCCACCATACTGGAAAAAAATCTTACAATCTGGCTACAATCAACTCATCCTAAATTGGCACCGCTATATTGACGATGTCCTAGTGTTTTGGACGGGCTCTATTAGTACCTTTGAAGAGATGGTTTCAAAATTAAATGAGAACCACATAGGTTTAAAACTCACTCACATTATCAGTGAGAATCAACTGGAGTTTCTCGACCTAACAATCCGATTAACAACATGAGGTGAAATTGAAACCGAACTATATCGTAATACAATAATTTGTTACATTGGAATAGCCATCATCCCTACAAACTGAAGGCAGGCATCCCCTTCGGACAGTACCTTAGAGCTAAAAGGAACTGCTCCAATGAGGAAACGTTCCTAAAGGAAGACAAGGCACTCAGAACACGCTTTAAAGAGCAAGGATATCCGAATAGGATCCTAAAACAAGCTTTCCAACGTGTCTCAATAATGGACAGAGCCCCCAGCCTTAGAAACCAAAGGAGCAAATCTACTAAACATACAATAAGATGCATTGGGACCTATGATCAGTATTGGAATCCTATTCGTAAGATTTTTTCGGATAATTGGCCCATACTCACTCATAATAAGGATGTGGCAACCAGCCTTCCACAATTTCCCAGCATCACACCACGAAGAGCTAAAAATCTACGTGAACACCGATCCTTCTAATCTTACATTCCAAATTTTAGAATGTATCCATCTTAACACAAGAAAAGGGAACTTTAATCTCATACTCTTAAAAAATGAATCAAGATGGATACATCAATTTAAAACACTGGAACCCCATGGACTCAATGAGGAGTTTAACTTTACTCCTTTTATACATAACTAAGTGCTGATTCCTAAAAAGTGACATCTTCGGCTCATCGGTTTATCCCTTGATGAGCCCCCATTAACCTTTGGTTTGTGTAGTCATTAGGATTAATACTTCTAAAATAACACAAAATTCTCTTACCAACTAGCTTAGCCACCTTAGGTCCCTGTATAACGCTAGCAAGACGCTGGAGCTTTGTACCGGTGACTATCGCTTGGTTGAGTATCATATCGTTTCTACTTTGAACACTCTTTTTGAGTCCATTTAGAACTCTTGTCCTGTTTTCACTATCCCCTAATAGCGATATCTAGGTATCCCTATGATGGACATCCAACACTCATTGCTTGTTGGATTACAAGGGCTTATATTTCTTTAACAGAATATTTTTTTTTTTTTAAACTAGCCTATTCAGCCACTTTAGGCACTTTAGTACAGAGCCTGAGTCCCGCATCGGCTGGCCAGTAACTCTTAAAGGGGTTCATTCCGGTAATTTAGACACCTCTTAGACTGTTGAATCATATCTATCTGATTAACTAATTATAAATGTACCGGTGAGTTAATGCCCCTAAAAGTGTTATGTATCATGTTGTTGGGCACTATGTAGTTCCGCTGTCTTTATTTGGCATCTTCTCATTCAGAGCACATTCTAATCACCATGAGTATTTGTGCCAATTTATTCATATAATTTTCTGTGCTTGATTACAGACACTTATATGACTCTCATATTATATAAGTTGAATGATCCGTGTTTGAGTCCTGCACCGGTATTAATATGCGGAAACAGGCCGCGCTTTTCCTAATTTAGTTATCACTTCATCCGTTAAGAGCACTTCTGAATCTATTAATAACTATACATTTAATGGACAAAATTATTAGTTGGTATTTAATTCGAGAACCCTATATAACTCATTCATTCACAATGCGAATGCAGTCTTGTTTCACACAGTCAATCGATTTTATGAGTATTAACTTATTATTCAAGTTTCAAAATGAACTTTTTACATATTCTTTTACAAATCTACTATTCTCTTTCTGTCACCCACATATATTTTCACGGTTTAGTATCCCAAAAGGGTTAATACCGGCAGCAATAGAGATACTCCTCCTCTCTGACCTTATTGGTTAATGGTCACTTTACCCTAACGAATCAAATTAAAGTTTCACATATTTAAGCCCGATACTTACCGGTTCTCAGTTCCCTTCTGATAAGTACCTGAATGAAACGCGCGCGTCAGGGGCTCAGGACACCGTAGTCGGCAATATCTCAGTGTTCTATTTCACGCTGCCGTTTATTTGACAGTTACTTTTTCTGAACGGCTATCCTGAGATTGGGCTCTATGCCCGTTTTTGTTTTTATTTCTATTTATTTTCTGTCTTGCTACTTAGTGGTGGGGTCGAGTGATAGTGCAGTTTTTACTTAAGGGGTGCCCTCGAAGGCATGCTAGTTTTGTACTGATAAGTTCAGTCTAGGTACAGGGACGTGATATTTTCCTTTCAGTTACCAACTATCACCTATTGATCTCTGTGAATCACTCCTTTTTTTTTCATATTATACACCTTTTTGGCATTCTTTTACTCCTATTTTGGTGGAGTTAAGCGATTTGTATATACACATTCTGCCTAATTGAGGCAGCTCAACTATCTGACTGGACTCTTTCTGCAGCAGAGTCTAGTTATTGGGAATAGTTATCGCCTCTCCCCCTACCTGTATTGTGTATATACTGCATAAATAGATACTTTTCATCACAAAGTTTTATTTTTCGATATATTGTCTCTTTCAGGTAGTCATACTGATTAAAGAACCACTCTAGGCACCCAGACCACTTCAGCTTAATGAAGTGGTCTGGGTGCCAGGTCCTTCTAGGGTTAACCCATTTTTTCATAATTATAGCAGTTTCAGAGAAACTGCTATAATTATGAATGGGTTAAGCCTTCCCCCTAATCCTCTAGTAGCTGTCTCATTGACAGCCACTAGAGGCGCTTGCGTGCTTCTCACTGTGATTTTCACAGTGAGAGCACGCCAGCGTCCATAGGAAAGCATTGTAAATGCTTTCCTATGCGACCGGCTGAATGCGCGCGCAGCTCTTGCCGCGCGTGCGCATTCAGCCGACGGGGAGGAACGGAGGAGGATCGGAGGAGGAGAGCTCCCCGCCCAGCGCTGGAAAAAGGTAAGTTTTAACCCCTTTTCCCCTTCCAGAGCCGGGCGGGAGGGGGACCCTGAGGGTGGGGGCACCCTCAGGGCACTATAGTGCCAGGAAAACGAGTATGTTTTCCTGGCACTATAGTGGTCCTTTAAGAATGCTTAGTGTTGCTATAGCAAGACTATAATTTTCATTTAGGACCAAATATCTTGGTCTCAACTTTTTTGTTACTTTATCTTTATTTAAATGGCTTTTAAAATTATCTATTAAAGGTGAAGTTTTACTTTATTTATTTATTTTGTTTGGTGACAACCTCATCTGTGATAACCACATTACGATCTCTACACCATATTTACTTAGAGACACCTATTGGTAGTGTGTTTGTTTTCCCCTTTTTTAGTTTCTCAATTTAACCATTTAGGGCTTACCCCCCATTTTCACACTATCATTTTCTGTCTCATCTCACTATTTAGGCTCCTTTTTTCCTTTTTATTAATTCAAAACCAGAGAGAGTTTGATGGTCATGGGGATCTATGTGATAGTGGTCTTCTCTTTATTTATCTATATAGGGAGACTACACTCGCTTTACCTTGATGTGGGAGCATTAGTTTATAATTGTGATTGGACTGTGGCTAAGTATGGCATACCCTATAGCCATGCATGGCAAGCAGGTATTCATTTGATTGGTCTTACTTGGAAAGCCCCCATGTGGGAGGAGCCCTTATTAAGGGGATTGCTTTCAGTGTATACTTTACCCCTGACGAAGGTGCATGTAACACTGCACTGAAATGCACGCCGGGCGTTCTTACTCTCAGCACTGTGCACTTTTTGGCACATGTTACACTTTACACATTTATAATGTTACTTTTTTTCCTTATCCTGTCTAGTTAACAGAAGATTTTAAGGAGATCTACTTACCTCCAGGCAGCACTCTCCCATTTGCTGTGGGACTGTGCTTATTTATCTTTTTGGTTTGTGTGTGTCAATATATTAGGCAGTTAGTATGTATTATTATGTAGTTTACGTGTGTATGCATTAGGCAGTTTGTGTGAGGATTAAGCAGTTTGTGTGTGTATGCATTAGAATGTTAGTGCGTATCTATGTATTAGGCAGTGTGTATATGCATTATGTATACTGTGTGTGGATTTAGTAGTTTGTGTTTATGTATTTAGCAGTATGTGTGTGTAATTTGTGCATGTATTAGTGTGTGTATGTATTATAAGGTTTGTTTGTGTGTGCATGCATTAGGCAGTTTGTGTGTGTGTGTGTATTAAGCAGTTTGTGTGTGCGTGTGTATTAAGCAATCTGTGTGTGTAACTGTGTGCATTTATTAGATAGTGTCTGTGTGTATGTGTGTGTGTTTATGTATTATAAGGTTTTTTGTATATCTATGTATTAGGAAGTGTTTATGTATGCACTAGTCAGTGTGGGTATGTGTGTGAGTGTTTGCATTAAGCTGTCTGGTGTGTAATATGTGCATGTGTTAGACAGTGTATATGTGTGTATATATTAGAAGGTTGTGTGTGTCTATGTATTACACAGTGTGTATGAATGCATTTGGCAGCATGTGTGTGGATCAAGCAGTTTTTTGTATGTGTGTGTGTTATTCAGTCTGTGTGTATGAATTTGTGCATGTATTAGAAGGTTTGTGTATGTATGTATGGATTAGGTAATTTTTGTATGTGTATATGTATTAAACAGTTTGCATGTATATGTATTAGATAGTATGCGTGAATGTATGTATGTATTAGGCAGTATATGTGCATTTTACACATTTTCTGTGTGTTGGACAGTGTGCGTGTGTATGTATTAGGCAGTTTGTGTGTGTATGGAGAGACTTAGCAAAAGTGGAACAGAAGGGGACATATGTCAGCAGCACCTTATGTCAAACATCTGCTCTGACAATATGCTTCAGAGTACCCGCTGAGGGATCACTCTGTACTGCTTGCACCATGTACTGATGCCAGGAGGTGGGATGTGATATCAACCCAGCTACAGCATCAGCATGGAGATGCAGTGAGCTGTGCATTTAGGGCACAAGACCCCAGTTGTTATAGTTCATAACAAACCAATTTAAATAGCTTATACTGGTGCAAAAGGAATTGGTAGAAACAAGGAGAACCTCCAAATTTGCATTGAACATACTCTTAGTAAAGGAATTTTACATTCAATACATCTATTACACCCAAGTTTAACAATTCAGATGCATATTCAGAGCTTAGTAGATAGCCCTCAGGTAAACTAAATACCAAAATATCACTAGCACACGTCCCTTCAATGTGTATGACATTCCCTATAAATAATATGAGCTGAAGTGAAGAAGAAAAAAAATAAACAAAACAGAGTAATAAATCAACTAAGCCAAATAGACCCTGAACTGGTGGTTGATAAATCACACAAAATAATCCCAAGAATAAATTTCTGAACAACTCCTGAATCAGCTCAAAAATATATTAATAGATAGGATAGAAAAACATACTATGCAAATGGTCATAGTGTAAAGAAAAGAACTATAAAAAGAAACAGTCAGGGCTCCACTGGATTTCCAAAACTACCCCATAATATGTGTTGGCATGGGTATTGTTTTTTAAATGGTTGCGTATAACCAGATTTCACATAAAATTGTTACATAAATGGCTATCTGCATTTCCCAATCCTTATAAATGTATGTAATGAGCATCCAGTAAACATCCAGCACTTTATCCAAATGATAAACTCATCCATATAGGAGGCACGTATTTCACCCACTCCTGCCCATCACATCCCAACTGTCGAAAGCATATATCTCCCTCAGACCCTATCCTCATGGCCCCATTATGTGTCCATTTGTTTACATCGATGAGTCTTTTAAATCTCCATCTTCAGTCCTATAATTTCACCCCTTTTTCTTCACCTCTCTATTCACCCCATCGCATTCAACATTTGGATGTAAGTGTTTTGTTTGGTTGTTTTTTTTTAATTTTATTTTATGGGATTTTTTTCCACTTGTAATTTTGACAGCAATGGGTTAAATATAATGGCATTTAATAACATAAGCTGTAAGCCAAGAGGCATTTAGAATATTTTATGGGAAAAATCTCTTATTAACTGCATTTACAATTCATTAACCAAACCCATTTTCTACTCTTTTTTTTCAGTTGAAATTATAAAGGAAACCCTGACACATTAACAAAACAATGAAGAAAGGCCTCCTTTATAAATCTATTATTGTAAATTGCACATTTCAAAAGTCTTACTCACTCGAGCAGTTAACTACATCATCTATTAATCTTTCTTGTTGGTGGTAAGTGGTAAGAAAAAAAGAATGTTGATCCACTAAGAATATTTCAGGTTATTCCCCTCTAGTGTGGTTGGTCAAAACATTCGAATTGGTTTGACTTCTTGCCTGAGGTCCACCGGGTGCTGCTTTTCTTCACGGACAGCTGGAAGTCCTCTGAGCTAAGCCCAGCACTGCTCACTGAAGAGTTTACGGGTTGTGGGTACCTCCTATAGGAGATTCCAATTAGCTTTATAGAGCTAGGTACAGCTATGCAGGAGCTCACCCATTGCCTGAGAGTGTCTTCATTGTCTGTTGTACTTTATTCTAAAGAGACTGTCTTCTCCTGCAGACCTGCTGCATTGCTGGCCCTCTGAGGACCCATACAAGATGTTGTCCTTTGGGAGTGAGTAGATGACAGCATATCTGCTTCCATTTATATTTCTCTGCCAACCTGAATCTGGTGGGGAAGCCAAGAGCTTGGCCTCCTAGCTTGTTATCATGTTTTTGTTCTCTGTTTAACAGGTCTGTGGCCACCATACAAATGTCCTCAAAAAGACTTCTGCCCAAGTGAGAGAGTAGAGGCATACCTAGTTTACTTGGCAGGAGGGAAACCCCCCCACCGACAAATTGTAAAATGCTTATATGTGTCTTGCCACCCACTTTGGTGTCTTTCCAATGTCTCCTCACACCCTTGTATGTAATTCGTGACTCCCTTGTCTCTCTTTGCCCCTGTACCCCTTCATTTGTCTCCTTACCCTTCCTTACCAGCTTGTGTGTCTCTTGACCCACTTTACACCCTTGTGTGTGTCTCCTGTCCCATTTAGATGCGTCTCTTAACCCTCATTATCTTATTGCATGCCTCTCATCCCTTTCATTCTTATGTATGTCTGTCTTCTTTATCCTCGCTTGCGTCTCTTAATGCCCCCTTAACCCTTATGTGTCTCTTTTTACCCTTCTCTCCCTAGCTGTTGTGTGTCTACTTTTCCCCTTAATGTTTTTGTCTCTTATTTCCTTCCTTCTTAACCCTTCGGGCCTCTTATCCCAACCTACACCTACTCACTAGTTTATTATCCCTTGCCCTATCTGAAAGGGAGTAAGAGCAGAATGGATCCCCTCCCCACCATAATCCACAAGGGTAGAAAAAGGGGCACTGGGGAGAGGATAATGAAGATCATCTACCGCCAACCCCTGAGGCCATGCTCTAAAGAGTGACAGGAAGGACATCGGTGCTCTGTGCATCCCTCCTCCTATCTGTCACCCAGTGTGAATGGCACAGTCACCCCCAATTTGTAAGCCCTTCATAAACCATTTTTGGGATTGCTTGTCAACCTAGTGGTTACATGAGCCATGATGATATCTTCCCTTCCCAGGTGACATGTATCACCAGCAATGTGAATTCCACCATTGATATGCCCCCAGTCTGGGTGCTTCATGGGAACATTCTCACATTATTCATGTAACTTCCAACTTTCACCCGATACACTGAATCAAGATCTATAGTATCACCTCTCCTTTATGTCATGAAAACATGTACCGGGCTAAAATCAGAACCAAATGACACCCCATGCATAGACATGTCAGCATGCTGTTGAGAAAGTGCCATGGGGCACAAAACCCACCCAGGAAAACCCATGCCTTCTGGAGCTTGTGTGGGGCATCTTTGGAATTAGATGTTTGTATTTCACTTTTTTTTTAGGAATCGATGAGAGATGACACTACCATACCAAACTTAATTCTGTGATTTAGGTCTTAAACAGTTAATGCAGTCATTAAACGTTACATGAAAAGGTCACTTCTATATGTATAGCTCTGTTATGTGAACTGTGCTTGTTTTTACATGGTCACACTAACATTCTGTTTCTTATGTGGCTTGTGTTTGAATTTCTGTTTTGGTCTGTGTAGCTTGTTACTAGCAGTTGTATCATAGCCTCTTGTAATAAAGAAAAAGGTGATCATTATTATTGTGACAAAAGAAAGTGATAAAAATGTCTATGTTTTAACATTTTCTTGTAATAGTTTTCTAATAATCACTTTGGTTCTATTGTAATAAAAAGCCATCTGAACATCAGTTTTTTTTACTGTTGACCTGCATCATTTTGGCCCTTAGTTTGATAACACAGGATGTCTGCTAGTTGTGTAACTTCATGATGCTGTGTCAGTCATCCCCATTTGCACCTACGTAGCATCTGGAACAGGTGCCATCATTAACTCCTCATTCAGCACATCAGTCTATTGCCTATATAAATATTTCTCATTCCACCGGCTGTGCTGTTAAGTTGCTTTGATCTTACTGTGTTTTATTCTTTCCGATTTTTGCTAGACCCATGGTTATTAACCTTTTCTGAAAAGTATCCAAATAATCTAGATGGGAATTGGCTTGTTGACCCACTCCTCAGTTTTAAAGCAAGCTCAGTGACCCATTCTTCTATGGTAATATAA
This sequence comes from Pelobates cultripes, assembly GCA_933207985.1. Classification (NCBI taxonomy): domain Eukaryota; kingdom Metazoa; phylum Chordata; class Amphibia; order Anura; family Pelobatidae; genus Pelobates; species Pelobates cultripes. The sequence continues at coordinate 91,904,036 of OW240919.1, forward strand.
GAAATAGTAAAATAAATTCTATATAACACTCTGTTAGTCTCTTTACGACCTCAGAAGGTTCTCCAGTCTATGGGGGAAAGTCAGTGGTGTAACAGTGAACAATTTATTGGGGGAAGGAATGTGATCAATGTCATGTGCCAGTTCCAACCATTGACCAAATTTAGGTTCCACCCAATGGGTAAAAAAAAACTTCCAGACTTACATTTTCTTGATTTTCTTTATCCTAGCCTTGGTTTACTTTTATTTTCCTATTATTTTCCTTTTTATAGGTTTACAATATTCTTCTGGCTCCCATTCCTTTAGCTTGTATTAAATATTACATTGTTTGATTTTCATTCATAGAAACATAGAAACATAGAATGTGACGGCAGATAAGAACCATTTGGCCCATCTAGTCTGCCCAATTTTCTAAATACTTTAATTAGTCCCTGACATTAGCCTATCCCACGCATGCTTAAACTCCTTTACTGTGTTAAGAGATAATAGTGATTACATATTATTATTATTATTATGTAATTTTTTATATAGCCTCATCAAATTCCGCAGCGCTTTACTATGATCACTTTAGCCCCTTAAGGACCAAACTTCTGGAATAAAAGGGAATCATGACATATCACACATGTCATGTGTCCTTAAGGGTTACGGGAAGATAATAAAAACCTATTTCTCTTTTTTGTTTCCATTTAATGTTATATATCTTGAACATTCTACATATCGATATCCAACCTTTGCCAAGTTCCTGAAAGCATATTTTCCAGATTGGTTATTCAACATGGATCTTTTCAAGAAAAATAGGGGTTAAGTAATTAAGTTGGAAACAGGCACTTGTCACATTTTACAATCCCCATGCTCACCTGGCTCTAAGAAGGACAGTCACTAGAAGTTTTGGAAATAGAAAAAGATTTAATTATTGAATTTATTTTATATCTAGAGTCATCATGCAAATAATGCTGATTTTGGATGCTGGTCATATGGATAATTCTTTATGAGAAGCATTTGGCTGGCAAGCTTGCCGATCTCACAGTAGGTAGATCAGGCTGCACTAATGAATCTGTTTTGGTGTTGGATTACAGGTGAGTTTAATAGTATTAATTAGAGTGTTCCTTTTTGAATCATCAAAATGAAAACATATGAACCATTAAAATATTTTTTTCTCACAATGGTGGAAAATGTATTCTAGTATATTTTCTAAATGAAACTTTGGCAAACTTACAAACAGTCCTTGCTTATTCAACAGTAAAAGATGAAGTTTCATTATTGTCCATAAAAGTTTACAATCAATTTTTCTAGTCTTGAGTACACACATAGAATATGCTATATTTTACACAATAATCAATGTGGAAATCAGAAACAGTCATTTCACTATCAAACTTTATCAGCACAAGGGCTTCATGGCTCTAAAATGGTTAATTATTTTTAGGGGAACATGCACAGTGTTGTCCGTTCACCTCAGTTTTGACCCTAGTATCTCAGAAGGAGGGGTAGGTGACGTGCTGTCACTCCCTTTCTTGGCAAGGTTCCTAAGTCTTAGACTCAGAGCAGCTGCTTTGGACCTGGACGGCCTGCCTGCCATCTATAAAATTCTGTCTCAGGTTCCTAGGGATATGGCTGCCTCCGGTGGCTACTTGATCCTTCCTAGTGGCGTGGGGTTACCTTTGCAGCTGCTGTATTATCTCATGAGTCAGAGGAGGTGGCAGCTCTGAGTGAAGAGATGAAGATAGGGTGTAAGCACTGAAATCTTTGACATTTTCTAATGATTTTATTGTTCGTCATTCATATATTTGTTGTGAGTTCAATCATTTAAGAAAATAAAAGTAACTATTATGATAGGATCATATTGCAAATTTTGAGTCCAGGCTGCTGTCCAAATATTATATTATATACTAGGGACCAGACAGAGGCATAACTAGAAACCTCCAGGCTCTTGCAACATTTGCCCTGGGCCCCATGTGTCTCATTTTCCCCCCAGCTAATCTGTGTGTCTCATGCTTCCTAGTCCCTCCATGTATCTCATTATCCCCCAGACCCTCCATGTGTCTAATTATTCCCCAGCCCTTCCATGTGTCTCATTCTCCCCTCCAGCTCCTCCATGTGTTGAATCCCCCCAGCCCCCCCATGTGTCTCATTCTCCACCACGCCTCCATGTATCTCATTCTCCCCCCAGGTCCTCCATGTGTCTCATCCCCCCCAACTCCTCCATGTGTCTTATTTCCTCCCTTCAGCCCCTCCATGTGTCTTGTTAAACCCCCAGCTCCTCAATGTGTCTCATCCCCCACAAGCCATTCCATATGTCTCAACTGTGCTGTGCGCTTCCCTCTTGCCAGTCACCTGTCGCCCATGCGCCCCAGGCAGGTGTGGTCATGCGCTGGCCTTGAAGTTATGCCGGCCCACAGTCACCTGATTCAACAAAGTGGCCGGGGCCCCTGGAGTGTTGGGTTCTCTCTACATCAGCTCTGCCATTGGGCAGAGCGACACTATATTGTTTTCAATACAGCTTTGTATTCCTAACACTATAGTGCTCCTTTAAGAAGTTTATTATTTAAAGGAACACTATAGTCACCTAAATTACTTTAGCTAAATAAAGCAGTTTTAGTGTATAGATCATTCCCCTGCAATTTCGCTGCTCAATTCACTGTCATTTAGGAGTTAAATCACTTTGTTTCTGTTTATGCAGCCCTAGCCACACCTCCCCTGGCTATGATTGACAGAGCCTGCATGAAAAAAAAAACTAGTTTCACTTTCAAACAGATGTAATTTACCTTAAATAATTGTATCTCAATCTCTAAATCGAACTTTAATCACATACAGGAGGCTCTTGTAGGATCTAGCAAGCTATTAACATAGCAGGGGATAAGAAAATCTTAGTTAAACAAAACTTGCAATAAAGAACGTCTAAATAGGGTTCTCTTTACTGGAAGTGTTTATGGAAGGCTGTGCAAGTCACATGCAGGGAGGTGTGACTAGGGTTCATAAACAAAGGGATTTAACTCCTAAATGGCAGAGGATTGAGCAGTGAGGCTGCAGGGGCATGTTCTATACACCAAAACTGCTTCATTAAGCTAAAGTTGTTCAGGTGACTATAGTGTCCTTTTAATATTTGAGTTGGCCTAACTTAACCAGACACAGGATAACACTTGGATGAAAACCCAAGAATTACAGTGTCTTGCACAAGTATTCATCCCTCCCCATGCCCGGTTACACATTTTATAATGTTAAGACCTGAGATTTTTTGTATTTTATTTTAATTTCAGAAAAAAAATATTTTAATGACAAAATCAGAAAGAATATTACACATGTAAACAACCATGCTAATATTTGTTTGCTGCAAAGTTAGCAACTGAATTTAGCAACATAGACAATATATTATTGATGTTAGGGAAGATAATCTATCAACCTGTCAAAATGACCAGGTTCAGCTTAAGTTCCCATAAACTGCCCTGATATTTCTACTTGCCATGAGACGTGGAATGCAGTTGGTGTTTCCTAAATAAACTTTATAACTAATAAAATGTACCATCTGCCATCTGACACAGGATGTGACCTAAGACCTAAGCACACTGTTTGGTTGACCCAAACTTTGTACTGATTTCCTGAGTTTTTGGAAACTTCAAAGTAGATACAGTAAAGTGTCCATAGTCAGAATGTAGAGGGTCATAGCAGAATTATATGTGTACATTGTATGCAAGTGCACAATTCATAGCTAAAACGTATGGCTTTTATTAATAAAGTCTAAAAGCACTGGGAAAAGGAATTATAATTCAAAAAGAATCTTTTGGTGTGTTTCATAGCATCGCTATGGTGGTGATTAAAAAATGGACTCATAATACATTATATTGCTGCTACAATTATATAAAGATTTCTTTATGGATGGTTAGAAAGTGATGCTATGGGTACCATAAACTCTTATTTTTCAAGACCATGCTAAATGCAAAACGAAAATACATTGAGCAAATCATCAGGAATACAATCTAATAAATAAACTACATATTGTGAGCAGCACAAAAATGAAATTCCAAAAGCTCTGACATATAAAGTCCATTTCTGGGTCTTCTGTGTTCCAAACCCAAAATGTTCATTATGGAATCGAAAGAGAAACATATTGAAAACGAGAGAAATCTCAATGTATCATTCCTGGTAAAATATTTTAGAAATAATAAATAATAATAATATATAAGTAAAAAAAGATATTAGCTGCACACAATTTTCATCTCTGCACACAAGTTGGAAATATTATAAATTGCCCGGTGCCAGCCAGGGCTCAAGAGTATTCAAGTAGAAAAAAGATATTAGCTGCTCTCACGGTCTGTGATAAAACTTCAGTTCTTTATTGGATTCTTTAAAATTAGTTCTAAATAGATCGAATTTTAAAGAATCCAATAAAGAATTATTGTGTGCAGGGACGAAAATTGTTTATATATATATATATATATATATATATATATATATATATACCAGTTGTGACACTAGATGTGGAAAGTGAAGGCAGAAGTCCCAGTTGCGATGGGAGCACTCGGGGCTGTGACTTCCAAGTTAGGGGAGTGGCTTCAACAAATTCCAGGTGGGACATCTGAGATCGCTCTCCAGAAGAGTGCAGTTCTAAGAACAGCTAAGATACTGCACAGAACCCTCAAACTCCCAGTCATCTGGTAGAGGACCCGAGAATGAGCAATAAACATACCACCCAGGAGGGGTAAGAAAATGTATTTATTTATAAAATATTTTACCAGGATGGATACATTAAGATTTCTCTCATTTTCAAGTATGTCCTGGGTCCACAAAACATTGCATTGTTACAATAGGGCACAATATTACAAAAATACAATATACAAATAATATATATGTATATACATACACACATATATAAAGTTAATACATAACAGGTAATGAATATATTCAACCAATTTCATATATCTATATATCTATCCACGATCCCAGCACTCAAGTTCCCCGGTCTTAAATGTGCCCCGGTGCCAACTCCAGCCACAATATACAGAAATGAAGACGAGTGCACTCTGGGGTCTGAAGAAAGTATTAAAATGTATGCTTTTTATTCAGCACATTAAATATCGACGTCTTGATAAAAGTCAGTTGGGACTGAAACGTTGATATTTAATGTGCTGAATAAAAAGCATTAACTTTAAAACTTTCTTCAGAACCCAGAGTGCACTCGTCTTCATTTCTGTATATATATATATTATGGTTTCACCACAACAACTCTGGAATTATGGTCCTGATAAAGTGCTTTTAGCACAAAACATCTAAATAAACATGGTTCCTAGGAGCATTTAACCACTCCATGTTTGCAACAAAGGTATCATTTTATTTAATTTAATCAAACGGTAGTGGTGGAACCTCCTTCATTGGTGCCAGCTTCATTTTCAGCATTATTGGCAGTATACTTATTTGAAGAGGAACAAATAGACTATATTGTGAGGCTAGGATTTGATTCGAAAACAGCTTTCCTTGCTGCTAAGAATACCAGATAAGCAAGAAATAACTGAGTAAAGGCAAACCAGAGTGGGTGAATGCATGTCATACATTAAATCTGGCTGATGTACAGCACCTATTCCCTCCTTCACTACATTCCCATCCTCCCACACTACACCCCTATCCCCCTACAATCACACTACAAGCCCTACCCCCTAACCTACAGCCCCAACTCTGCAACCCCTACACTTACTCACTCTCAGCTTCTATCCCTCGTACACTAAAGTCCCATCCTTCAACTCTATACCCAAATCCTCACCTATCAACTCACGAGAGCCCCTACTCTCTACTCTAAAATCCCAAATTCCCACACCCTGCAGTCCCTATTCTTCGTACGCCACAGCCCCTATCCCCCCTACACTACAGCTCCAACTTCCCAAACTGCATGGAGCTAGTTTGGGGACTTACATAAAGGACTTGCCCCCTGGTAGCTCATGACTTCGATACGCCCCTGGGCATTAGTAATGCTTTGTGTGTCTATCAGCAGTTCTCAAAGTGTGGTGACTCTCCGCAGAGAGCAATTAGATATTGGGAAATATCAGATATTTAACAGTTCTGGTCTTGGAGCTGTCTGTATCAGCGTTTACCTAGCTATCGCTGAATGCATGTCTGCATGCAGTGCTTGCGTGACGTGCTGGGACATTCACACGTACTCTGGCTGATAATTTCTAGAGAAAGTTTGTAACATTTTTGGATTGTAATTTCACTGAAAACTGTTGCAATAGCAACAGGAATTCCAACTGTATACCGAAACTGGACTGTAATTTACCACTATATTAGTTAGCAGTAACATATAGCAATATACACAGAAAAACATTAAAGGAACACTGTATTTCTAACACTTTAGTGTTTATATCAAGCAGTTTCTATATGTTTATGTTTAGGCTGTGTGTGCGTATGTGTGTCTTAGGCAGTTTGTGTATGTATGCAGAGGTGTAGCAAAGAGGAAACAGAGGGGGGCAAATGTGTACCAGCAGTACCTTGTGGCAAGTGTCTGCTCTGCCACGAGTGTCTGATGCTCTGCACCACGCACTGATACATGGAGGTGGGATGTGATGTCACCCAGCAGCAGCATGGAGATGCAGGACGCTGTGCATCTAGTGCACAACAAAAACTCAGTTGTTATATTACATAACAAATCCTTTGGAGTTGATACAATTGGGTTATACTGGTGCAACGGCTACAGACTTTGACGTTTCACAAAATGGAAATCCAAACAACAGAAGATGAAGCTTGACTGATGAAACTTCTCCTGCCGTTGTTTGAATTTCTCTGTTTGAAACGCTGAAGTTTGTTGCTGTTGCAACAGTGGAGATTTTTACCGTTGTTTGCAACTAACGCAAACACTGTTGCTTCTTAAATAGCTCCCAAAGTATAGTTTTTACTCTGATTTGTTAACTATAGATATGGTACTTGCCAACTTTGTGTATATATATATATTTTAGTTTTTTAGTGGTACGATTTAGTGGTGGAAATTATTAGTCGTTGTCCTCCAGGTTTGTCTGTGGTATCTTTTGCGCCTCCCCTGTATTGTTCCTAGTATCGCCTATGATTGGATTCAAAGCTTTCCTATGAGATGCAGCCTTATGTCACCGAGTTTTACCGAGGAAGCATCACTAGTGACAGTCATAATGACAGCCACTAGATGTGTGTTTGTCAGACTGCAGTTTCTACAAAACTGTAATGTTTTACATTGCAGGGTTAAAAGGACAGGACCACTGCACTCAGACCATTTCATTGGGTAACTTTAGTTGTCCTGTAATGGCAGGATCCGCAAGCAGGCAGGGACAAATAAGCTGTAATTGGGAAAATGACAAATTCAAATACCTATTACATATTTACTTAGCATAATAGTTTTCATGATATCCACGTATCAGTGGAGATCTGAGCAAGCCTCCAGTAGTCTGTTCTAGTTCTTGTCTGTTCTAGTTGTTAGATCTTATGTACGTAGTGCTCTAGGTACTTTTCCATTGTGTCTGCATTTTGGAAAATCACATACTAGATCAGATAAATGTAACACTTCTGTGACTCATGAAGAGCAGGCACGTCATAAATTGCAGCAAGCCACTATTAAACCTATACGCCGAAAATAACTGCACCAGGATAACAGCCGATTAGTATACTCAACTACTCAGAATATGTGTGCAATCACTCAAGGAACAAATCACATGAAAGGAAAGTGTTAAATAACTATGGGGAGCTTACAACCGAAATGTTCAAAATCTTTAGAAAATCAAACATATTTTTACCTCTTGGCCAATATTATTTACAGCAATAAAGGAAACTATTTCAGTAAAACATGTATTATCAGATATTATTTTACCAGAAAGATTAAGTTATGGAGAAGTATCTGAATCACATATGCATTGTAGGTACACTCTTGACATGAGTACACTTAAGTTTATAGCATAGTAATGAAGGCATACTGACTGTAATGACTATTTGAATAATGGCTAC
>OW240919.1:91912079-91935302 GCA_933207985.1 Pelobates cultripes
CAGACAATGACAGTATTTGCAGTGCAGTGTGCAGTATATACAGACAATGGCAGTATATGCAGGCAATGGCAGTATATACAGTGCAGTGTGCAGTATACAGACAATGACAGTATATGCAGTGCAGTGCCCAGTATATATACATACAATGACAGTATATGCAGTGCGCAGTATATACACAGACAATGACAGTATATGCAGTGCAGTGTGCAGTATATACAGACAATGGCAGTATATGCAGGCAATGGCAGTATATACAGTGCAGTGTGCAGTATGCAGACAATGGCAGTATATCCAGTGCAGTGCGCAGTATACACACAGACAATGGCAGTATTTGCAGTGCAGTGCGCAGTATACACACAGACAATGACAGCATATGCAGTGCAGTGCGCAGTATGTACACAGACAATGATTGTATATGCATTGATCTCTGTATAAAGCCTATAGCAGTACATTTCATTATTTGGGAGATTCTGCAGAGAAGTTTCCTGAATATTTTTGGCCAGTTTAAACAATCTTTGGCCATTTTACATAGTGTTACAGACATTTTATTTGGTGCTGGGGTGGATTTACATGGTAGGAGGACGTTTTTTTATTAAGGTATGGCCAGTTTAAACAGTCTGAGGACACTTTATATTGTTCTCTGAGCCACAAACTCCGGCTATGTAAACTCTATGGACCGCAAAACTTGTTGCGGTTTGGGTTAATTTCAAGTAATAGTAACAGAATAAACTCTACAGGAAACGGTCTGACACAGGGATCAAACCATGGCAGGATCTGTATTGCACAGTCTGAATATGTGTCGTCCAGCCAGTAGGTGTCCAATAGGTACCCAGACTGTACAAGTCTAGGCTGTAGGAGTCGAGCCAGTCTGGCTGATATTGGCCGGGAGTGTTGTATAATGTCTCTGTAGCGGAGAGGTAGTATAATCCACAGTATCTCCGCTGGGTAACAGGAACAGCATTGTTAAGACACCCCCGGTGTCTTTAAATGAAACCGCCGTTTAGTCGGTTCTTCTGCAATACCAATAATCTCCGTTCGCATAACCTGTAGTGCACGAACCAAGCTCAGGGGAAGCGGCAATCTCCCGACCGAGCTCCGTGACCGGCTCCAAACTCCTGAACAGCAATCCACAAACTGCTGCTAGCCGCCGAACAATAACATCCACCAAGCGGCTTTCGGTTCCATCCAGCAGTCTCTAAGCGTAAAGAAGAAATCCCCCAATAACGAGACAGAAGCTCCGCATTGAGGGTCAAAACAGGATCTGGCTTTACTGTGGGCCAACTGCCCGTATTTATGCAGGTCTCCCACTTGGTGGACACTCCCCTAGGGGACCAAATGGGAGACTGAAATGACAGACAGATATGGGGACATTCCAGACACACAGTCACAGCTTTTACCCACAATGCAATATGGTTTCCTCCCCTCTGCCCTGGAGATAATTAAGAAGTAACTCAATTATCTCCAGGACAAAGCCAGTCACCATTTTAAATATAAAATCAGAAAAGACATAAAAATACATAACTTCACAAAAACCGACCATTTCCCATTCACATCACATATCCCCAGATAGCCTGGATCTGAGTGCATATTATTAGCGAATAGCGCTCAGATCCCACACACATAGTTCAATTGCCATGGAGTCAAAGTTCTTACAGTCTTTCGGTATACGAATGACTCCATGGGAAGGCTATCTGGGTTAAGTCCTTTCGTATGCTTCAAAACTCCCGAACGGCCGGTATTCGTATGCTTTCGTGGAGGCAGCCAGGCGTTCCGTTGTTTCAGCGGTGTTCGGCAGAAAAAGTGTCCGTTTTTAGTTCCATGAAAATAGAGCCGAACACCGCTGGGCTTTCGCGTGTTTTAAAATGGCCGCTGCCTCGTGGTCGACATATGAACGACGACCACCCTGAATTCGGTTTAATTGAGAAGTGTCTGCCGTTAACCACAACGTTCTAATTGGGATCAATAGGTTAACCAGCAGCACACTTCTCTCCTGGGTGGCCATCCGTTCCGTAGTTTTGTTCGGGAAAAACGGTCATTCGTATGGCTGGACTATAGGAACATTTACACGAACGGGGCAAAACAGATGAATCCACCAGCAATAACCAGACAGATGGTTCTGTCACAAGCATAAAATATTCCAAGGAAATAAATACAGCATACAATAATCCCGGTAGCGTTATAAGAATCCTTCCTTCCCAAGAACTGATACCGGAGAAACTGACGGAAGCAAAGCACAGAGGGATGGACACAGGTTTTTTCAGGAAGGAAGAGATTCTTTATTGGATCACCGATCGGGACTCAGAGGGACTAATGTCACCAAAAATACAGCAAGTTCTGAGCCCTGAACAATAGTGAAGGCTCCCTATATAGGCACATAACTCCTCCCATATTAAGCTCCACCCGCACATTCTCTTGACCAATCATTACAAATAAGAATTAACTTCCTGCTTGACCGCATGGCTTGTCCAACACAATGGAGGAGGGGAATACTACATCCTGTATTCTTGCACATGCTCCGTACACTACTGATCGTATCTTGCCTCGTGCAACCAACTGATCGATACGTCAGCATATGCACGTACACATGCCACGTGGTAATCTCGGCCTACTTAATTTATTTTTACCGAGATTCCACCACATTCCCCCCTTTGATGCCTCTTGATATTTTACAATTACTTGAGGCATCACTTAACCTTGGTTTGCATACACCACAAGTTACCTTTGAACCAGACCAGACTTATCCTATGATGTGAATCTTCAACACTCGTCTTCCTGCATTGGTTCTCCCTGATCTAGAGCCTTATATTTATAAATTGCCATTATCTGTGCAGCAGCCTTCCTCTCTGCTATATTTTCTATCAGGCTTTGCACAGACCTAACTACTAAGGGTATAAGACACGGCAGGAGTAGACACAACATTAAAATCAGTAGGACTCCACCTACCACTGCCTTAAGCCCTCCAAACCACTCATACCAGCTACCAAACCAACTACTTGGATTGTACCCTTTCCATACCTGAGTAGGCACATGCGCTAGTTTAACCATATGGCTAGTAAGCTCAGCTATTGCTTGCCCTTCGTCATCTATTTGAAGACAGCAATTGCTCAGGTTAAACTTCCCACATACACCTCCCTCTACTGCCAAAAGATAATCCAAGGCTAATCTATTTTGGTAAACTGCTGTCCTCATCCTGGTATTATGCTTCGCTAGAAGATTGAGCGCTTGTGATGTCTCGTTAGTAATGATCTCAACCACCGCCTGTAACCTTATAATGCGGTTGAGCATATAAATAGGGGTTCTATAACCAAAGGTACCATCCTCTGCCCACGTGGCTGGCCCATAATAATCTATAATACGCTGGGGAGGCCATTCATTATCTTCCCAGGCACCTATCTCTATGGGTCCCCTTTTCTTCCTATGATTCACATCATACACTTTAACACCTAAAGTCTCACCTGTTTCAATAGGCAACAAGAAGGATGGTTTTAACATACCCAACACACATGCCCCTTCCCAGTCCTGTGGTAACTCCGAATAGGCCTTCTTACCACAGATCCAGTACAAATTCGCTGGGGCTCTCCAGTTAGATGTGATGGATAGATCAAACCATACGTCCTTTAAATTGGCATATCTTGCAAACGGGTTAGATGGTTCTGAGACATTTGAAGCCGACCACCAAGTTGTATTCTTTGTATCATCATCATAAGCTTTTTGCCCTAGACAAGTTAATTCTCCTACAGAAGTATTATACATCATTCCTTTCCTCGCTATGCAAACATAACCTATGATGGAGGTCTTCAATCTCCACTCAGATTTACCTCTAACACTCATATGATAGTCGGCTTGTGTAGATATTAATTGGTCAACTGCCTCAGAACCGGACATTACCTCCTTTGCTTCCCAAGGCCATTGGTCTCCCATGTTAGTACCTCCACACACATAGCAGTTGGTAACATTAAGACTACCGGCAATACTCTCGGCTAAATCAATGAACAAGTTTTTAGCATTATGGGGATCTTATTATCTATGCTCATCTCTTCATAAAAGGAATGGTATACTTGATGAGTTTGGGAGGTTACCGTATCAGTCTCTATCCCTATAAACAATATTGTCCCAGGGTCTAAACCCGTCCCATATATTTGAAACCCAAATAAATTACCATATTTATCTAAGAACTTGTCAGGGTTATTTATAAGTATATGGATTGGATTGCATTCCATAGACTTACAATATGGATTAGTAGGCAACTTAGTCACAATCATGTCCTTGTCTGCTGTCTGTCCCCAAGTCGCCCACCCCACACAAGACCAATATGGGCAGAAGTTATAATCTCTATTTGGGCATCTTGGACTTACATATTTATTTTACTACTGGGACAAATATATTTATCGTTAGACCCATACGTCCTCTCCCATCTAAGATCCCCACATACATTCCACGGCTTTCTACCACTTGATATTGCTTTACACGCATCAAATAGCAGAGCACCTGAAGAATATACGGATTTTAATACCGTCTTATTAATTAGGGTCCCCTGAGAATCTCCATTTCTGAGAGTCAACCAAATTGTACGGGGTTGATACTCAGGACTGAAGCACTTAGGTTCTCCTACTCCTAAATGACACACACTATATTCTATATTTAAGTACCTACATCTTGATACATCTCCTTTACACTCATATTGCGAATGCCAAATTAGGGTCTGGGATATATGGTTACCTGTTCTTGTAGTCTTAATGCATACCTCACAGCTAGGAGTGTTGGTACCTCTACCTTCCTGAATATAAAAATACACATAAATAAACATTATTAAAAATACATCTTTCGTCGTCATCCTCAGTCTTCGTCCGTGCGAAGGCACCTCAGCTTCCAGGATGTAAGTACTGCAGGGAATGGAGTTCTGCTCGTCTTCACAGGGGTCCCCTCAAGACTTTCCCTGACTTATACACTCGTTGGTGAGTGGACAGGCTTTATTATGGCCTTCTCACTCACTTACCAAGTCTCTGAAACAATAAAATTTGTAATCTACAAGGTTCCTCGTCACTCCGACTGAGTCGTGCGTTTTAACCGGATCTTGCAGGGATTCTCTGGATTTGCTGTAACTTGCCAGGAATCGGCTGCTGCTGGTTTAACCCTGGAGTGATGTATCCACGGAGCCACTTCGGCTACTTTTATCGCTGTAGGGGTAGACAGAAGAACAACATAAGGACCTCTCCACTTGGGCCCTAACGGCACATTATTCCACTCTTTAATCCACACTTGGTCGCCTGGGTGGTAACTATGAATTGGGGGATAAATATTCACAGGTAATCTATCTTGTACCCATTTCTGTACCTCCTCCATAGTCTTACCCAACTCTACAACCTGCTGCCGGGTAATTCCTTCTCCCAACTGACTCAAATCCCCCCTTAAGTTACCAAGCACGGGAGGTGGTCGCCCGTACATGATTTCAAAAGGAGAGAGGCCCATCCTTCTGGTAGGTGTACTACGGATTCGCAATAGAGCTATGGGCAAGAGAACGTTCCACTTAAGTTGGGTTTCCTGACACATTTTAGCCAACTGATTCTTAATAGTTCTATTCATTCTCTCTACCTTACCAGAACTCTGGGGTCTATATGCCGTATGAAGCCTCCACTTTATACCAAGCATATGAGTCAATTGTTGTAGGCACTGATGAACAAAAGCTGGACCATTGTCCGATCCTATAGAGCAGGGTAGTCCATATCGGGGTATTATTTCTCGTAGCAGGAATCTCACGACTTCTCCTGCTTTCTCTGTACGAGTAGGACATGCTTCTACCCAGCCTGAATAGGTGCACACCACTACCAGCAGGTAGCGATGTCCACCCGATTTAGGCATCACTGTATAGTCAATTTGTAAATCGGACATGGGAAGTCCCCCCATAAACTGGACTCCTGGTGGCTTTACTGGTCCTTGTCTTGCATTATTTTTAGCACACGTTACACATCTACGTACAATGGCCTGAGTCAAGTTGGACAATCTTGGTATGTAGAAATGTTTTCTGAGAGATTCTTCTGTACTGTCTATCCCAGAATGTGTCCCGTTATGATAGTTTTGGACAATTTCTACCGCTAGTGATGCTGGAATAACTATTCTTCCATCTTCTAACTGATACCATTTGTTCTCCAAATACTTTCCAGGTTCAGTCCTTAACCACTCCTCTTCTTGAGCTGTATAAATTGGAGTCCATTGAGACAGTGGAGTTGGTATAAGAGCAGCTATATGCCCCACATATTCCTGTCTTCCTGATTCAGCAGCACGCTTAGCTGCACTATCTGCCATCCGATTCCCTTTGGTTACATCACCATCTCCTCTCAGATGCGCCCGACAATGTATAATACCGACTTCTTTCGGCTCCCACACTGCTTCCAATAGTTGTAGGATCTCAGCTGCGTATTTGATTTCTTTGCCTTCTGAATTCAATAGTCCTCTTTCTTTATACAAAGCTCCGTGGGCATGAGTGGTTAAAAACGCATACTTGGAGTCCGTGTAGATGTTCACTCTTAAACCTTCAGCCAATTGTAACGCTCGTGTCAGTGCTATCAATTCTGCCTTTTGTGCTGATGTTCCTTTTGCCAGTGGCCGAGCTTCTATCACCTTGTCTATCGTTGTTACTGCATATCCTGCATAGCGGATCCCTTCTTTTACATAACTACTGCCGTCGGTGTAATATTGAACATCAGGGTTCTGGATGGGAAAATCACGAAGATCTGGTCTACTTGAAAATACTTCATCCATTACTTCCAAACAATCATGTTGACTTTCAGTAGGTTGTGGCAAAAGGGTAGCTGGATTTAAGGTATTTACAGTCTCTAAATGCACTCTTGGGTTTTCACACAACATTGCTTGATACTTGGTCATACGGCTGTTACTAAACCAATGATTTCCTTTGTAATCCAACAACGTCTGTACTGCATGTGGAACTCGTACATAAAGTTCTTGACCCAGAGTGAGTTTATCGGCTTCAGCTACTAGCAGGGCGGCTGCAGCTACAGCTCTTAGACAAGGTGGAAGTCCGCTGGCCACTGCATCCAGTTGCTTAGACATGTAGGCAACAGGTCTTTGCCATGATCCCAAGTACTGTGTCAATACTCCCACAGCCATTCTTCTTTGCTCATGTACATACAGGTAGAATGGCCGTGTGTGGTCAGGTAGACCTAATGCTGGGGCACTCATCAAAGCCCTCTTCACATCTTCGAATGCCGTTTGCTGTTCTTGAGTCCATAAGAAGGGGTCGTGCTCTGTACCTTTGATAGCTGCATACAGAGGTTTTGCCAGTATCGCGTAGCTGGGAATCCATATCCTACAGAAGCCTGCTGCCCCCAAGAATTCTCGCACTTGTCTTCTATTCCCGGGTATCGGTATTTGGCACACAGCTTCTTTTCTCTCTGGCCCCATAATTCTTTGACCTTCAGAGATATGGAATCCCAGATATTTGACAGTTGGCAAACACAACTGAGCCTTCCTTCTTGACACCTTGTATCCTGCCTTCCTGAGAATGTGTAGTAGATCGTGCGTTGCTTGCTGACATACTTCCTTTGTAACTGCTGCTATCAACAAGTCATCTACATATTGTAATAATACACACTCTCCTGGCATAGACTCGAAATCTAGTAGATCTTGACTTAGAGCTGAACCAAATAGGGTAGGTGAATTTTTAAACCCCTGGGGCAATCTTGTCCAGGTCATTTGGCGTTTCGAGCCCGTTACAGCATTTCCCCATTGGAAAGCGAAGATACATTGGCTTTCTGCGGCAATTCGGAGGCAAAAGAAGGCATCTTTGAGATCTAAGACTGTAAAGTAAGTAGCCCCGCCCCGAATTAAAGCAAGCAGGTTATATGGATTGGGCACGACTGGATGTATACTAACAACCGCATCATTGACTGCTCTCAAGTCCTGCACAGGTCGATACTCATCTGTACCGGGCTTTTGAACAGGCAGCAATGGGGTGTTCCGGGGGGAAGTACAGAATTTTAGGATACCATACCGTATGAACTTATCCAGATAAGATTGGATGTTCTTCTTAGCCTTCTGCGGAATATGATATTGTCTCAGGCTTACTGGATAAACCCCAAGTTTTAGTTTGATTTTAATAGGTGGAATATTGCGGGCCAGTCCTGGTGGGTTGTTCTCTGCCCAAACTCCTGGTATGTTAAATAAGGATTCATCACTCCTCGGGTTTTGGCTAGTCAGCACTGTATAAAGTCGCCACTCTTCTTCCTTTGGTACGGACAATGTCATAATACCTGAGGGTCCATTAAACTTTAAGGATGTTGTTCCATTTGGTAGGAACGTAATCTGCGCTTGTAATTTGGATAGCATATCACGTCCCAGCAATTGGACTGGACACTCAGGCATATAAAGGAATTGATGTTTTACTACGTGGCCTCCCAATGTACAGAGTCGACTTTTAAGAACCGGTTTTTCAGCACTTCTTCCAGTTGCTCCTATTACAGTAATAGTTCTTCCAGATGGAGGAGCAACTAGATTAGTCACCACCGAATGTTCAGCACCAGTGTCGATCATGAACGCACTCCTTTTTCCCCTATTGATACATCGACCATAGGCTCCGCTCGACCAAGGGGGATGGAGCCCGGTCGGTATCAATAGTCCTCCATGACCGTGTCAGCCAATCCCACAAAGTCCCTACCTTCTCTATCGCGGGACCTTTGCGCTGCTGGATAGTACCTATCTTCCCTTACACTTCCTCTGTTCCCATTACTCCCTCTATTACCATTACTCCCTCTATTACCATTACTCCCTCCGGGGCCTCCTCTACCTCTCGCTCTGCCTCTAAAGTTTCCGTAACCTGCCCTGGGTAAGTCTCTCTCATACTGCTCTCTTTGCGGACTCTCGTTCCTCCAATGCCCTTCTTCCTTACAGTACGCGCACTGATTCCTACTCAAAGGCTCCCTATTCCATCTACCATCGCCTCTATCTGGGCCCCGTCTATCTACGCCTGCGATCGCTACCGCTAGCATATCTGCCTTTCTACGCATCTTGCGCTCTTCCTCTTTCTTACTTTCTGTTTCCCTATTCATATATACTTTGTTCGCTACCTCCATTAGTTGGGTGATAGACATACCTGCAAACCCTTCTAATTTCTGTAGCTTGCGCTTAATATCTCCGTAAGCTTGGCTGACAAAGGCGGAGTTTACCATTCGGGAATTATCAGCGTCTTCCGGATTAAAGGGGGTATACAAGCGGTATGCCTCCAATAATCGGTCATAAAAGACACTGGGCGCTTCATCACTTTTCTGAATCACCTCAACTGTCTTCGACATGTTAATAGCTTTCTTCCCTCCGGCTTTCATGCCAGCAATTATAGCATCTCTATAGGCTTTAAGTTGAGCCATATCTGCGCCATTTACATTCCAGTCAGGATCGGTGTTAGGGTAATGTGTTGCGGCCCATGCTGCCGGATTGGCTTGATTTAAAGCACGGGCTCTCTCCTCTAGCGCCTTAATGGCCGCTTGGTTAATCCTTGTCCTTTCCTCATTATTGAACAATGTCATTAATAACTGCTGGCAATCAGCCCATGTCGGGTTATGTGTCTGAACTATCGAGGTGAACAGATCGGTCATAGCTTGTGGTTTCTCAGTGTACGAGGAATTGTGGGTC
Organism: Pelobates cultripes; assembly: GCA_933207985.1. Taxonomy (NCBI): domain Eukaryota; kingdom Metazoa; phylum Chordata; class Amphibia; order Anura; family Pelobatidae; genus Pelobates; species Pelobates cultripes. Next base: position 91,921,722 of record OW240919.1, read on the forward strand.
TTCCAATTCAAGAGATCGGTAGTCGTGAACGGGACATATACGAAGACTGGGTCAGCATGTGCCATTTGACCTGCGGCATCGATATAGGCTGACCCAGGATTCAGACGAAGAGGCATCTGATAATGTTTTAATTGTTGGGTACCGGTCAGTTGTCGGGTTAGTATGGGGCTACGTGGAGGGGCGTCAGTTAAAGGTTCCGGTCGAGAGGTAATAGGGCATGAGGATGTGGGAACTTGATTTTGGGAAAAGTTAGTGAATAGTATACTCCGAGCCGAGCTAGAAGAAGCTTGACCGGAAGTTTGAAGTGGCGCCAAATCAGGATATTCAGATCTAATGGGGGTTGGTCCTGGTTCCGGAAGGGGAGTTTTAATACGAGGGGGGGTGGATTCTGTACTGGAGGAGGAAGCGGAAGTGGATGGGGGCAATAGGGGAAGGGGTGCAGAGCTTCCTGCATTCGCGTCACTTCCTCTTAAAGGAAAGTAAGGGGGCGGCAAAGGGATCTCGGACTCAGGGGGCGTGTCCAAAATGGGCCTAACACCAGTCCTAGTGGACAAACAAGTCCTGGCCACCATGAGGCGACATTGCTCCTCGTGGCATATCCGAATCCATTTTGGCGAGTCGTTTACGGCCTGCCCCCAACAATCAATGTATGGAAACTGTCCGTAAAGTTCAGGCCTACCTGACACAGCCACGTGTACACGCTGTACCAGGGTTGGATCCAAACTGCCACGCGGCGGCCATGCCGCAACCAAAATAGGCCACTCCCTAGTGCACAAAGTGACCAAACGTACAGGAGACATTTTAACCCCAAAATCACATGTTTTGAATCCCTTTTTAAAATTCTTTACCATACAACCTAAGGGATCCGAAATCGTTGACTCTGACGCGCCCATACTTATCAATGGAACATCGTTGACAACGAATACTATGCACGCGTTCTTATTCAACAGTCACACCCGTTTCCTCTGGCAACAGCACCACGTGGTACAGTTACCGAGTGAAACGTACACAATAACACAATAATCACTCAGGGAATTCCCGTACACACACAGCTGTTACACCAGTCACTAAATAATCAATATTATGCCCTTTGGCGAAACTATACAGTCACCCACGCTATAATTCTCTATATATGAATTACCCATCTATAACACACCCCAGTAACATCGTCTTTTACTAGTATCGGTTACAGTACGGTTAGCATAGGTCAAAGCACAATTTAAGGTCACAATACAATTATTAGTGGTTACGGTGTTAAACATGCAATAGACGACAATGATTAGTACTTATATACAGTGTCAGTAAATATACAGGGTTATGGTACCGTGCACTATGATACAGCAACACACTATTAACACTCTCGCTAGACGGCTGAGCTCGCGCTATCTGACAAGATATACACTTTACTAACAATCTTTAACACATTTACAATCCCAACTAAACTATTGGCCAGTACCTTGAATGGACTACCTAAAACTATATACACCCGTTTTGGTTAGCCACACTGCCCAAACACCACATATAGCGAACTAGAGGGCGAAATTTACAAAATTGCCCTTCTAGTCTATTTACTCTATCAAAAGTCTAGTGGGTTCCAAATTTACACGCCTTCCCACTTAGCCAAGATAGGTTGAGAGCTAGCGAACCGAATTTACACAGGCGCCGCTTAGTCTCCCGGTCCCTCCGACCTAGCGAACGTAATATACACCCTAGAACGCTAGTCTAGACAAGACACCGGTGTCCGGCTAGGGCTATTTACACAGGACCCCGCCTGACTAACCAGATCAAACGGTCTTACTAAAGAGCGTTCGATCGAGCGGTGCGCCTTCGCTCCTTCCCTCCGACAGAGGGGGCAGATTCCATACACAGATTTAAACCCCTTTTGGGCCTACCGCACAATCGGTATACCCCTAGTGGGTCTGCCGTCTAAAACAGCAGTTGTCTTACCTCCTCGTTCCTGAACCTGAGTTCACACTCATCGACGGGGACACCCCAGCACTTCTTACGTAGAGGCCGATGATCTCCTGGACAACAGACCAGTGGCGCCGAGACGAAGGGAGGTCCACGCAGAAGTTCAGGGGTGCAGCCGTAGAGAACGTGGGCAAAGATAGACCGTCTCACGCCTCTGCCTCTCAGCTACCGTTGAACGATGAGCTTCCCGGCCAATGCACCAAATGATACCGGAGAAACTGACGGAAGCAAAGCACAGAGGGATGGACACAGGTTTCTTCAGGAAGGAAGAGATTCTTTATTGGATCACCGATCGGGACTCAGAGGGACTAATGTCACCAAAAATACAGCAAGTTCTGAGCCCTGAACAATAGTGCAGGCTCCCTATATAGGCACATAACTCCTCCCATATTAAGCTCCACCCGCACATTCTCTTGACCAATCATTACAAATAAGAATTAACTTCCTGCTTGACCGCATGGCTTGTCCAGCACAATGGAGGAGGGGAATACTACATCCTGTATTCTTGCACATGCTCCGTACACTACTGATCGTATCTTGCCTCGTGCAACCAACTGATCGATACGTCAACATATGCACGTACACATGCCACGTGGTAATCTCGGCCTACTAAATTTATTTTTACAGAGATTCCACCACATTACAGGTGTCAGAAAGGAGGTGAGATTGAGTTTCCCTTTCAATCTATCCCATGTTTGAATGGAGAGTGTAATAGCTGGTTACATTTTTGGAGGAAGTGGCTTAAATGTTAAGATATCGACATAAAAAAGAGGGTTAATCCTGACCAACTATATTATGTTTGATGTCCACCCATCTTCTGAATAAGTGCCCTTGTTGCACTTGAGTAACTTGGCTGCTTAGCCCTTTGGATTTTTGGAAATATAGAATGGATCTACAAACTTACAAAATCTATCCCTACCTTCATTATTTTAATATCTCATTTTAATGTCTTGAATGTTGGTCTTATATTTTTTAGCCCTCTCACAAACGCACACATAGCTTTATAAATTATTAATGTAAAAATGTATTTGAAGAGCATGTGGACATTTTGAAAATGAACTGTAAGACCATTATCATAAAAATAAGATGCAATTGAGACGTGTGAATGTGGGGCTCCATACAGAAGCTAGAAAAGTTCAAGAGGCCTACACCGCCAGCTCCAACCATGATGGCGCTGGAGGTGCACAGCAAGGAGGAGGCCTCAGAGGACTCTCAAGATGACGGAGAGAGCCTCACCTCTTCTTGCGCAGTGGCCCACCAGGACTCAGAGTCAGAGGAAGACTCATTTCCGGTGGCAAAGAGAGACATCAGGGACCTACTGCAGGAGATGAGGGAGGTTTGGAAAGCAGACCTCAAAGAAACTTGGAAGGAGATGAGGGCCCTCCAGACACGAATCACTGAGGTCGAAGGCAGAGAAGGTGCCAGGGATCACACCCTGCACGTAATCCAAGTCCAAATACAAGACCTCACACAACAGGTCCAAAGTCTAACCAGAACCGTCACAATGCTGGAGGCATCATGGAAACTGTCAGAGGGGATGACCTACTGCCATACGTACAGAGACCGATGGCCAAGATAGGCATTAAAGGCGGCAAGGACCCAGGCACACTACTTACCGCATTCCGAATCCGGAAAGTAGCAGCCGCCCCGGGTGGCGCACCAAGGGTCATCATAGTCATGACTAGGGACATGGCGATGCGAACGGCGATACTGTCACGCTCCAGGAAACTAAATAATATACAATTTGAGGGTCATACAGTGGCAATCTATGGGGACATCCCTTTTGCAGCACTGATGAGATGGAGACAACGTGCACCGATAGCGAAACAGCTCCGATCTGCTACAATTGGGGAACAGACGGCTCATTGCAGGTCCTGAAGGGAGACCAGACACTCATCCTAGCCTCAGCTGATGATCGAGCTCCGTTCCTCCAGCAACTAAATCTGCCCACTAGAGACACTACTCAGACCAGCTGCAGGGAAACTAGGGCTAAGCAGACAAGCAGAAGCAGACTTACAGTGACAAAACCAAAACAGAATCCTACCTGATAACCCCCATGATCACATAAACACCAACAAAGTCCACACTCTACACCAGTACTCACACGCTACTAGCTTCCTGCCTCTATTCCCCACCGGTTGTCACCTGGAAAGGTGACCAGATATCAAACACCCCACACTACGCATCCCCATAAGCCTACACCACATGAATACATCAATAGACTCATTATGCTGCTTGCTTGATATGTAGTTAGCATGTTGGTCGTTGTTTAGTAAGGCCTACATATCCTTAAACCACCAGTTGATGGCTACAAATAGAGTTACGTTTTTAACAAACAATTTTTTCATAAAACATATTTTTAATAATGTAAAGTATCAAAATGTAGCTGAACAGGGAACACGAAATAATTGTTTCAGCATGTTCTGTGTTGTTTCCATTAACTTGCTATTTTTCAACCTTTACAAAGATGTACTTGAGCTCTTTCCATTCTATCTACTATTACAACTAAAATTATTAATATTAATTAAACTAAAAGAGGAATAAAAAAAAAATAAGATACAATTTTAGGTATCAGTTTTCTAGAAGCATATTGTGGAAACAGGGCAGGACTACAAATTCACTAAGGGGAATAAAATATTTTATTTATGATAAAAGGGGAAAGCTTCATTTGGGTGGTGCTTGGTCCCAGGACTATCAAACAGGGCGCTTTTTAGAAGGGAGATCAGGGAGATGACGAGGCATCCAACGACAGCAGAGATTCGAGGGAGTTCCCTGTCTTGGAGCTACAAGAAGCCTGCATCTTTGACTGGGGCTTTCCATCCAGTGGTCTGGAACTCAGCGCAAGATCAGAGAGTGATAGTGGGATTGTTAAACCTCCCTTAATGATTGCTTGGGCAACACATCTCGGACCTTTTTGCACAGTTATCCCATTCTGCAGAGAGCATTCTGGGAATATATACAATGTTTGGGTATACTTCGGGGAGAAAGTGTTATACCGGGGATATTATTGTAACGTGCCCTGGTGTCTTTAGTTAATTAAATTATATGGTTTTCATTGCGTTATGACCCAGACATCAAGGCTACAGGGGTAGGGAATGTATTGTTACTGTGATGATCCCCTATTGGGGACAACCGTTTAAAAGCTGGCCTGTCACCAAATAAAGTTTTTCCTGCTGTACCCTACATCAAGCCCTGGCTGATGATTGGGGACATTGCTACAGTCACTTTAGATCTCCTGCATCAGGAAAATTGAATACTTGGCTGCGATACTCAGGCTGAGTATAGGAGTTCTGCCACCAATTCAAGTCAGGTTTTTCAGTTGAATTTGATCATAAACCTTGTTGTTTCTGCTCACAGTACTGTGTATGACATAGACTTGGAGAGATTCTCACTCAATTACCTCTCCATTCCCTTTATATTTAACCAATAGCTGCATCTCTCTGTTAACTCTTTAAGCCATCACCTCCAAATTTCCCCTGCTACTTTTTGTCTCAAATCTCCACGGTATCCTTTAGATTGTAAGCTCACGGGCTACCTGGCTAAGCACTTTGTATAAAAGAGCTTCAATGACTAGTTATCAGCTTACGGGTAGGGCTCTCTCTACCTATTGTATTTGTCTATGTATATTGTACATTCTCCACTAATTGTACAGCGCTGTGGAATCTGTTGGTGCTTTATAAATACCAGTAATAAATAATAAATAAAAATTGTTGCATTCCAAACTGCAATTCATCATGATTTGGACCGATCGGTGATCATTCGTATTCCCGATCATCTTGAGCCAAACAAAATGCAGAGTGGCCGAGTATTTTGATTTGTGATTCTGAATTCCAAAAAAAAGATCATTGATTGCTAGAGATCAAGTAAGAAGGGAGCAATAGCGGGGAAAAAAAAGAGGAGCAGTAACAGAAAACAATATTTATATATTATATATTTAAGGAAGCAAAAACAACAAGGTTATGGTGGGGAAAAAAATTGTGGTTGAAAACCCCTTCCACCTGAAGTCTGTGGATAGTTAATACAATGTTAAGCAAAAATCTGCACACCAGTCAAGCCATAAGACTTGCTTTACCCACAGGAATCACAAATCTGCAGTGATGTTAGTACCGCAAAGGATTCTGGGTGGGCATATGCAAATTAGTTTGATTACTCCTGATTATGGGCAGGGTTCCATTACAAAATATCTTTTCTTACACTGACCTCTATGTAGGAAAGTAAGAATAGAATAAAGCCCTATAATAATCGTGTAATAATTTTATTAAGATTCAAAAAGTATGAATGAAAGCAAAATGTAATTATGCAAATCAAGGTTTACCTCTTCTGATAAATTATTTCTTTGTTCTCTAACAAAGTGAAAACATTGTTACTATGTTTGTGTAAGCACAAGGGGCCTATTTATTCAATATTACATCGACCTGGACAAGCTGTGACCACCAATATTTAAAATATTTGTCACTTACTGCCATCCCTCATCAAAGATTTGTTTCAGGCTCTCTTTTAACAAAGGCTATAAAGGCCTCTCTTTAAGACAATGAACCAAAATGTTGCTAAATACTTATTGTTCGGTTTCCTTTGTCAGGACAAACATATCAGTCACATTCTACTTCACAAAAAGGAACCTTTGTCACTCAGATCCCCTTCTGTTTCCTGTTATGTGACTGGAGTTGGTAGTGTCCCCCGTTTCCATGGTAACAGTTGCATCCTTGACTGTCTGCCACCGATACTATAAAAGGGGACAGAGGGTCAGAAGCTTAGAATTTTTCCACACTGACTCATACAGCTTCTGTTTTGTTATTTGCTAGCAGATAAAATTCTTCTGGACTTTCAGAAATTTCAGGAAGTTGCAGTTGGTAAACACAGACTCCTGTTTTGCTGACAAGAAGTTGCAAAAAAAAAAAAAAGACAAAATATATAAATTATGAAGAAAAAGATAAGACTGAGCTGGCACGCAGGGATTACTTCATTGTCTTTTGACAATGACATAATAATAACATTTTCATAATAAATCCTTCAGCCCTGCTGGCAAATGGACATGTATTACAGACTGGGGACTGGGTATTAATCATTAACATTTCCTTAGTAGGAGCTGTGAGAAAAAGTTCTCATATAGCATTTAAGGAAAACACGTTTACGAAAAAGGAATACTACAATTCTGAAATACGTGTTTGCTTAAACCAATGTTTGGAAACCCATAGTTCACATACATAGCATTGCACGTTGATGTAAACTTATATCCATTTCCAGAGATTTCCCAACTATTCAGACATTGCCACCAGCTCTGTTATACCCAAGGCTCTTGTACAAAGCTTAATTCATTTCCCGTGAGTAGATATGAAAAGCAGTGAGTTTCAGAATGCCACGTGACTTAGAACGAAACAACTATAATATAACGAATATTTCAATTAGGAATTTCAAAAGAGGAGCCTTAAATAGCAGGTTTCTTTAAAAAATGCTCTTTAATTTATAAATGCCTACAGTTTGAAGCCTGTAACACAGTGGCTCTCAAACTCTTTAGGTTCAAGGCGCTCTTAATATTTCAATATTTTTCCGAGGTGCCCCAAGTCCAAAAAAATTCCAGGTTGTATACATGTACAGCGCTGCGGCATATACTTGGCCCCTGTTCAGCAGAAATGTTTCCTTTTCAGGGGCAGATCCAGAACCTAAACTCGGGAGGGGCACTGGTAGATTATATAGAGAAACAATCCAGGCAGTGTGTGTGTATAGGGGTAGGGTGTTTGTATGGGGGCAATGTGTGTGTATAGGGAGCAGTGTGTGTGTATGGGGGCAGTGTGTATGTGTGTATTTATGGGGGGCAGTGTGTTTGTATATGGGAGAATTATTGTGGGTCTGTGGGGTTGGAGGGTAGATTAATAAATATAATTTTCTTTAAATAAAAAAAATTAAAATTTTGATATTCCCCCATCCCTGCTTACCTTTGCCTGGGAGGGGGTACAGTACAAGGGGCAGTGTGTGTGTATTGAGGGAAACAGTGTGTGTCTGTGGGAGGGAGCAGAGTGTTTGTGAGGGGTACAGTGTGTGTGAGGGGTACAGTCAGTGGCGTACACACAACCCATGGGGCCCCGGTGCGAAAACTGATCCGTGAGCCCCTCCCCCCGCACATGCTTACTCTGCACGGGCTGGGGCCGCAACACATGGCGGCAGGCACCTGGTCGCAGGGGGTCGCAGGGGTCCCTGCGACTGCGGTATGTACACCAGTGCATGCAGATACACATACACTTAAAGGACCACTACAGACACCCAGATCACATCAGCTCAATGAAGTGGTCTGGGTGCCAGGTCCCTCTAGTTTAAACCCTGCAGCTGAAAACATAGCAGTTTCAGAGAAACTGCTATGTTTCACTGAGGGTTAATCCAGCCTCTAGTGGCTGTCTCATTGACAGACGCTAGAGGAGCTTCCGCGATTCTCACTGTGAAAATCACAGTGAGAAGACGCTGAACGTCCATAGGAAAGCATTGAGTAACGCTTTCCTATGGGATGTTTGAATGCTCGCACAGCTCTTGCCGCGCATTTGCTTTCGGAGCTGAGAGGCGGATCGGGGCAGAGAGATCCCCAGCGCCAAGGGAGTACGGCGCTGGAGAAAGGTAAGTGCTGAAGACACACACACTCTCACGAACAGACACACACACACTAGCTAACAGACACACACACTCTCACGAACAGACGCATACACACTAGCTAACAGACACACACTTACTGACAAACACACACTCAGTGACAGACAGACACATACACACTCACTTACAAAACACAGACTCACTAACAGACACCAAACAGACTTACTAACAGACACACACAGTAACACACTAACACACACACACACTCTAACACACACACACACACACACTCTAACACTAACACACATACACTCTTACACTAAGACACACACACACACTCTAACATGGGGGGCAGTGTGTGTGTATGGGGCAGTGTGTGTTATAGGGAGCTATGTGTGTGTTATAGGGAGCTGTGAGGGAATGGGGGTAGTGTGTGTGTATAGGGGGCAGTGTGTGTGTATAGGGGCAGTGTGTGTGCATGGGGCGGCATTGTATGTGTATAGGGGGCAGTGTGTGTGTGTATGGGGGCAGTGTGTGTGTATAGGGAGCAGTGTAGGTGTATTGGGGCAGTGTGTGTATGAGGGGGCAGTGTGTGTGTGTGTATGTATGGGGGGAAGTGTGTTTGTATACAGGAGAATTATTGTGGGTCTGTGGGATTGGAGGTTAGATTAATAAATATAATTTTGATATTCCCCCATCCCTGCTTACCTTTGCCTGAGAGGGGGGACAGTACAAGGGAATTCCTGGTGGTCTCGTGGAGAAGTCAAGGTAGTCCAAGTGGTGAGAGTAAACTCTAGCAGCCTCAGGAGGTAACCGCGGCAATGCTCCGAGCTCACGAGAGGATAACCTGGCGGAGCTGCATGTTAGAGCTCCCCGGGTCCTCTCTCCCATCCTACCCTGCCGGCTGCAGCATTACAGTGCTAGCAGGCCGGTGAGGGAGATCTCTGATCCTGCAGAGCCAGTAGGGTAGAGTGAGGCTCGGTTCCCGGTACTATGAATATATGATCATAGCCCTGGGAAAATATCTTCCAGCGCATCTGTGTGCCAGTCGTGGTGGATAATTGAGAAATGATTGGCTGATTAAACATTCTTTAGCACTGCATGATGATTGATTCATGATTGTGGTCACATAATTGGTCAGAAAACACCCACTGCTGCACTGTCATTGGTTGCAGTTTAGCATGCATGCAATAAAAAATGGAGAAATGGAACCAAACAAAAATTTAGAACCGTTCGTTATTTTGTTCAATATTGATTTTGCATTCGGATTTGTTTGAAATGACCAAAAACAGAATTCAGCCAAAAATTTATGTACATGTCTACTTTTCAGGATCCCACTCAAAGGTCAAACCCCTATTAGTCCTCCTAGAAATGACTCTAAAGAGCCTCAAGAGAATGGATGTCCCAGATAAGTGGATTATTCTAACACGAGCATTCTTTAAGTTGGTAATATTGTAGGACCTGCCAAAAAAGGGATATAATAATGTTGTAGCAAGCTTATGCAAGCTGAATCCTCATTATGCCATGCCATTTCCTGGTGTTCCACTTTAACAGTAACCCTAAAAGCATAATGTGAGCAAATCGTCATATGCACTCGCAATATACTCAGGGCACTAGAACCCTACAGAAAGAGCTGAAACAGTGCACCGTGCATGGTTTGCCCTGACTAGGCTGGCATGTTTGATTGACAGGCAGCCTTGCGTGCATTTACGCTATTTTGCCTGACCGGTCTATTTTTTCCCCCCAGCTGCATTCTGCTTTACGGGACGCAGATGTTGGGTGATTTGATAGATGCCAAAGCACACATGAGCATCCCCTAGGCATCATGGGACAAGTTTGTTGCCAACAACAGGTACATGCACATAGGGCAGAAAATATTCTTTATTTACCTCTGTTGTCCCTCCCCCCATCTCTCCTCCCAGTAAACACTTCAGTAGCATTTACTGGGGTGAGGGATCAATGAACTCATCACTTCTTCTCTAGATATGACATTTGCTGCTTTATATCTCTCACATTGGTGCCAAGATTTTAAAAACATCACTATCTGTGCCATGGTATGCCTCTACAAACCTTTTGCCATCTCCCACTCTCTGTTGCTAGGTGACAATCCAATTCCATAGAACAATGGAGATGTGTCGGTCATAGATTTATGGGAACTGTTTCCTAATGAAGAATCCTGTTTTCAGTGAAATTATTTCAGGAATGTTGTATGCTTCAGTTTCCAGAAATTCTTACACAACCCACATTAACTGATCCTTTGCCAGTTATTAAAAGTGGCATTGTTGCCCTGTCCTATATCTCAACACAGGTAATATAATAATTGTGATATTACAAATAATTGTATTAATAACTATACCACTAATATAATAAATATATTGCTAAGGAATTCCATGAATGCTAGTTATAAAACATTTCTCAGTATTTACAATGTTCTATCTAAAAACAAACAAAATTAAACATGAGAAAGCAGTACTTTCTCAAAACATCGATTGATTCAAGACAATATTTTTTTTGCTTCAAGTGCACCGGTCATTGAAGCAAAGTGGAATTGTCACTAATGATATTTTGTTCAACCCCATAATTAACTAAATTACTGTTATTTTTCTAAAATTCCTTCTAGTTTAATTTTTTTAATTTTATTAAAATGGAATGCCAGGCAGTAGGGGCAGAGCCAGGGTATTTCAAGTAAAACCCCAGACGTGCCATACTTTCAACCTACTCTCTAACCCTGTTTCTCTTGATTGGCCATGTGTCCTGCATGATATCAGTGAGGGCTGACCATACCCTTCCTCTGTTCTGTATTCTCACAAACTCCAGGAACCTTAAGAGATACAGATACACAAAATAATGATGAGAGATATTAAAAAGTCATGATAAGGGTCAGATTGGAAAAATAATTCAGCCCAATAGGAGAGGTGAGGACAGAGATGGGACCTGTCATGCAATGGCGGAGAGAGGGCCCTAATGTAGAGAGGGCCCTAATGCCAGAAAGTTTTTTGGGTATTCCTCTAGTGCAAAAGTAGCCAAAAGAAAGATCTGCATCTGTCGTACAATTCAAATGATGCTATACCAGCTGGTGATCTACCATTTGCCCATCCTTGCAGGGTTGTATTCGTGAGCAGTGTTTTTGCATTTGAATATAAGCATGTGTTTGTGTGCATGTAGGGGTGTATTTGTATGTATTGTTGGTGCACTTGTATGTGGTGTTTGACTTTTAATGCAGGGGTGTGTTTGTATGTAGTGTTGGCTTCTAAATGCATGTGTGTAGTGTTGGTGTTTCAATGAAGGCTGTTCTGTGTATAATTTTAGTGGTTTAATACAAGGTTGTATTTGTATGTAATGTTTGTGTTTGATTGCAGGGGTGTGTTTGGATGTAATATTTATTTTAGATTGCAGGAGTGTGTTTGCATATCGTGTTGGTGTTTGCTTCAATTTATGCACATACACACATGGACTACCACATACATACACACAGAGATATACGGACACATTAACACACAGATAAATGCATATACACACACTGACACATACACACACAAATCATATACACACTGACAAATACGCACACCGACACAGATATACGGACACTGACGGAGATATGCATACACACTGACATATACACACACACACACACACACAGATGCACACCGTGACACATGCACACACCCTGACACACAGATACACACACTGACATATACATACCTTGACACACAGATGCACACACTGATATATACATAGACATTGAGTTACACACACAAACACAATCTGACATACAAAAATTACAGACACATACATGTCATTTTTATATTTGCAGCAACACTCAATTAGCATAAATTTTGTGTCCAGGAGGGTGGCTTGCTTGGGGTCCTGCTTCTCCTGGATGAGGCTTATAAGAGTTAGAGTCTCTCTTTAAAGCGGGGATGAAATAATCGCAGGGCCAGATTAAGAGCCCAGTGGGCCTGGTGTTGACAATTATGAGGGGCCTAAGTACATAATCTTATCGACCAAAAACACTAAAACAGTCATACCTTTCAAGCGTTATGTATCTAGTGGAGATGTTGCCGGAGGGAAACATATAGGATGCAACTATAAGAAAACTCAGACTCTCTTAAAATATGCTTATCTCTCTCTAATTCATGCATTCACCTTTCAAGTAAATCCATACTCCCTAACAGCAGTGTCCAGTGAAGCAGGAAGTCAATAGGCAGTATAAAAGGGTGGGCCACTGACGCGGATCATGTAACTAGAACTTCAGAAAGGGACGAACATGCCAAAAAAGGAGGCATGTCTGCCCAAAGAATTGGAAGGCTAGCCTGGCATGAATGCATGTCAGGCTGCCTGCCAATCATGCATGCTGGCCAACAGCATCCTGAGTTTGGCATAAATGCGTCTAATGATGCGCTCGCTCCATGCTTTCTAAGGATTGTCCCCTAGCACTCACATGTCATTAATAGCAGGCAGAAGCTCCTGGTATACAGTCTGAGACAGGGAAAAGGTGGATGTAGTTAGTGTAGAAGAAAGGGAACATGCCACAGTGTTAGAGAGACCAAAGTCAGCATTACCGTAACTAATTTAATTTCAGCTAGTCCACACAAGTTTTGTTCCTATACATCCCTCTTAAGTTTCCATACTTAAGCAAGAGTATGTAAAGGGCAGTTAGGGTTGCCACCTTACTTAGAAAAAAATACAGGCCTTACTAATTTTCATAATTAATTATGTATGGGTGACATCCAGGGCCGGACTGGCCCACCGGGATACCGGGAAATTTCCCGGTGGGCCGCGGCACCTGGGGGCCGGCCGCGTTCCTGGCTGGAGCCGCCGGGCCGGGTGGCAGCTTCCCCGGTCCGGCGGCCCTGCTCCTCTCACTGCCAAGACCGGCCGCAGCGGGCCGGCCCTTTAAATACTGCAGCCGCCTGAGCGCTCTGTTAGGAGCCTCAGGCGGCTGCAGCTTCTCCCCTCCCCTCTAGCGTGGCCGAGCTGCACTCCGGTCCGCGGTGGCCGGCCTGAGTGATAAGAAGGTGCACACTCAGTGTG
>OW240919.1:91935402-91946325 GCA_933207985.1 Pelobates cultripes
AGAAGAAGAAGGGGTGAGTAAGAAAAAGAGTGGGGAGTAAGAAGAAGAATAGTGGGGAGTAAGAAGAAGAAGAGTGGGGGAGTAAGAAGAAGAAGAGGGGTAAGAAGAAAAAGGAGGAGTAAGAAGAAGAAGGGGGAGTAAGAAGAAGAGGGGGGAGTAAGAAGAAGAAGGGGGAGGAAGAAGAAGGGGGGGTAAGAAGAAGGGGGGGTAAGAAGAAGAAGGGGGAGCAATAAGAAGGGGGGTAAGAAGAACAGGTGGGGGAGTAAGACGACCAAGGGGGGAAGTAAGAAGAACACAGGGAGGAGGGGGGTAAGACGAACACAAGGGGTGTGAGGAGAACACATAGAGGGAGGAGTGAGAAGAACACAGGGAGGGTGGAGGGGGGGATGAGAAGAGCACAGGGAGGGTGGGTGAGTGTGAGAAGAGACCGCTAGGGGAGGGTGGGGGAGAGGAGAGACCACTAAGGTGCAGGGGAGAGCTCTACGGGACAGAAGGGCAGCTCTATAGGACAGGGGCCAAGACAGGAGCTCTTTTCACACTACGCCACAAGACACACACACACACACACACAATGCATCCCTATACATACACAGAAACACAACACAAGCCTCTTTACACACAGAGAAACACACAATGCATCCATTACACACACACACACAATGCAACCCTACACACAAAGACAATGCATCCTTTGCACACATACACAGAAACAGACAATGGAACCCCAGACGCGACATATGCAAACACACACACTTCTTTTCTTACATACACACAGAAACACAATGCATCTCTTACACTCAATGCACATACATACAGACACACAACTTGCATCCCTTATGCATACAAACACAGATTCACACAATGCATCCCTTACACACAACCAGAAACACATAATACATCCCTTATACACAAATACACACTGCTTCCACTACACACAAACACTACATCACCTGCACAAACTGGTAACCCTATACACTACATACCATAAGCACACATATTAGATCCTCTACAATAACACATAACACATCCCCTACACACTCCACTCCCTGTGAGCGAACTCATGGGTGGGTGGAACTTATGAGTGGGCCTTATGGGCATACTCACCGTCAGGCCCTGGGGCCCAGACCTTGAGCTGTGTAAGGGGCCCCCAAAAAATGGAGCTGCTTCCAATTCTCCCAGAACATTGAATTTTGTGACCACAGTTGCAAACAGCCTCCAGAGATCCTGTTCTACACCAGACCAGTGGAGCCAAACTGCAGCCCATCATCATCCTCATCTGCTTGTAAGTAGGCAATCTAGTATATTATTAGTGACACTAATCTATAATGTACCTCACATTAAAGGGACACTATAGCTTAATGAAGTGGTTCTGGTGTCTATAGCTGGTCCCTGCAGGCTTTTTAATGTAAACACACACTGTGTGCAGCACTGGCGTTAGTTCATATGGGTGGGCATTGTGATGTCACATGGGGCAGCAAATTTTTATTTTGTCTAGGGCGGCAAAAATCCTTGCACCGGCTCTGATCCTGGGCAGGTGCACCAGTCTACTGGTGACCCACAGGAGGGGAGTGCACTGATTGCACTGCACTCTCCTCCTGCCCAGCCCCATCTTTACCGCAGTGCAAGTGCCCTCTGCCCTTAATTTACAGTGGCTCACTGGGGAGGGAGAGAGATGGGGAGGAAGGGGTGAGACACAGGGAAAGGAGGGGGAGATAGATGGGGAGGAGGGGGGAGAGACACAGGGAAAGGGGGAGGAGAGAGATGGGGAGAGACACAGGGAAAGGGGGGAGGGAGAGAGATGGGGAGGAAGAGACACAGGGAATGGGGGTGAAAGAGGCAGAGGGGGAAGAGAGAGACAAAGAGGGAGAAATGAGAGAGAGACACACAAGGGGAGGGGAAGAAAGAGGCAGAGGGGGAAGAGAGAGACTGGGAAGGAGAGGGGAGACATTGACACAGAGGAGCAGTGAGGGGGAGAAAGAAACATACAGAGTGACTGGGGGAGACAAAAAGGCACACAGAGGGGCTGGAGATAAAGAGACACACATAGGGGCAGTATATATCACAAAGCCCCCAAGGCTTTCCCCTGCCGGCCGATCTCCCTCCCCGTTCCACAGGCACCGTGCAGCCAGTCGGCAGGGGAGGAAGAGAGGACCTGGGGCAACGCTCCGGCTCTCACGAGGGTGAACTCTAGCCCTGGAGCTACGGGCTAGAGTTCACTCTCACCACTTCCTGGTGGTCCCAGTAGTAGGAGTGAACTCTAGCCCCATACACACACTGCCCCACACACACACACCATACACATTCACACACTGCCCCCCCACACACACACACACACCATACACATTTACACACTGCCCACCCACACACTGAACCTTTCACACACATTGCACCACTGCTCCTATACCCTACTACAGCCCCATATCCCAGCAGACTCCAGGTAAGGTGTCAAACTGTTCTTAAACGGTTTGACGACTTACTCTGGGAGGGGGTGCCGACGCTCCTGGCACCATAACCACTACACAGAGGAGTAGTGGTTATTGTGCATGGAATATTTATTTAAATAATCTACAAGTGCCCCTCTCAGGCTCAGGCTCTGGATCCGCCATTAGTATATGACATGTATATTAATGTGTGTATTAGTTTTATATCTCTATTATATTTACACATATTAATGTACATTTATAAATGCATAATACACAGAGAAATTTCATTAATATGTACCATATGTAATGAGCAGATATTGGCCCAGTCTTGTTGCTAGGTGCATACTCCAGCACAATAACATATTTAAAGTTAAAAGAGCACACCCACAGGACTTCAAAATAAACATTTTTTCAGTTGTGCCCTACATACATTCACCATTTCAGTCCCATTAACAAGCTTTCCTTAATATGTCAAGGTAGTTGGACTGAAACATTGATTACATGCAAAGGCACGTCTGCTTAAAATAAATCTGCACTTTTGTTTATTTTGAAGCCTATGAGTGCGCTTTTTACGTTGAAGTAATTTTAAGTTATCTGTTCTAACTCTGTATCTGCACACTATGCTGGCGCGACGCATTATGGGGCTGGTAAATATTTTTTTTCCAGGGCTGCTTTTAATTCCCAGTCCGGCCCTGGTGACATCACATGATGTAAATCACAAGGAGTGACATAAGAGAAAATTCTGTAAAATCAGCAAAAAACTACTTTCAGTTTGATTCTGCTGTATAGATGGATTGCTCCCAGTGTCTCCCTGTCTCCCCATGTCACCAAGTGTCCCCTAGTGTCTGTGTCCCCATGTCTCCTTTTGTCCCCATGTCACATGGGGACACTGAGACATTTGGGGACACAGGTTAGACTTGGGGACACCAAGACTATGTATCAATGTCCCTATGTATCACAGTGTCCCATGTCTCCCAGTGTCCGCATGTTGCCCAGTGTCCCCATGTCACCCAGTGTCCCCTAGTGTCTATGTCCCCATGTCACTAGGGGACACTGAGAGACATGGGGACACTGGGAGACACATGGGGACACTAGGGACACTGGGAGACATGGGCACACAGACACTTGGGACACTGGGAGACATCTGAACACAGAGACACTAGGGACACTGAAATACTGGGAGACATTCAGACACTGAGACACTGGCTGGGAGATATGGGGACACTGAGACACTTGGGGACATTGTGTCCCCAAGTGTCTCAGTGTCCCCATGTGTGTGTTTCCCCATTTCTCAGTGTCCCCATGTGTGTCTGTGTCCCTATGTCTCCCAGCATCCCCTAGTGTCTCAGTGTTCTCAGGTCTCAGGGTCCCCTAGTGTCTTAGTGTCCCCATGTGTGTCTGTGTCCCCATGTCTCAGTGTCCCCATGTGTGTCTGTGTCCCCAAGTGTCTCAGCATCCCCAGAGGTCTCCATGTGTCCCCATGTCTTAGTGTCCCCAAGTGTCTCAGTGTCCCCATGTCTCCCTGCAGCCTTTACCCCATCCATCACTTCCCTGAGCTGTAGACTGTCTCTGCAGGCTGGGAGCTGATGTCTGGACTCTCTGCGGATCAGTGAGTAGAGAGATACAAGTATATGCTGTAACTTCCTATCCATGCCTCACTCCACACACAGCGACCCCTACTGGCCAGTGCTGGTATTGCAGAGTAATCTCTGTTTATACTGAGAAAAATACCGCCATTTGTATTGCCGGTAATACTGCAATATCGGCACTGGCCAGGCAGTCTCAAATAAATACCAGCCAGGGGGCAACCCTAAGAATAGTGTGTAAAAAAAAAAAAAAAAGGTAAAAAAAAAAAACAACAACATTTTTTTTTATTTTTAATCAATGGGCCTATTCCATGGGCCTGGGCCTGGGCCTGGGCCTGGGCCTGGGCCTGGGCCTGGAGCTGCAGCTCCATCAGCCCCTATGTTAATCCTGCCCTGAGTAATCGGCTGTCACTTCCTCCCAGCATCGACCACATTACAGGGGCCTGGACGCGCCTTTAACACCTTAAGGACCAAACTTCTGGAATAAAAGGGAATCATGACATGTCACACATGTCATGTGTCCTTAAGGGGTTAAAAGGCCTGACTGAGTCGCTGTTGAACAATACCCATTGGGTGGCCCGAAGTGCATGGGCCAGCTGATGGGCCCCATGACCGTATGGGCCCCGGTGTAGCCGACAGTAGTTCTGGTGTCATGTCATCACCAATGACGCACACACATCCTAAAAGTGAGCATACTAGTGGGATAACATTCTAGGGAAAATTTTTACCCCTTCTCCCTTTTGTTACCTGGCTAAGGGAGTGCATCTGAGTAGTACAGTGGGATGAGTGCAATCTCTGGCTGATGCCGACCATGTTTCTCCTGTGAGGTAAATCATCACTAAGAACGTTGCCATGGTAATGCTCTCAGTGACTGGAGCTCATGGGAGCAAAGCACCACCAGCCCATGAGGTTCCTTTTTTAAACTCACTGAGCATCGGCCATGCACGGCCAGGTAATGGAGATCCTTTGATTTCCCTGGTTAGCCTTGGCCCATGGCCATCTTTGCCTGATGGCCAGTCCGGGACTGAGTATGATAGCTTTCACTGGTAATAAAATGTAACATTTTTGTCCCTGTCTAACTCTTTACAAGTCTATTCACTCCATCTCTACTGTTTTTTATTTAAAGTAAAAATGACTGTAATCCACATAAACATTCAATATAGTTACACTTTTGTGACACTGCCATGTATATTCACCAAAATTACTTCAATGTGAATATCTAATGTTGGACCACAATAGCCAGAAAGGAAAAAATATCTAAAAGTCAGCTATGTTTTCTAAAATATCACAGGATTCTGGTTCACTTCTCTTTGGTGAGTTAAATAATAATACTACAACTACTATTAATAATAATAATAATCTTGTACTGGGATTCCAAAATCACTTGACGATTTGAAGGTGACATAAAATGAAGTCCAAAGGTTACTTCATACAGAGGGATATTAATAATTAGGGGACTGGGCGGGCAAGAGGCAGATGAGATCTGAGATAAATACATGAAAAAATATACAATGGAGTCCAAAATAAATGTGTTATTCAACACTAAATGGTGTTGAACCCATGCCCAGCATTTCAAGCATATTATTCCTTTAATCTGAATTCTATTGATAAGAGGGCAGCATAATTTCTATATTATCAATAAGGCTAAATGCTGGGGGCAGTCTCTGTTTTATCCATATTACTCAAAAACGGTTTGACCAAAAAACTGAATGGGACGGTGCCCATAGACTCATAGCACCATAATCACTACTATGAGCTATAGTATGTATGGTGCTTAGCGTACCCCTTTAACATTATTACATAGGCATTAGTTATTAAATATCCTTTATAATTAGTCACACTAGGGTTACTCTATCAGTGACCCCCTGGTTTACACAATGACGTATGATTACTGATTTATAATTTAACCACTCACCCACAGGTATGGTAAGAGGATTTGGATATTAAATTTCTTTTAGAAAAGATACCATTTTCGTTTCAATTTCTGGATTTCCCCCGAGATACAAGTAACTCCCAGCTAAGAAATCCAAGTGGATATTTATCTCAAAAAGGGCTTCCATAGCTTTAACACCTAATGTAAAGTAATACTATGCTATAGATAGAACAAGATAAATACTTTCTCCTTTTTCTGAAAGTATTCCCCCATACAAGCAGTGGTGTATCCTGGTTTTGTGCTGCCCTAGGCTCCTCCTTACCTTTGGGAATGCTGGGGGGGGGAGGGTTCTCTTTCTCTCTGGGGGTCCAGTGGCTGCTGGGCGGGCGGCTGGCGAGGGAGCCAAATGGCAAATGATTTAGGTAAACTAGAAAAATTGTCAGAGTTGTGGCAACTGACATTTAATGTGGATAAGTGGAAGATAATGCATCTTGGACGTAAAAACCCAAGGGCAGAGTACAGAATATTTGATAGAGTCCTAACCTCAACATATGAGGAAAGGGATTTAGGGGTGATTATTTCTGATGACTTAAAGGTAGGCAGACAATGTAATGGAGCAGCAGGAAATGCTAGCAGAATGCTTGGTTGTATAGGGAGAGGTATTAGCAGTAGAAAGAGGGAAGTGCTTGTGCCATTGTACAGAACACTGGTGAGACCTCAATTGGAGTATTGTACACAGTACTGGAGACCGTATCTTCAGAAGGATATTGATACCTTAGAGAGGGTTCAGAGAAGGGCTACTAAACTGGTTCATGGATTGCGGGATAAAACTTACCAGGAAAGGTTAAAGGATCTTAACATGTATAGCTTGGAGGAAAGACGAGACAGGGGGGATATGATAGAAACATTTAAATACATAAAGGGAATCGACACAGTAAAGGAGGAGACTGTATTTAAAAGAAGAAAAGCTACCACAACAAGAGGACATAGTCTTAAATTAGAGGGACAAAGGTTTAAAAATAATATCCTGAAGTATTACTTTACTGAGAGGGTAGTGGATGCATGGAATAGCCTTCCAGCTGAAGTGGTAGAGGTTAACACAGTAAAGGAGTTTAAAGGACCACTCTAGGCACCCAGACCACTTCAGCTTAATGAAGTGGTCTGGGTGCCAGGTCCTTCTAGGGTTAACCCATTTTTTTATAAACATAGCAGTTTCAGAGAAACTGCTATGTTTATGAATGGGTTAAGCCTTTCCCCTAATCCTCTAGTGGCTTTCTCATTGATTTTCACAGTGAGAGCACGCAAGCGTCCATAGGAAAGCATTGTAAATGCTTTCCTATGCGACGGGCTGAATGCGCACGCAGCTCTTCAGCCCAGGAGGAGGAACGGAGGAGGAGAGGAGGCAGAGACCTCCCCGCCCAGCGCTGGAAAAAGGTAAGTTTTAACCCCTTTCCCCTTTCCAGAGCCGGGCGGGAGGGGTACCCTCAGGGCACTATAGTGCCGGGAAAACGAGTATGTTTTCCTGGCACTATAGTGGTCCTTTAAGCATGCGTGGGATAGGCATAAGGCTATCCTAACTATAAGATAAAGCTAGGGACTAATGAAAGTATTTAGAAAATTGGGCAGACTAGATGGGCCGAATGGTTCTTATCTGCCATCACATTCTATGTTTCTATGGAGCACTTCCCCTGAGCTCTCCGCTCAGCTCCCTCGCACGCCGCAGAGTGAGGCTGGGACGTCATATTCTGGCTCCCAGCCTCACTCTGCGGCGCGCGAGGGAGCTGAGCAGACCGCTCAGAGGAAGAGCTCCCTCGCCAGCCGCCCACCAGCGCCGCCCACCAGCCCAGCATGTCAGTTAGCCGCAAGGCTAACAAGACATTTGCCCTGGGCATTTGGGGGCGGTGTTTTTTGCCGCCCCCTGGAAAATGCTGCCCAAGGCAAATGCCTTGTTTGCCTCATGGCTAATACTTCCCTGCGTACAAGTGTAATAATATATTTGTGTCATGGTACCTCATGTGTTGGCACAGGCTGTGCCACATTGTGGAGACATCATGCAGGTGGAAGGGTACCATATATAAGTCCTGTTCTTCTTTCCAGCAGTTCTTGCGCCGGACGCAATAGCCCTGCCCTTTTTATGACACGGTGCATGTGCGCTGACGTCATGACGCTAATGACATCACTGAAAGGTTCTGCTATTGTCTAATTTTACTGTTTTGGGGATGTGGCTACAAATTAAAGGAACATAAAGGGAGTTTAGGACATGTCTCATTGCCCTGTTGTGGTTCTTACAGTCTCAATAGCACGTTATATATTTGTATTATTCTCTTGGTTCTTACTTTGGCCTGATTGACTACTCTACCTTCTGTACCCACTCTGTAATTACTCTCTGTCCTTGTGACGTTAGCTGAGCCATTCTAAGGTTCGTTACACGTTACTATTCTGTTACACACTACGTGTATGAACCCTATTATTCCTGACGATATGTCAGTGTTTGCAAGGATGCAGCATGTTTTTTTTTTTTTGTAATGTAATATTTTTGTGTTGTAATGTTGTTTGAAAATTATAAAATCAAGTATGATTTGGCTGATAGTTGGGGCCCCGGTATTTCGCAATCACGGTGATCCTACAAGAGTAATTTGACATCCCCAATCCAGACTACAAATTAGAACAATTACAAAATTTAAACCATGAAAATTTTTATTTATTCCACCCAAATCAAAAATATACAATTTCCTTATGTTATTCTTATTTTCAGTTCAAAATACAAAACCACACTGTATTCAAGCACAGGAAAAATATTTTGGTCTGCAGTGGAACCTGGAGGAATGGCTTGCATTCACATTTTCTCTCAAAGGGATCACACATAGTTCAATCATATAGAAAATCACTACAAAATTATATACCGTTGGCACCTGGCACCTTCAAGACTTTATAAAATGAACACAAAATTTTCAGATAGGTGTTGGAGGAGTTGTGGAGGCCTTGGGACTCTTTTGCATATTTGGTGGCACTATGCAAATTTGCAACCGTTCTGGCAGGGAATACATTCACTGATTAAAAAGATAGATCCGTCAATTGTAACAGAGATGGATTTATTCAAAAATCTCCCTAGACTTTCCGTAAATTGGATAGAATCATGGTAGGCCATATTCTTATTGCGGCCACGTCGATCATACCTTGTTATTGGAAGTCGACTACTTTACCATCAGTTAAGGAAGCACTGATTTTAGTGCTTGATAATGAAAGGTATGAACTCCCGTTGCAGCAACACTCACCGTAAAAAAGGTCAATCTGCAGTTTTATTGGAACGTTTGGGAAAATGATATAAGTAGAGAGTTTCTCCTGTAGACAATTCCACATGGCCTGTTACATATTGGTATACAATATACATAGACATACAATTGGTTATATTACTCTCTGTATTATATTTTGACAGGAACAAATCCACAATTCTATAGAGAACCTCAGGCGGCTGCAGCACTGCCTCTCACCTCCCTTTCCCTGTAGCGTGGCCGAGCTCTTCTCCGGTCCGCAACCCAGCCGGACTGATAGGACGTGCACACCCAGTATGCACTTCCTGTCAGTCCGGCCGAGCACAGGAAACAAAAGCTCCTGTACCGTGGACCGGAGAGGAGCTCGGCCACGCTACAGGGAAGGGGAGGTGAGGAGAACTGGGGGAAGGGGGGGAGTAAGAAGAACTGGGGGAGTAAGAAGAAGAGGGAGAGTAAGAAAGAAAGAGGGAAAGGAAGTAAGAAGAAAAGAGGAGAGTAAGAAAGAAAGAGTAAGAAAAGAAAAAGGGAGGAGGAGGGAGTGAGTGAGAAAGAAGGGAGAGTGAGAAGAAGAGGGAGTGGGGGCAGTGAGAAAGAAAGAGGGAAGTAAGAAGAAGAGTGGGAGGGAGTAGAAAGAGGGAGTAAGAAGAAGAGGAGGGAGTGAGAAAGAAAGAGGGAGGAGAGTGAGAGAGAGGAGAGGGAGGGAGGGAGAGAGAGAGAGAAAGAAAGAGGTGGGAGAGGGAAAGAGAGAGAGAGAGAGGGGATAGGGAGGGAGGGAGAGACGGTAGAGGTAGGGAGGGAGAGAGAAGGGAGAGGAAGGAGAGAGGGGAAAGGGAGGGAGGGAGGGAAAGAGAGGGGAGAGGGAGGAGAGAGGGGAGAGGGAGGAGGGAGGAGAAGAGAGAGAGGGGAGAGGGAGAGAGAGAGAGAGAGAGGGTAGATGGAGATAGAGATGGAGGGAAGGGGAAAGGGACCTAGAGAGAAAGGGAGAGAGAGAAAGAGGGAGAGAAAGAGGGATAAAAATGAGAGAAAGAGAGGGGGAGAGAGAGAAAGAGAGGGACACCTAGAGAGAAAGGGAGAGAGGGAAGGAGAGAGAGGGATAAAAAGGAGAGAACGATAGGGGGAGAGAGAAAGAGAGGTAGGGAAAGAGAGGGAGACCTAGAGTGAAAGGGAGAGAGAGAGAGATAAAAGGAGAGAAAGAGAGGGGGAGAGAGAAAGAAGGAGAGAGGTATACCAAGAAAATAAAAGAGTGAGACAGACAAAGGGGACAGACAAAGGAGATCGAGAGAAAGAGGGAGAGAAAGAGAGGGAGAGAGAGATACATATTTATATGATAAAAGATAAAAAAGAAAGAGAAAGGGAGAGAGAAAGAGAGGGATAAAAAGCAGTAGAGAAAGAGAGAGAGAAATAGATATCGAGCAAAAGATAAAGGAGAAAGAGATGGTAAGAAAGTGAGGAAGTGGGGGAAAGACATTGAGGGAAGAGATACAAGAGAGACGGCACAGGGGATGGAGAGACGGCACAGGGGATGGAGAGAGAGCACAGGGGATGGATAGACAGCACGGGGGATGGAGAGATAGTACGGGGGATGGAGAGACGGCACAGGGGACGGAGAGACGGCACGGGGATGGAGAGAGAGCACAGGGGATGGATAGACAGCACGGGGGATGGAGAGATAGTACGGGGGATGGAGAGACGGCACGGGGAATGTATATGAGTGCCATACCCACATGGGCCCCCATCCCCTTCCCACTTGTCCAGTCACATTGAACCCC
>OW240919.1:91952048-91965295 GCA_933207985.1 Pelobates cultripes
TAGTCACTATATTGATGACTCAGCCCCATCTCCTGTGTCAGCCTTCTAGAGAGGTTCAGCTGTCCCAATTTGCAGGGTGAAAACTTCCACCCACACATTGATTGACACAGGCTCAGTTTGCCAATGTCTCTAAACTGTGAAAGAGGCTCACAGTCTGGCTCAAAACAAACATACAGCTATTATTCAGTTCCTATCACAGAGGCATGTACTGTCTTTTTTTTTTTTTGAGAAGCTGCTACAGAAGCTGCTACATATGTCTGAAAGAAGTAGCAAGGACACTGTTGGAAGACTTAGATATATTACTGAAATAATTACATCATGGCATACCATAATATTATCTGTTTTATTATCTTTTGTATTCTGTTTGTATTTTTGACAAAACTTTAATGTTCATAAGGCCTAGGCATGACTCCTTCCCATTGTTTAGTTTAACCAGGGCCGGTGCAAGGTGTTTTGGGTACACAGGCGAAAATTATTTTGTATCCCCCAACCCCCCCAAAAGCATCTTCCTCTTAACCCCTGTTTTGTGTCTTATCCCCTCTTTTAAATGTCTTACCCATTTTAGTGTATCTTATGCCCTATTTTTTTCCCATTG
Source organism: Pelobates cultripes (assembly GCA_933207985.1). Lineage (NCBI taxonomy): Eukaryota > Metazoa > Chordata > Amphibia > Anura > Pelobatidae > Pelobates > Pelobates cultripes. The sequence continues at coordinate 91,952,644 of OW240919.1, forward strand.
TGTGTCTTACACCTGAGTAGAAGTATACAAAACAAATGTGTGAGGTATAGGCGCTTGAGGTGAGGTAATATGTGGCATAGCAGCTAGAACACTATATGGGTGCTCCAAAAACCACCCACTAGTCAGAATATAAAAAAAATATACACAAAGTTAGGTATAGAGATAAAAAAAACCTCCCTTGTGTATCTCTTACAACCCCCGTTTGTGTGTCTTACTCAACCAGCCCCTTTATGTGTCTCCTTCTCTCCCAGCCCCTTTGTGTCTTTTACTTTTCCCAGCTCCTTTGTGTATTTCTCTTTCACCCCCAGCCCGTTTGTCTCCCCCGGCCCCTCTGTGTCTCTTTTCCCTCTTCTCTAGCCCCTCTCTTGCATGTCCCTTAATGTTTCTCTCCCTTTGTTTTTCCACCCCCAGGCCCTTCTGTGTGTCTCTTCCATCCCCAACCCCATCTGGGTGTCTTTTCCCCCTCTCAGGCCCCGCTGTGTGCCACTCTCCCCTCTATGTCCCTTAATGTTCCTCTCCCCTCCCCTCCCCTCCTTGTACCTTAGTGGTCCCCTCCCTGTCCCTTAGTGGTCCTCTTCCCCCTCCTGTCCCTTAATGGTCCTCTACCCTCCCTTTCCATTAGTGGTCCTCTCCCCTCTCTTGCCTGCCCCTTAATATTTCTCTCCCTTCCCCTCCATGTCTCTTAAGTGTTCCTCTCCTCTCTCCTCCATGTCCCCTAAGTATTCCCCTCCCTTCCTTGTCCCTTAGTGTTCATCTCCCCTCCCTCCTCTGTCCCTTAGTGTTCCTCACCCCCCCCCCTTCCTTAATGTTCCTCTTCCCTCCCCTCCATGTCCTTTAGTGGTCCTCTCCTCTCCACTCTTAAATGCCTCCTACTTTGTATAGTGGCAAGGTGAAACAGACTGCGGTACAGGAGCTTCTGATTCCTGACAGTCCGGCCGGGTTCAGGAAACAGAAGTTCCTGTACCGCAGTGCACTCTGCCCAAACATGCTACACTGAGTGACTGGCTGGTTCACTCTAATCTAGTGCCCCCCCCCCCAGGGCCGGTGCGCCTTAAGGAGGCCACCTGTGCCGCCTTATGGGCACGTTGGCCCTGAGTTTTACACACATATGTGTCAATAGTGTGTAAAAAAAATAGATCACAAGGGAGTCATTACTGAGGTCTGCACCTGCAAACCACACTCTGCCAGCTTTAATTCACCTTCACCAAGGCATCCCTGCAGCTTGTCAGTGGCAGGGCTAAAAGAATAAAATAAACTGCCTGCCCAACCACTGCTCAGTGGCACTCCTTTCAAACGGTGCCCATGGCACATGCCATACCTGCCATACCCTAGGTAGGTACACCACTTGAACAGTTTTATCTGAACTAATAGAGCTTTCCAGACAGGTTCTCTGCTGGACAGACATATAGTATTAGAGCAAAGGGATAATGACTGTGGTAACTGTATAAAAAATATAATTACATTCTTAATGCACTTATTCATGAATATTTATTTAATGCACTATTCATTTAATATTTATTTATGAATATGTTGAGAAAGTGTCCAGTAGTGACGTGAAGCGCATTTAGTGTCCAGTTTCATTTAGTTTGGTTATTTTAGTGTCCTCTTTCTTTTTTTTTTGATGCCCAGTGCAGAGATATGTTGGCTACAACTCCTATCGCCGCTTCTTAGTATAGTGGGCATGCCCTATCTGTAACATTGTAATAGATCTGCACTACAAGGATACTCGTTCTCCAGATAAATTTTTATTTCATTAAGGTCTTCTGAGTGCGGTTTTGCGTTTTGTAAGGACTTTTAGAATTGAAGGAACATTGCTGCCGGCACCGAGAACTTGGAGCACATTTACTGCCATGGTGGAGTGAGTAATTTGTTTCCTGATGCTATTGGGACATTTCGTATATTCATTTTTATTCGTTTTTATCAACAAATATAAATACCCCCACTTATTTGAAGTAGCAGCACGTACCTCACCTTTGATTTATTGCACTATTCACATAAGTCTAGAAAGCAGAGGATTGGACTTATCCCTGCTTCCTTCCACAATGTGTATGCTTCTTCATTGGATTGTCAGCCACATTGATACATCTCAGCACTTAGATACTAGCCTTAGGTGTGTGCATGGCGTTTTGTGTCTAATATTTTAAATCTGTATATATTAGTTAAAACGTAGTTGATATCTTTTTGTTTTAAATGAGGAGGTAGTTTTATACAGAAAATGTAATGTTCACTGTCGCTGAGTATTTTATATGATTTCACCCTTTATTAGAAGGAAATCCTGGGTGCACATAATAAGATTTTTTATGTATATTTATACTGCCAATGGATGGTTTTCAATCCCCCCCCACCCCTCAATTTTCATCACTTATTCTCTTTCTTTATCTGCCGTTCTCATATGTTCCATGCGCCGTGTGCTGCAGTGTGTGTGTGTTCTGTGTTCAGACATCACTTTTGGTGTGTGTCTCATTCTCTGTCTGGCTGTCTCTCTCAATAAGATCATTGTTCGGTGATGCAGCCGGCTGCTGTGCTGGAATTACACCCAAGAACTGGAGCTGTATCTGAGAAATTCCAACTACGCATGACCTCAGGGAGCAGACACTACAGGGAGCAACAGCCAGACAGACTCTCTGTTAAACCAAATAGAAAACTCGTTTATACAGAATTGCTACATTTACATGCAGCATATTCAGGCAGAAGGCGTGGCTATGCATTTTAAGACCAGTAATTGTCATAGCTGGAAACTTTTCTAAATTTAAAGATTAGGAGACCCATTAATAGCACATTCCAATCTTTCTATGTAGCTGCTCCTAAATAGTGGTAGGCAAGTAGCTAATAGTTTACCATTGAGGCCTTAAAGGGACTCTCCAGTGCCAGGAAAACAAATCTGTTTTCCTGGAACTGCAGAATCCTGCAGTGCCCCCATCCCATGTTGCTGAAGGGGTTAAAACCCCTTCAGTGACTTACCTGAACCCAGTGCCCTGGTCAGGCTGCGCCCACGCGCATTAGACTCCTAATGGGGATTCCTGTGACGCTGAAGTTCCTCATGCATAGCGTGAGGATGTCCAGCGTCATGTAAAACACTTTTCGTGTTTTAAGAACCCGGAAGTCCCTCTAGTGGCTGTCTGATAGGACTTAACCCTGCAAGGTATTTATTGCAGGGTTAAGGGTTGTGGGAGTTGGCACCCAGACCACTCTAATGGGCAGAAGTGGTCTGGGTGCCTGGAGTGTCCCTTTAACCTCTTCCTTACCTAGTTTTGAATTATTTAAACGCTTCAAGCACCATAACCACTGCAGCCCACTTTAGTTTTTTTTTGTGCCACAGGGCCTCGGGGCGGCAGGCAGGACAGGGGCGGTACTGACTGCAGCTGTAAGTGCCTATTAAATCATAGTAGGAGCTGCATCAAAACGGTGTCCTCAAGTTTCTTTTAAGTATGCGTGGTGTCTTAGTTCCTTTTACTGTTTGCATGGTCGGTGTGTCGGGTTCAGTAGGCACTGGTTTTGTGTGTTGTCTGTTGTGTTGGGAAAACCTATCTCCCTTTCATTGTGGAGTGGCAAAGGAGAACTACAAAGACTGAGCCAGAAGCCTTGCTGTAAAGTCACAGGAGACAAGCATCATGGAGTCGGCTCAGTAGCGCTTTAGTGATCCTTCCCTGAATTAACGTGTTGCATTACTTGTCTGGGTTTGTAGCTGTAAATGTGGCTGTATGTGTCTCTGTATGGCTGTGTGTATATATAACTGTGTGTCTGTATGGCTGTGTGTATGTGTGTATAACTGTGTGTCTGTATGACTAACTGTAGGTATATCTGTATAATTATGTACATGTGTTTCTGTATGACAGGGTGTCTGTGTGTATTTGACGGTGTGTGTATGTGTGTCTATATGACTGTGTTTATATATGTGTTTGTATGACCATGTGTCTTTATGACTATGTGTATATGTGTACCTGTAGGACTCTGATAGTTCAGTGATCTGAAAAGTGACGGTTAAATGCATAGGTATTTCTGCCAATGTTTGAGATTTCAGAAGACTGCCAAATTTAGAGTGTATAAAACAGAATCAAACAGACCATTTTTTTGTTCTTGTTGGAAAATGTGGTGGAAAATTGATAAATGTATTTAAGTCACCTGGAAAATGGTCTGTATTCCAAAATCACGGTTTAGGTGCAAAAGAACCAAAAGATGAGATAACCTGACAGAGTTAGTAAATTGCGCTAAAACCTAGAGATAAAATGTTGATGACACTTTGATAAATCTTTCACTGTGTCACTATGAAATTCTGTATTGGGGATGTAGCTCAGTGGTAGAGTGACACTGATTTTTATTACTTTACTGAGAGGGTAGTGAATGCATGGAATAGCCTTCCAGCTGAAGTGGTAGAGGTTAACACAGTAAAGGAGTTTAAGCATGCGTGGGATAGGCAAAAGGCTGTCTTAGCTATAAGATAAGGCCAGGGACTAATGAAAGTATTTAGAAAATTGGGCAGACTAGATGGACCAAAAGGTTATCTGCTGTCACATTCTATGTTTCTGTATGCATGTGCCTCATCTCCATTATTACCTTATATTAGTAGTACTAAATCATATTATTACATCCTCACACTATCACGGACTCGGGAGCTCGCAAAGTCCATGTCCTTCCTGATTGGGATAGAGCAAATGAATTGGATATTCAAGTGTAGCTTTCGGGGAATAGTCTTCCGCTTGTGTGGACATTTTTTTGAGGCCATGCCTCGAGTGGCTCTCATCCCAAGTAGGCCGACATTAAGTGAGACAGGCGCTTGTATGGATATGTCACCCAGTGGATGCTCTCCCACTCCCTGCATCCTATTCCTCTGATCTCCCTCCCGATCCTTATACAGAGAGACTATCTTGCCTTCCTCTAGTCTACTTGAAGGTCCAGCTCCATCTCCACCCATCCCCGATGCTTTTTTTAATGCACACTATGGGGGCGTTAATCTAAATAGTTACTAGGACACTATAGGAATATTTAGTGGTACAGTGTTCTTTTGAACTTTTCAGCAGATTAGAAGTGGTAGACAGGATTTTCTTTCCCTTCCCTTTTTTCAATAGCTCTTGTATAATTATCCTAGCTGATCATTAATGAAAGGCAAATACTGTTTTTTTTTTTTTTTTTACCCCTAAAATCAGCGGGGCCGCCCCACCAAAAGCGTCTTGCAGCGCTAGATTGAAAAGATCCAGCCCCACGTCCGTGAGGTGGACCCAATCACTGCGAAAATACATGGCCACACTGTACAAACTTCAATACCCTTTTATTTAACCGTAGTGCGAACCATTGCCCACTGGTCCCTCACGCACCTCCATTTGTTCCGTGAAACAACCTCCGACCATATCAAGTAGACGTCCGGAAGCAAAATCATAAGTTGCGCCAGGTCCCCCAAATCCCCAACCGGGACCAGACCCAAGTCATTACCCCCAAGATGAATTACCAAGACATCCGACACTCCCACTAAATGGGATAAATGAACCAGCTCCAGGAGCAGATGTACCCAGCACTTCATTCTGGACCCGAACCATCTTTGACTGCAATAGTTGACTGCCCGAGAAGAAGCCCCCGGGGATGAATACCGGCCCGATGCCTGACCCAGTGTACGTAGGAGGAGTGCCCGATCACCCACACTCGCTTCACTAGACCTACAGAGAAAACACAGCAGGGAAGGAAATCAGCCCCGAGGGGCGAATGTTGGACTGAGACCTTACCGATTCCCACCTACCGATCCTGCGAACAGCCATCTCCGAGAATCCCAATCTGTTCGCCTCAGTCGCCCCGATACGAAATGAGTGGCCACCAAACTCACTGCTCACGATGCCCAAAGCCTCCAGTGACTTTTGAAAAACCCAAATGAATTGAAATCGGGACAGGCGGATGCAAGGCGATGTACCGCAGGAAACCGGCCACCGGGCACACCATCGAACTTGGTACCTCCTTCAGGGTTACCCACACACCTCTGCCACCCGTATCGGTCTTGGACCTGTGCAGCAGAATTTGTACCACCGCACCCTGGCCAGGATACCCCCATGGATCCGTTTGTTGGGGCTGTTGAGTTCCTCCACCCTCAGTGCCCCAAAAATCGCAAACACAAACACGAACCTGAACAAGACCATCTCAAACTCCAACGAACACACCTGGGGTAAGACTTGAAAGATGCCCAACAACAAAGCCCCAGAGACGGGCTTACGAGGCCCTTACGCCAACCCTTCATCGCCTGCACTACCAGGCAATCCTTTGTAACGTTCGGGACCCCAGCCAGCTTAAACCAGAAGCTAAGGCCCCAAAGCTTGGCCGAAACAGCCGAAGGCAAGAACCCTGACGCTTCCCAGAACCATAGCAGATTCAGCAGACCCTGGAGCCGTGCCTGGACCGAAGGAAACCCCCCGTAGGTTTGCTCAAGCGCTAACCATTCCTGCCATGACTTACCATACCGAACCCATGTGGCCTCCGACACCGATCCGCGAATCCACTCCATCACTCTGTCAGCCCAAGAGACCACAGCTCCTCCAGGCACGGGAAACCTTCTGAGTCTGCCCCGGAGCGGCCTTCCAAAATTCTCGCCACGGTGAACGAGAAAGGGCATCCGCTGTTACATTGACCACCCCGGAGATGCACTGCCCTAAATACAATATTCCGTGTCAGGCAGCGCAACACCAACCATCAAACCACCGGGGGAGAGGAAGCCGACAGATTGTGGATGGCTAACACAACCCCCAAATTGTCGCAGTGAAATGCGACCCGTTGATCCCGAAGCAGATCGCCCTATAACTCCACTGTCACCACAATCGGGAACAGCTCCATGAACACCAAGTTCCTTGTCAGTTCCGCCATCTGCCACGATGCCAGCCATGTGTCAGCGCACCAGTGGGCACCCAGGATGGCCCCAAAGCCACACAACTCCACCACCTGGTCCATAGGCAGGCAGTATTCCCTGGCCAAGGAATCGATCTTGATCCCAAGAAAGCTGAGACAAGTAGTCGGACCCACCATCTTCAAACACAAAGATAAAGCACCGCGCTTACAGCAGCAGTAGCTTAGTATCCAACAGCTTAAAATACATAGTAAAAACAAAGAAAACGTTACCTGCGCTCTGGCCTAAATCCCCATGTACATTTAAACAAAATGGACCCACCATCTTATCCGGCGCCAGCGAAACCCCAAAGGACCGTGACACTGACTCCAGGGATCTCAGCAGCCACGAGCAGACAGGCAAGCCCGCCGGTCCCACACACAGAATGTCATCCAAGTAGTATAGGATCGAGGCCAAACCCGACTCCATCCGCACAACCCACTCCAAGAAAGTTCTAAAACATTCAAAGTAAAAACATAATATTAAACACCACATAGGGAGGCACAAGTCCACATAATACTTTTCTTCGAAAACGCACCCCAGGAGGTAATGACACTCCGGATGCACTGGGAGCAAACTAAATGCTGTCTCCATGTCAGGCCTTGGCCATGAGGGTACCTGGCCCCGCCATGCGAACAATACGCACTGCACGTCAAACGAGGCATAAGAGACACGGCAAAGTTCCTCATTTATATCTCCATTCACAGACCCCCGGAGGGTGTGACAAATGGTGAATGAGCCGGAACTTACCTGGCTCCTTTTTGGGCACCACACCCAGGGGTGAAACCCTCAGGTGCGGGAACGGCAGGGACACGAAGCGGCCCACCATGCTCCCACATGACACCTCCTTGTCCAACTTGTCCCTCACTATCTCCGGGCGCTCCCGTACAGGACGCAAATTCTGACACACCCCTGTCGCTCCCCGCTCCCCATAAGAGATCCAAAACCTGTCCCGAAAACCCCCCCAGGAGCACTTCCGCCACTTTCCGGTTCTTATAGCGGCTTAGCCAAGGGGCCATATCAGCGACATCCACCGGCATCTTCACCCTTAGACCCCACGATGTCACCCTTGTCCCCCAACTAAGGCCCCCATACATGCTGCAAGTGTTCCACACTAAGTCCTGGTAACAGAAAAGGCCAGAACATATTTCCGGCGCCTTTTCCCCGATCACGCTAGCCAAGATCTAGAAGGCTCGTATCCAATTTCTGAATGTTTTCGGGATCTTCCAGAACTTCTCCCGGTCCTTGTCTGAATCCTTAAACTCTTTTTCAGGAGGGGCAGATCTTCCAGCGGCAGCAGAGAGAAAATCTCCACAAACTCCCCTTTCCAGATTTTCTCTTTAACTTCTTGCTTTAAATGAAGGCCGCCAGCGCAACCTCCGACCCCTTTGCAGCGACTGCCGCGACCGCCATCCTCACTGTCCCTGGTACCGGGGCGACCACCTCTGGGGGCCCACCCACCCGTGGCCCGCCAACCTGAGCATCAATGAACGCGGATTGCGTCAATGCCATCCACGCGCTGCGCTCCAACTGCGACAAAAACCTGCACATACTACTAACTAAACTATGCCAATCTCGCTGCCCAGCTTTGCTAGAGCCCCCCAACCCAGAAGAGTTGAAGCACTCACCAGACGGTGCCTGCGCGGACTGGAGCAGCAGAGCCGAGCTAAGAGGAGCCAGCTGGGCTGAAACTGCAGCATCCAGATTGCCATTTCCAAGAGCAGGAGCCACGGACGCCTGAACTGAGGCCCGGTCCGGAGCGGCCTGCAAAGACAATACAGGCAGCCCAGCATCCACAGGCCCACTCCAGTGGGGTGTAGGGGCAGAGAGAGCCCAGCAGGCCCAGGGGAGACAGGGGAGACTGGGGTGAGGGAAGGGGGCTCTCTGAGGCACTGAAGGCCAGGGACGAAGTCCTCCATGGCCTGCGTTGTAAGCCCCGCCCACCCCACACCTTCCCACCCACCCGGTGAACCCTGGGCCCCATGTGACTTGGCCTGCGGCCTACTCTCCATCCTGGAGGCAGGAGCCACACTCCATCAGATGACGAGCAGTACCGGTGCTGGGGATCCGAGGGCATAGCACGGGCTGCCGCGGACGGCAAAACAGCCCGCGATCCATCAGGGGTAAGAGAAGGAGCCACACCCGGCCTCGTTGCTGCAGACAGAGAGGCCCGCAAGGCAGGACTGCGTCTCCTAGTATGCTCAGCCGTCCGGCAAGCAGGCACCTGTACTGCAGGCCGCGCCCGGGATGCAGCCGGGCCCCCCACAGCCCGCGCTGAGGCAGGGGGCAAAGGGGATCTCCTAAATCTCGCGGCCGCAGACCGCCTGGGCCACGGAGAAGCCAGGCCTCCAGAGGAGGGGCTGGAACGGGCCGGTGGATACGCCTCCCGACGCGGGCCATCCAGTCGGCCAACCCAAAAGCAGCCAGCAGCCGCACCAGTTGTGCCTGCAGCTGCACACCACCATCCTGCAAGGCTTCAGCCCTGAAGGCCACCAAAATACCTTCCACATCCATAGGCCCTGGGCGAATATAGCTGGGGAACACCAAGGGAAGTTGTTCCCAAGCCGGATAATTAAGATGGCTGAGGGTAACAGAAAATGGATATCTCTCTCTCTCTCTATATATATATATATATAGCCACTCCCCTTAACTTAGGCCTCCCATCTTACCTACAGGACCTCCTTTCTTTGAACTTATTACACCCTCCCCCACTGACACATGTCCCTGTTCCCAGCTAGCCCTTTGGTCTGCCTAGGGGAGGGCTGGCAGCCTTAGGCCTGGGGGGCAAAACCAGTCAACAGGCCCATTGCACCACCAAATCAGTGCAATGGTGCCCACCTTTTCCTGGATTTATAACAGATATTGATGCTATGCTAATCAGTAGCTCTTTGCCATACCTTCTCCTTCACGGCTCTGACTTTCAATGTTGTCAGAGCGCAGGCTGAGAATCTCTGAGCCTGTGCTCTGACTCACTAACTGAGCGTCGGAACCACGAGGGAGATGCTATAATCTGACTGCACCTACTGCTGGTGCGCACCAGTGGACCACCAGCGAATCGTTTAAATTGAATAGGCTGGTGTCCCCAACTTGTGAGCTGTGTTGTCCGCCGGGCGCCTTTGTTGTGATGGCACCCTGCGTGACCGCACAGTGTGCACACCCCAATGGCTGGCCCTGCTGACACACACTGATGTTACTACTTAGAAATCCATCAATATTAATACAGACAGCAGAGTAAACACCAATAAACTGTGGAAACAGATCTGATCCCACCCAAATTTATAAAGATTTGCTTACTGGATTTGTTGTAAGATTAAATCATGCCTCCTCCCCTCTCTCTCCCATGCGCTGCTCTGTAAGCTGAGAGGAAGTGAAGAGTAATCACAATCTCTCAGCACAGTGGCACCTGTGGCTGCATGGGGAACAGCTGTATTTGCCGCCCCCCATGTGACATCACAATGCCCCACCTATATGAGCTGCCATACGAACTAACGCCAGTGCTGCTCACAGTGTGTGTTTACATTAAAAAGCCTGCAGGGACCGGCTATAGATACCAGAACCACTTCATTAAGCTCCAGTCGATCTGGGGACTATAGTGTCCCTTTAATGTAATGAAAATTATAGATTAGTGTCACTAATAATATACTAGATTGCCTACTTACAACCAAATGAGGATGATGATGGGCTGCAGTTTGGCTCCACTGGTCTGGTGTAGAACAGGATCTCTGGAGACTGTTTGCAACTGTGGTCACAAAATTCAATGTTCTGGGAGAATTGGAAGCAGCTCCATTTTTGGGAGGGCCCCTTACACAGCTCAAGGTCTGGGCCCCAGGGCCTGACGGTGAGTATGCCCACAAGGCCCACTCATAAGTCCACTTATATGTTCCACCCACCCATGAGTTCGCTCACAGGGAGTGGAGTGTGTAGGGGATGTGTTATGTGTTATTGTAGAGCAGGGGTTCTCAACATTAGTCCTCAGGACCCCCTACCAGTCCAGAGTTTAGGGATTACCTGGGTGTGTCTAAGGTGTTTTTTTCCCTTTTTCTAAACACCTGAGACACACCAAATAAATCAGACTGGTATGGCTCCCTAGGGCTGGTGGCTTCCTATATAAGGTCCATATGTGTGCCCATGGTATGCCAGTGTGGGCTGTGCAGAGTGATGCAGTGTGTTTGTGTGTGAGTAGGCAGTGTGTGTGTATAAAAGTGTGTGTGTGTTTCTGGTTGTGTGTGAGGGATGCATTGTGTGAATCTGTGTTTGTATGCATAAGGGATGCAAGGTGTGTGTCTGTAAGTGTGTGCATTGAGTGTGTGTTAGTGATGCATTGTGTTTCTGTGTGTATGTAAGAAAAGCAGTGTGTGTGTAAGGGTTTGCATTATATGTTTCTGTGTATGTGTGCAAAGGATGCATTGTCTTTGTGTGTAAGTGTTGCATTGTTTGTGTGTAATGGATGCATTGTGTGTTTCTTTGTGTGTAAGGGAAGCATGTTGTGTTTCTGTGTGTGTAGTGTCCTCTCCTCCCTGTGTCCTCCTCACCTCCCCCTCCCTGTGTTCTCCTCACCACCCACCCTCCCTGTGTTCTCCTCACTACCCACCCTCCCTGTGTTCTTCTCAGTCCCCCCCCTTCTCCTCATCTCCCCTTCTCCTCACTCTTACTCTCCCCCTCCTCCTTGTGTTCTTCTTACTCCACCCTTGTTCTTCTTACCCCCCGTTTTTCAAACCCCCCTTCTTCTTCTTACTCCCCCTCCTCCACCTTCTGTTACTCCCCCCTCCTTCACTTACTCCCTCCCTTCACTTACTCCCCCCTCTTTCACTTTCTCCCCCCTCCTTCATTTACACCCCCCATCTTCACTTACTCCCCCCATCACTTACACCCCCCATCTTCACTTACTCCCCCCATCTTCACTTACTCCCCCCATCCTTCATTTACACCCCCATCCTTCATTTACACCGCACTCCTTCATTAACACCCCCCATCTTCACTTACTCCCCATCTTGACTTACACCCCAATCCTTCATTTTACACCCCCATCTTCACCTCCCCATCTTACTCTTCCCACCCCCTTCGCCTCCCCCCTCTTCACTTACTCCCCCCCTCTTCGCCTCCCCCTCCTTCATTTACACCCCTCCTTCGTTTTACACCCCCTCCTTCATTTACACCCCCATCTTCATTTACTCCCCCCTCCTTCATTTGCAGCCATCTTTGCCTCCCCCCTCCACTTCCTCCCCCTCCTTCTTACTTCTCCCCTTCATGGGCTCCCCCCCCCTCCCCTCCACTTGCTTCTCCCCTTCACTTGCTTCTCCCCCCCTCCCCCTTCCTTGCTTCTCCCCCCTCCTTGCCTCCTCCCCCCACTCCCCTTACCTCTCCCCCCCCCTCCACTTGCTTCTCCCCTCCCCTTCCACTTGCTTCTCCCCCCTCCCCTTCACTTGCTTCTCCCCCCTCACCCCTCCACTTGCTTCTCCCCCCTCCCCCCCTCCACTTGCTTCTCCCTCCCCCATCACTTGCTTCTCCCCCCTCCCCCCCTCCTTGCTTCCCCCCCTCCGCTGCCACCTCCACTTGCTTCTCCCCTCCTCCCCCTTCACTTACTTCTCCCCCCCTCCTCACCTCTCCCTTGCCCTCCCCTGTAGCGTGGCCGAGCTGCTTGCTGGTCCACGGTGCCGGCCGGACTGATAGGAAGGTGCACACTGAGTGTGCACTTCCTGTCAGTCCGGCCAGTTACAGGAAACAGAAACTCCGCGCGGAACTGGAGTTTCTGTTTCCTGTAACCGGCCGGATTGACAGGAAGTGCACACTCAGCGT
>OW240919.1:91973430-92052486 GCA_933207985.1 Pelobates cultripes
ATTAATCCATTTGATAGAGCCAGAAAGCTAGTAAAGAATTCATGGAGCTTGACAAAGTATACTTTCTATATGAAACCACAATGTTCTCCACAACCAAGATATTTTAAGCCCATTTCTTTCCTGTATATTTCACTGCATACTGTGTTTGGATGTTTTAATGTTTTTGTTTGCCTCTATGTGTGAGAATAACCTTACCCAATATTAAAGAAGGAAAATTGAGAGACTTATTTGTTGAAATGAGTTATGGCGGCAGAGAGATGTGGTTCTTTGAACTAGCAAATGTGATCACGGCTCACGAAAATGGAGCACTCTCGGGTCTACACTACTGTAGAGATTCATTCTGGCCGACATTCCATTCTGGAAAGACTAGTTGCATTCCCTTGTAGCAAATCCCAATGGAAGAATGAATAGGCAACTCTATTGGACTGCAGTTAAAGTGCCATCTATATTGAAGCAACTGCTAGGGCCTACACAAATACAGCATTTCAGCTGTAGCATTACAAACTTACATAGTAATCAAGGTTTAAAAAAAATATCAGATCCATCAATTTCTACCTTTAAAACTCATATGTTTACCTTGTACCATCCCGCCTAGCCCAGCTATACCCAGCTGTCCCGCGGGCATGCTGGCGTTGTGGTGACGAAGTGGGCACATTGCTTCATGTCTTCTGGGAATGTACTAAATTGATACAATTTTGGCAACAGGTCAGGTCACTGATAAAGGAGGTGACAGAACTTACCATTCCACTACGCCCGGAATGCTATCTCCTACATATTCACACCGGCACACTGGCCTCCCCCCACAAGACAGTTATATATCACATATTGTTAGCTGCCAAAACTAGCATAGCTAGCAGATGGAAAAGTTCAGATCCCCCTAGTATTCAGGAGGTGAAAAATAGAGTCCACTCGACTTATGACCACGAAAGACTAGCATTCCGATTGCAATCCAGTGAGGATAAACATGCAAAACTATGGCTCAGCTGGAGTGCAGCACACTCAGGCAGGTAACGAGATGAATGGTGGAGGGTGAGCCATCGCTTTTGGCAGGTTGTAGATGACTACCCAACGAATGTTACCCAATCTCCCTCGAGGTGATCACTCGCAGACATCTAAACTCCTCCATCAGATTACTACCCAACGCTGCAGTCTAAGGGTCCTCAAATGACTAGGGTCGTAGGGTCGCTCCACCGCATCCCATCAGTAATGCAGGTTAAACAAACGAGTATCAACAGGGTCCCCAAGACAGGTCCGACACTCTCTGATACACTTTGCCGCGCCTAGACTAACTTGGATCAAACCCAAATCAGAGTGTCACTACCTCGCTAAATATCAGTCACTTTACTATGTTAGCCATACACTATAAATGTATTGTATTATTTGATTGTGTCTATACAATGTTACCCCCTCCCCTTCTTCCTTTCTGTATCCCCCTACTTTGTCGCTCAGCGCGACACCACGAAAAACTAATAAAAATTAAGATATTGGAAAAAAAAAACTCATATGTTTATGCTGATAACCCAAAAGAAGTAGTTCGAAAAAAACAATTTGGAGTGATAGTCAATTATGTCACAAAATGGAAAAAAAATCTTCTGGACTTCATAATGGCAAACAAATTTATACTTGGGTCAACAAGAAAACTCCAAAACACCCATGCCTTTAAAAAAAAAAAAATATCTACAGAATTTGATAGGACATCTTTATAGTTCTTACAGTAAACAAACCTTTCCTGTGCTGTAAGCAAAAATTTATTTTTTTCCAGTCTTAATGGGTGACTTCTTGTCTGCTGTAAATTCCTGCTAACGAACAGGTTAGCACTTAGCGGTTTGTACGGCCCCTGTATATATCTTTTTCTATCATATCCCCTCTAAGACACCTCTTTTTTTTATAGATAAAACAAATGCAGTTTTCCCAGCCTTTCTTCATAACCAATGTTTCCCATTCCACTTATTAATTTTGTAGCTTGTCTCTGTACTTTTTCTACTTCTGCAATATCTGAAGTGGTGCCTAAAATTGAACCTCACATTCAAGGTGGGGGTCTTACCATTAGTTTTTTTAAAGAGGCAAAATTACATTTTGTTCATGTGAATCAATGCCTTTTTTTTATACATGACAATACCTTAGCCTTTGCCAGTTATGGTGATTAAAGTTATGTCAGAAAGGTTACATTTGTGGTGATCAAGCACTTTCAATAGAGATAGGACTGTAACTGCAATCTTGCCTGAATCTTTGTTGACTCTACCATCTGTAGGAATACTAATAATAAGTCACTCAGTCAATACGAGTATGCACTGGGTGTACAGTAGTTGGCAGGGCAACTTAGGACAAAGAAGCTATGCAGAAACACCATCAAAGTTAATGATTTTGATGTCGGCAAAACAGAATGAAAATTGTGTATATAATCAACGTGCGAAGCCCAGAGACTCAGTTTGCAGGGTATCATTAAGTCTAAGGTCATCAGGTAAAAATAAATCTACTAACATCAAAATGTGGGCACAAAAACCAAAGGATGAAGTAAAAATTTTTTAAATGCTACAGTTTAATGTTATTATGTAAGTGTAAATGTTACTAAATACTAAGAATCACAAAGCAATACACAGGTGAGCATTTTGATCATCTTTTTTTTTTTTTTTTTTAATCCCAGTGTCTGTATTGTTAGTCTTACGAATAAGAAAAGAAGAAGGACCTCATGATGTAAAACAGGATAACATTATCCTACAAACAAGGGAAAGTAAAACCTCGTACCGTAAAATGTGATAACATAATACCCAAACTCCGATATAAATAACTAGCAAAGAAAAAGACTACATTTCACATGAAATACATATACATGTCAGTCAGTTCTACAAATACGGTCTGCTATTCAATACATTATTACTCGTGGTTATTGGGAAAAACTGAAATTGAAGATTAGCTCAAATATAATACACAGTCTTTGCAAATTCTCTAGTCTCTACATGCTGCATATGGCTTTATTTTTCCACTCAAAGTAAAATATTGCCACACAGTCCTATTATTACGAGTCTCTTTATTTCCTTGTGAGATTAGAATAAAAAAGCAGGTCTAGCTTACTTTCTGATCATTTGTGTTTACCTTTAAAAGGTGAACTCGCATTTCTTTCATTACACGGCTAAGACAATGACATTTATTCAAGCAGGGTTGTTGTGTACACTTCAAGGCTTCATAAAATCAGGAATGCATTCAGGCCAAGCCTTTGCTGTTGCCAAGATATTGCATACTTAACATTCTTGCCAGTGCCCCCTTACAACAATATCACAAGTCAAACTGTAAATAAGATTGCCATGCCAGTCAACTGGGGCCGTAGCATTCCTAATGTTCAAGGGTAACGCATGCTCTTGGTTTCTTAGAAGCAGGCGCATAGAAACTGTAATTTGCAGTTCATGTTTCTCATACATAGCTGGTTAAATCAGAATTTTGCCATCTATTTCAGTGGAAAAAAAGAGAGGTCCAGACACTCTAGATACTCCTCTCTACTCTATTTTTTCCATTAATACATTTATGTCTTGGGCCGGTCCCCTAACCCTAAAACTACCCCTAACCCTACCCCTATTAGGGGGTAGGGTTAATGGTAGGGGTTAGGTTAGGTTAGGGCTAGAGTTAGGGTTTACGGGTAGGCATAGGGTTGGGGTTAGAGGTTACAGAAAAGGGTTGGGGTTAGGGTTAGGGGTGGGGTAGGGTTAGGCTTAGGGAATTGCCAAAGTCCAGAATTTTGGATTGCCGAACCGTAGTCCCGAATTTCCGATGTCCCGAACTGAACCGAAGTGCCAAAGTCCAGAATTTCGGAAGTGCCGAACCAAATTTTTTGCCCATGCACATCCCTAAAAACTGCCATTTACAGTTTTTACTTCTTTAACTCATCAGCATGCCTCCGAACTGTGCTGCTTTTGTCTGGACAGTCTTGATTTTAGAGTCCTGTCCGTTTAGTTCCCTGATGTCCTGCATTCGAGGACAATAGATGTGTTCTTGCTTTGCAGCGGGCACTAGTACCATGCAAAGAGCTCTTTAGCGGTGCTGTCTGCATGGTCCTCTATGCAGCGGGCTGTCTGTGAGCCAGATGAGCTTGGCGCCAATTTGGCTTACAATTTAAAATTCACTTTAAATTTACTGTTAATTTCTCTGAACTTACACTTAATGAATAACCCTGAGTATGTATTTTACAAACACACATTTCATGCTCAGACTAAAGAGAACATTCTGGAAATTGTTCCTCTAATTTTCACTGGTTATTAAAAGACGTGAATAAAAGCACCAACAATGACTATGAACTCTAAGAACTTGGCAGGAGCCAATGCCTTAATTTACGGAATTCAATGATAACTTGCTATAACCACATGAACCCGAACATTCATAATGGGACATTGAACCAAAGCCAAAATGGTAGTAGTAGGTTATTAGCAATTTAACAGGAACAAGACACCTTTTAAAGGAATAGTTTTAGTAATTGAAACTCTTCTGTATCTCATTCTTTACAATGTTTTCAATTTTATTTTAGAAAAAAATATTTCTCCTTCCAAGTTTTTATTTTTTTTCTCAGTAATAAAAAGTAGCACATTTGAAACCTCTTTAAATGTATGTCGCAAAAGGAATATGGGAAACTGAAGTTTGGTAATTTTGACAATAGTAAGAATATTTGGTGTTCAATGCACCCTAGTTCTAACAGGGTTAATGCCAAAAGAGCTGAATTGGAAAAAGTCTCTAAGCCAGTTATGCTTCCAGGTAGGCTAATAGACTGAAATTTGAAATTCTCTTTGAATTCAATTTGAATTCTCGCTTTAGTAAATAACATTGTTACTAAATTATACATTTAAGGTCAAAGTAGCCAAAATACAATGAAAGGATTATTTACATTTTCTCACACCAGCTCGTGCAATCAACATTGTTGTCTGTCATTTATTGATGAAAATAAAAATTGTCAGATTGAAAGAAAGCAAGAGAAAAGCACCCATAAGTAAATATATAAAACATTAAAAAAAGAAATAAATAGCCAAACTGGAAAAATTATCTTTTTCTAAAAAAAATAAAAAGGCCTAATTTAAAACTATTCTAGCAACCTAATATCTACCCTACCTGTTTGTGTCACTTTACCCCACTCCTTCTAGAATGTAAGCTCATTTTAACATGGCCCTCAACCCCTCTGTCCTGTATGTTATAAATAGTTGTCTGTTAGTCCACAGTGCCGCATAATTTGTTGACGCTTTATAAATATTAATAAAAATAATAACAATAAAAAATGGAATTGTGTAGAGTTGACAAGAGAATTTTAAATTCAAAATAGCCAAAGTGAGCGTTTAGCGTTGTTTAAAACAGTTAGCGCATACATCTGGCTTGAGAAGAACCCGCTTAACACACATGGACCTGAACATAACTGCGACTTATTAAGAGGTATACACTCCATCTTTAACGCGCATTTAAAAACAAATATACTCCTTATGTTAAAAGTTTGAAAGTTATTATTTTTAATATTTGTATATCTTCTTCATAGCATACATATACATGTGCAAATACGGAAACATTGTCGTAATGCTAACAAATATGATTTAACTTGGCCACACAATGCTAGACAAATGCACCGCTCTGGCCACAAAAGAGATAAAGTTCACATGTTAATACTGAGTACAGCATATTTAACAGCATGTTTAATAATGGGGTAGTATGTCTATCCTTTTACCAGAACTGCATCGTTAACACAGGCCTACATTGGGCTGAGCATTATGAGAGGATTGTTCTGTTTTTGACAGACCATTAGCCCGTATAAATATCCAGCCACATGTGTTGTATAGTTCGGGGCAGAGTCAGTGGTGTATCCTGGTTTTGTGCTGCCCTAGGCAGGACAAAACTCAGGCTGCCCCCAGCCAACCTCCCCTAACCCCTAAATACACACACACACACATACATTCACTGACAGATACGCATACACTCGCTAACAGAAACACACACACACACTAACAGACACACTCACTAACAGACACACACTCACTGACACACACACTCACAGGCAAACACACTCACACAGTCAGACACACACACACTCACTGACACACAGTCAGACACACACGTACACACTAACAGACAAACATAGTCAGACACCCACACACTCACTGACACACAGTCAGACACACACATACACACTAACAGACAAGCACAGTCAGACACACACACACTCACTGACACACAGTCAGACACACACATACACACTAACAGACAAACACAGTCAGACACACACACTAACAGACACACACTAACTCACTAGCAGACACACACTAGCAGACACAAACACACTAACAAACACACACACATTAACAGACACACACTCACTGACACACACACATTAACAGACACACACTCACTGACACACACTCACACTAGCAGACACACACACACACATTAACAGACACACACACACAGACACACACATGCACACTAACAGACACACACTCACACAGTCAGACACACACACTAACAAAACACACACACATTAACAGACACACACTCACTCACTCACATTAACACATTTTTGTTTTTTTAATTTACCCCCCCGCCCAACTTCCTTACCTTTAGGAGTGCTGGGGGGGAGGGGTTCATTACCTCCCTGGTGGTCCAGTGGTTGCCGGGCTGGGCTGGGCAGGCGGCTGGCGAGGGAGCTCTTCCCCTGAGCGGTCTGCTCAGCTCCCTCGCGCGCCGCAAAGTGAGGCTGGGAGCCGGAAGATGACGTCATATTCCGGCTCCCAGCCTCACTCTGCGGCGCGCGAGGGAGCTGAGCAGACCGCTCAGGGGAAGAGCTCCCTCGCGTGCCGCCCGCCAGCCCAGCGCCCGGCATGTCAGTTAGCCGCAAGGCTAACAAGGCATTTGCCTGGGCATTTGGGCGGCGGCGTTTTTTGCCGCCCCCTGAAAAATGCCGCCCAAGCCAAATGCCTTGTTTGCCTCGCGGCTAAAACGCCCCTGGAAACAGTACCCATTGTTCCATATACAGAACCTGTTATTCACCCCCTTCCTTATTATGAAACACATGTCACAAAATCACCAAATCCAGAAACATGAAACACAGAAATCATTGAAACCATAGACAGAAAAATGCAAGAATGACAAGTGATTGGTTGAAAGGAACCAGCTTGAACATAATCAGATACCCATTAACTGAAATGACTTAATGTGTAATGTAACGAACAATCTACCGGCATGAACCTGTATGTTCAGCAAGGCATTTAAATATATGTATGTTTGTTAAGTGAATAACATATAGAATGATTATATTGTTACTATGGCATCTGTTAAGAGGTGGGATTTATTAGGCAGCAAATGAACAGTCAGGTTTTTTTTATATTTTATGTGTTGGCTTTGGCCTCCAAATTCTACAGATCTTAATCTGATTGAGTATCTGTGGGGTGTTCTGAAACAACAAATCCGATCTATGGAGGTCCCACCTCACAACTAGCAGGACTTAAAGGATCTGCTGCTAATGACGTGGAGCCTGATACCACAGGACATGATCAGAGGTCTTGTGGAGTCTGTGCCTCAACACATCATAGCCGTTTTGGCAGCACTAGGGGGACATACACAATATTAGGCTGGTGGATCACATACTCTATAAAATGGGTATTCATAATCACCTCTTCTTTTGGTTCTTGTCACACATAATCATTCTTCACCTCATCACATTGCTTTCCATTGACATCCCAGAAAGAGCATTTCTTGGTTCTTTTATAACCGTGTAATAATATTTAGTTTTCAATAGCATTTGGAGATAATACTCAAATGTAACGCTTCTAATCTGACATTTCTTCCTTGGTCTCATATCTCTCATAGCTTTTTGCCATTCTATGTCAGATGTCATATGGCTATATAAATGGTCTTATAGTGAACTATCATCATAACTCCCTCCATATCCTTCCCATTACCCAATCTCTTGCTTTATATTAGTGATATTAATGCATATCTATTTAACGTATCTAATGTTTTCTATGCATGATCATGTCTTTGGAACTCACTTCCATGTGGATTTAAACACTTCCACCCTATCCATATGCAATCTCTCCCTCAAAACCGAGACCAAAATATTCAGTTTATTCAATGCTCACTTTTCATCTTTCTTATTAATTTTAGATTAAAATACCAAGAACTCTTATATCTTACTGCATCTGTTTGTTTTTATTTTTCAGACTCATTTGCTTTAAGGCTTCCACTCTTCTTCTGCTCCCTGCTCAGAAGATAATCTGTAATGGAATTCTGCCAGAGAAATTATCTTTTATGTTCAAGAAAACATATCAGTTAAAATAACACTTGCGATTTCACAACCATCTTACTACGTGTTGGGTGCCCTACAACTTGGCCTTCAAAAACAATACACAAGAGAAAAATAGCTGCCTTGATAAACTTTAATGCAAGTGAAACGCATGGGAATTATAATGGCAGAGAAGTAACTGACCCAAAACGTAAGTTCTAGAAAGTGAGGAAATGTAATTTTAGATAATTTATTTTTATATACAAATTAATGGTTTTAATAATAGCAAATAATTAAACTCTACGTTGTAAAGATGACTACATTCTTTTGCTTACTAGTCCTCTATAATTTTATTTTTGAGATTCAGGAAAAGAACCACCAGAACTAGAGATTCTTAACTGAGGGGGCACCCTCAGGGCACTATAGTGCCAGGAAAACGAGTGTGTTTTCCTGGCACTATAGTGGTCCTTTAAGGAGTAAGAAGGCTAAGACAATGCACCTATGCCACCTGTATTTATAATATAACCGGTACGGGACATTTATGTTTCTATTTATTCAATTTCTCTTTGCTAGTATTACAATGAAATGTTGATTGATGTCAATAGAGGACATGGTAATGCCAATATCTTATTTCTTAATTAACAAACACACCACAATTCTACGTCACAGTCCACCATTTTTAGCCAATATCCAGAAAAGCAAGAGGCGGTGAGCAAAAACAGGAGATACACGTCATGAAACTACAGTATCATTGAGTACCCACAATCTTATGAGACTAATATTAGACCTTTCAAGGCATGAATAAATCGAATGATTTCATTGTCATATTTAACCTAATTTGCAACAAACTTGATTTTAGTGAATTACCGCTTTACCATTTTAGGATTTTTTTGTTCCTAAAACCTGCTGCAACTTGACCTTTAAAGAATAGATTCTTAGAGATAAATGTGGTTAGTTTCATACCATTATTTATATTTAAGGGAAACTCCCATGTAACAAAACAGAAATATACTGACTTCCTCTGGAAGATTAAATCACCGGACAAGTCTAAATTAATGTCTATTCTATATTTGTAATTTAATACATTTCCATTTTTTCCAATTGTTTGATTTTCAAGATTTCACTTTAAAGATGTCAATTTTAATCTGCAGATAATTATATCTGTACTAAAGAGCTAGTAAAAAAAAAAAAAGTATTTACATATAGTTTACATATATATTTACATATAGTTCCAGCAAAGCCCCAAGGAAAGCTGCATCAGTCGTTAGGGGCACTGCACCCCATACTGGATTCTTTCTATTCTGTAAAAGAATATTTTTGTATGTACCTATTGTATTGGCCCATGGTAACCCGCGGCAACACTCTGAAAAAACGGCGCTCAAGAGAGTGAGAGAGACGTGGTCTGTACCCTGCGGAGGTACAGACCAAATAACCTGCCGGCTGGACCACCAGGGATCTGTGTGTGACATGCCCCCCCCCTCCCCCTCACTGGTCCACCAGGTATCTGCATGCTCCATCTCCCCCCTGCAGGGTTATAAGGAGGAGTAAATGTGATTTTTTTAATTTTATTTTTTTAGTTATTAAATTAATTATTTAAGCCCATATCCAACCACTATATACACGCCCTCAAATACTTACACACACAAACACACTACACACACTCTATAATCCTATATACACACTGCACCCCCTGCACTAACACACAAACACACAACATGCACTCTATATCCCTATGTACACACTACACCCTCTGCACTAACACACAAACACACTACATACACTCTATACCTCTATATACATACTGCACCCCTGCACAAACACACTACACACACACTATACCCCTGTATACACACTGCACCCCCTGCACAAACACAATACACACATTCTATACCTCCATATACACATTGCACCCCCTGCACTAACATACAAACACACTACACACGCTCTATATACATACTGCACTAACACACTAACACACTACACACACATTTACTTAGTTTAAGAGCACTGGATGTCTCGATCTCATCTCAGCAGGTAATGATAATGAGGTAGGTCAATTGGCAAAATAAACTGCAGTTTCTTGCAATATTTAGAGCTGTAGGCCAGAAGCTCAGAATTTCCTCTCCTAAGAAGTAAAAAAAAATAATCAATGGTGTATTCCTTTCAGTGCTGTATACGCTACTAAATTACAAGCTCATTTGAGCAGAGCTCTTTTCATCTCTTGTCTGTCAACTTTATATTGTCTGACAATTATACGCCCACTTTATCTAAACCAGCCTGCACTGGAAGGAGAGGAGGCATAAAACGGGTGTCATTCTTTGCCCAGTGTATTATTGTAAAGCACTGCAGAAAATTTTCTAATAAGAATAAGAAAATGATCATCCAACAAGCTCATTCTAGAATTGTGTATAAAGCAGACCAGTATCTGTGTATCTACATTCATTTTTTGTTCAAACCTCACCTAATTTCACCATCTAGTGGGCAACATTGAAATGCATCAAGTGCAAAATAGGATTAAAGGAACTATATCTAAAAAATAAAGGATTTAAAAAACAACAAAAACTTTATACCAGCATTGATACAGATCCATTAATTGAACTGATCCTCCTACTTTGAAGTTATCAAGTTTAATGACTTCCAATGAACCCAACTCTGTCTGGAACAATGGCAGAACTACCAGGATCGCAAAGGTCACGACTGCAACACAGCCATGGAGTTCAGTCTGTCGGGGGCCCATTAAGGATGACTCAAAGCTGAGCGCCAATATTAGAAGGGGGTGCTGAGTGTATGCATATATAGATAAATATATTTTGTTGCTAACCACGACAGCATCACTTATGGGTTAGCTCAACCTCTCCGGTGTCAGGACAGGAATTTTTTATTAAGAATAAACAGTTAAGCACATATAAGAACCCCCCCACCCCACAATATGCAGGTATGAAAGTTTCTGTCATACAATTTATTTTTGTCTTATATTACCATGTTTAACATGGTTATACCAGAGAATGTTCATTCTTTTCTTTCTTTGAAGGGTCTAGTTAACAGCCTGCTGGAGCAGTACTAACTAGACAACGTTTCAGTTTATACCCGAATCTGCAATGCAAATATTCAGCGTTTTATTAGATATAGCAACTGGAAGGGTTTTACCTATTCCCTTATGTCCCTTGGTACTCCTGGTGGCTATGGCAGGGGGCATCCTTTTTTCTTTACCTTGCTTATTTTTTCCAGGAGCCTGGGGAGAGCCTTGGTGATATGCCCTTGGCAAGGATGAGATGGAAGCATTTTTGTTAGCTTCCAATTTTCTTGGAGCCTGGGAGGCTTTTGCTCCCTTTCTGTAGGCTGCTCAGGGTGGCAAATGGTGGCGTTTGTAACTCGTTAACCCTGTTAGGGCGTACAATGCTGCCCTGCACAATATGGGCTTAAATCCCGTTAGGGCAGCATGGTATGCCCTAACAATCAAGAGGTCTCCAGCCGCCATATACTCACCTCATTCAACACTTTAAATTATATTATTATATAAATTACATATAATTTAATATATATATATATTTGTGGTCAGATACAATAAGCCGAGTTATAGTAATGGTGGTGTAAGTCAGTTGTGGTGTGCCGGAACCAATGTTCGGGTAGGCCAGTAAAAGAGGGCCCACCAAGATGAGTGGCCTAATAAAGGGAGTTGTGGATAGGGAAAACCTGAGGAAGTGGAGATCTTAGTATTTATAGGCCAGTAACTCCTCCCACAACTACAGGGTTCACCTACCGGCTTAGCCTTCTCATTTATGGTCGGATACAATAAGTCGAGTTATAGTAAATGTGGTGAGCCGGAACCGACATTTAAAGTCTCCCTTAAGTGGTTGTCTACCAGACAGCCACTGGGGGTGCTTTCGGAATCCAAAGGGACAATTGGTCCATTATCTGACGCTGGACGTCCTCACGCTCTGCATGAGGACCTCCAGCGTCAGATTTTCCCCACAGGAAATAATTTATTAATACTTTCCTATGGGGAGGTCTAATGTGCACACGCGGTGATAGGTCTCCCCCGCTAACGTCAGCCGTCAGAGGAGCATGGTCGGAGCCTGACCCAGCACCGAGGGACATCGCCGATGGATTCAGGTAAGTGGCTGGAGGGGTTTTAACCCCTTCAGCCCTGCAGGAGGGGGGACCTATTAACCCTATAGTGCCTGAGAAATGCCTTTGAACACTGAATATGTATTGACATTACATAACCAATACTTAAATGCATGTCTCAATGCCCTGTCAGGTTGAGGGAAATATGACATATATATTGTAAATGTGCACACCAAGTGCAACAAAAAGATTTATTTACAATGACATAAGCTACAAAAGTTTTGGGCTTTACACTTTATCAATGCATGAAGGACAAGCATTGATAAAGGGGAGAATCCGAAACATTTGTACCTTATGTCCTTGTGAATAAATCATTTTGTAGCACTTGGTGTGAACATTTGCATTTGTTTGCGCTGCCCTAATTTTAAATTTTTGTGGATTACTTTACCCTGCTTGGAGCTGCCGAGGGAGCTGTCAGCAGTACAAAGGGAAAAGTTTGTACTTTGATATTTTCTGGGTACTGCAGTAACCCTTACCTCAGCTGTATACTGGTCATAACTATGGAAAATTGTATGTGGCAAAGAATTTATTATACATTAAAATGTAGACTAAATGAATTGCACGTAATAAAATATCTATGGCCGAAAACAGTAAGCAGAATACATGAACCGAATCGAGGTATCACTGTGGTGCTATGTATGATTGAAATAGGCTGAATTTGCATTAGTAGTGAAACTCGCAATATCTGAATGAGGACAGATTATGGACTGAACAGCAAATTCCATCCTAGTTAGAGAAAGGCAGAATGTGAGGGGAGTACATGTTTAATGTCAGTTATTGCACATCCCAATGTGGGCCGCACATATGGTTTTGTTTTAATAAACGTGTGAACAGCAACAGGAAAAGCCGTGGCAGTGCCCTATAAGCTTCAAGGGAGGCGGCTGTTTTTTTACGAGAGTGAGGTAAAATGAATACTTCCGTAGGCTGCACAAGACCAGCTTGTTTGGAGTTTTGGTAGTTTGTGTTGATGACCTTTGAACAGGAGGTAAATGGTTCTGTACTGAGAAATAAGCAACGTTAGTCTATTACTAGATCCTCTAATATCAGAGGATCGTTGGGTTGTAATTTTGCTGTGGGATGCAGTCAGAAGAAGTCCTGAAAATTAAATTGTGACAGAGCGTCAGTGGCTTTGTTTTGAATACCAGGTACATGAAAACATTCCATAAAGAATTGGGATGTTGCAGCCAACCAGGTAAGTTTCCTGATTAGCTTCATTATAGTCAGTGACTGCGATCTGCCTTTATTGATAACCTGACAAGCTGCTGTATTGTCTGGAAAACACTTTTCTGCCTGCCGCTTTCACTTACGACCCCAAACATGAGAGGCAACAACAAGGGGATAAAGCTCAAAGAGGAGTTTGGAAAATTAGCCAATTGAGAAGTTTCGGGAAGCCATCTTTCGTGAACGCACTCATAACCAATGGTACCTGTACCGTCTGACAAACCACCAGGGAGTTGTTGGAAATGGGCGTAATAAACATTGACCTACCGTTCCTATATGACAGGAAAAGTTGCCACATTAATAAATCAGCTCTAGTTTGACAATCTAGAGATATCTTGGAATCATCACCTGGGAGACCGTGTAGCAGATGGAGCAGTTTAGAAATAAGGGAACAACCCTGTGGGATAACCCTCTTTGCAATGTTGAGGGAACGTAAAAGAGACTGCAAATCCTTCTCTGGTACAAGACCCTTGGTGTAGACAAACTTGAATATCACCGAGTATTCTGTTTATGTTTTCAATTAGTAAATTTACATGCATGGAGTTAGAACTGAGATGGATACCTAAGAACGTAATGTCTTTTCTGGGGCCTTCAGTTTTCCAAGTGCCTCAGGCACCCCAAGCTATTGAACAAGTCAAGAGTATGGTGCACTCTGACTGGTGAGGATTTGCAACTTTCAATGGAAAGACAGTCATCTAAATAATGAATGACTACCGAACACATGTACTTGTTTAGTAGAAGCAACACAACCGTCTCTGCAAAGAAATTGAACAGTTTAGGGCTGCTTTTAGAGCTGAATGTAAGTTTTTTAGCAAAATAATATTTGTCACTCCACTTAACACTGCAGGTGCCACAAAGAGAGGTATATGGGATACAATTTAAAAGGATTAGACATTTTTATTGTCTTGCTTAACCAGGCTCCCCTCCCTGTGTCAAGAATAGCCTTGATAGCGTCATCAATCATACTGCAGAGAAAAATCTTCAGAGGGGATGAGTGAGTTCAGGCTTGGGGTAGAGGGAAAAATGAGGAGCCTAGAAGTCGTTAATCAATCTTCTTATATTGTTAAATTTCCCAGTGACTATATTGGACTGGTATTCCAGCAGGCAAAAGGGGAAGAATCAAAAGGGCATATCATGAAATCATTTACAATTTTTTTTGTCTAGTAGAAGTTGAAGTGACATGGGATCATGATTGGCTGACAGTAAATTGCACCATTTGAAGTGGGAAGGGACACAAAAACAATATTGAAACCTGAGCATAGGAAGTCTACAAGATGAGGGGACAGGTGTTCTGACAAAGAGAGGTTCAGTACGTCCACTTTAACTGGGGATAGTCACTGCTTACATCTGGGAATAGTTTGTTAGAACACATTGTTTTAGCATGTGCCCTAAAGCATAATGAACAGACATGCAGGAGTGTGCAGGCACTGAACACACAACCTCCTGCATTAACATTGTTACAAAGCTGCGATTTCCCTAAGAAGACAATTGGTCTCTCCAATTTATCTTTAGGATCTTTCTGGACAGGTCTGTTGGTAAATGCAGGGTGGGTCTGGCTGGTAGAGGGAGGGCTAACCTCTTTGGGCACAAATTGATGGCATGCGTAGAGGATGAGCCTAGTTGGAATATGATGGAATAACTAAGCCAGTTCCCCTAGGGATAACAGCTAGACATGTTCAATTTGTTTCGGTCTGAATGTGAATTTCGGGCAATTTCGGACATTCGGGTACTTCCGAATGTCCGAATAGATTAATTGGCGAATTGTCGAGGTCCCGAAGTTCCGAAATTACCGAATTTCCGAAGTGGTTGAAGTGCTGAAGTTCCGAAGTTCCGATGCGTCGAAGTTCTGAAGCACAGTAATGTGAATTCGGCCGAATTTTGGGAAATTTGGACATTCGGGTACTTCTGAATGCCCGAATAGATGAATTGCCGAATTGTCGAGGTCCCGAAGTTCCGAAATTACCGAATTTCCGAAGTGCTGAAGTTCCGAAGTTGCCAAAGTTCTGAAGTTCCGAAGCACAGTATTGCCTAAAAACTAATATACTTACCCAGTGGTTGAATGAAGAATGTTACACTGTATACAATTTTAAATAAAAAGTATACAAACATAGCCAGGATTCAACTGTAAGCATTTGCAACACTTACAACAATCAAGTAATATACATTCATATAAAATGTAAGTTACTTAGCCAGTCAATGTAATGACAGGAATAAATAAGTAGATAACTCCCGAATTCCCACGGTATTAGGGAGCTATCTACTAAAAGGCTGAAAGACCTAAATTGGCCAAATTTACTAATAAGTAAAGATTATTTAGTATTAGTAAATCATGCCCCTACTCGCTATACCGCGAGTAGGGGCATGTCTATTAAACAGCGTGTGGCTGCTCACTGTTAAAAAAAAAAAAAAAAAGGTCCTGAGTGATCACCCCTGGGGGCCCTAAAGTAAAATAATGGGAAGGGGCCTATTGGCCTCCCCCTCCGGCCCCCACCTCTGAGTGGCGGGTGGGGGCCCTAAATCAGAATAAGGGGGGGACCTAATGTCCTCCCCCCTGGCCCCCACCCCTTATTTATTTAGGGCCCCCACCCACCACTCAGGGGTGGGGGCCAGGGATTGTTCTGGATACAGGAATTGGACCTAATACATATATGGATTATGATTTAAAAACAACCTTTTTTTTTTTTTTTTTAATTATGTTAATACGATAGAACTAAAGACAACGTACCGAGTAAAAATATAAAGTAGATAATCTGAATAGCTTTGTTTAGTAATGCAAATTGCACCTAACGTCAGGGATAATAGAAACTGAACCCTTATAGAAATATTCGCACCAATAACCAATACAAAGTTAAAAAATAAAAATATAAAATAAAAGGAGTGAAAAAGGTCCAACACCAAATATAACTTGTAGGTACCAAGTCTAACCACAAGGTGGCAAAATAGAGTAAAGACCTGTAAGGAAACCTAGGATATCCAATCCTCATTCGGTAGTTTCCTCCCGAACAGCCAGAGCATCAGTGATTATAGCTCTCCGTTCGGTAGATGAAATAAACTAAATCCATACGATGATTCCCTTAATAAAGCATACGAATCCCCAAACATCAGCCGAAGTCTAGAAGAAGGGTGCAACAGAACTGGCTTTTAATGATCACACAAAGGCTTTTATGCAAGTCCCCATGCAGGGGGACATCCCACAGGGAGGGACAAAGTACATCCAATCATTTACAAGAAAAACGTAAAACACTCCCAGCATAAACATACAATTCCCTCCCCTAGTCCTGGAGATAATCAAGTCTGATAAAGTAATAACTTAATTATCTCCAGGCAGAAAAATTACAGTTTCCCCCAATATTTAGAACACCCCTTTAGGCATATGGTATCCCCACAAACAATATGTCCCCTGATAGCCCCGATCTGGGTGACCAACATATTCAAATTTCACCCAGATCGGTTTAGGGGTTCTCAAAAAGTATGGAAGTCTTTTGTGACCGGCTAACCGTGAGGTGGCTGCCCAAAACAGTTCCATGAGTTTCGGTAGTTTTGCCGGTCTATTTCGTTAAGTGGAAAAAAATGAATAATCCCACGAACGGTTTCCCCTGGCTCTTAGCAGCGATTGTTCCCCTCATTTGAATGAACAAAAGTAACGAACTCTTCTAGCTGTTCGGGAAATAAAGATCCAGTGTTAGGAAGGCAAGACAGGTTGTGGTGGTAGGGGACTCTATCTTTAGGAGAGCAGATAGGGCAATCTGCCGCTCTGATCGGCTCAACCGGACAGTTTGCTGTCTCCCGGGTGCTCGGGTCCGGCATGTTGCTGACAGAGTGGATGGATTATTGGGAGGGGCTGGGGATGACCCAACGGTCATGGTCCATGTTGGTACCAATGACAAAGTAAGAGGAAGATGGAAGGTCCTAAAGAATGATTTCAGGGAATTAGGTAGCAAACTTAAGAAAAGGACCTCCAAGGTGGTATTCTCTGAGATATTACCTGTGCCACGCGCTACAATGGAAAGGCAGCAAGAGATTAGAGAGGTCAATGCGTGGCTTAAGACTTGGTGCAGGAAGGCGGGTTTTGGGTTTTTAGAGCAGTGGGCCGACTTTGCGATTGGGTACAACCTTTATAGTGGTGATGGATTGCACCTAAATGGGAGAGGGTCTGCAGTGCTGGGGGATAGGATGGCTAGAAGGTTGGAGGAGATTTTAAACTAGTAGTGGGGGGGAGGGTCATAGCAATCTACAAAATGGAGATAGGACAGAAAGGAGATGGGCTTCAGCACAGTATAAGGGGGGTGGAGAAGGGGGGAGGGGCAAGCTCAGAACAGAGAAGCTGTGTAATGTTGAAAATTCACAAAATATACAAGTGACACATAATATTAAATGTATGCTTACTAATGCAAGGAGCCTAAATAACAAAATGGGGGAACTAGAGGCATTAGCACACACTAAACAATATGATATAATAGGCATAACTGAAACATGGTGGGATGAGACACATGACTGGGCAGCTAACTTAAATGGGTACATGTTATTTAGGAAGGATAGGAAAAACAAGAAGGGTGGTGGGGTATGTTTGTATGTCAACCATGATTTAAAGCCAAATGTTAAGCAAATGGAATGCGAGGAGGATAATGTGGAAGCTTTATGGGTAAATATCTGCTTGGGGAAAAGAAGGGAAACCAACTATTGGTTGGGATATGTTATAAACCACCTAATGTTAATATTGACGAGGAACAACAGCTGTTTGAGCAAATTGAGAAAGCTGCAAATCTGGGTAACACTTTAATTATTGGAGATTTTAATTACCCGGATATAAATTGGGACAGGGGGACTAGTACCTCAGCAAAGGGAATTAGGTTTTTAAACTTGTTAAATGACACCTTCATGTCACAACTTGTACAAGCACCAACTAGAATGGACGCTTGTCTGGACCTGGTTTTAACAAACAACGCTGATCTTTTGACCAACATTCAAGTAGGTGAGCACTTGGGAAATAGTGATCACAATATAGTGTCCTTTGAAATAAACTCAAAAAAACAAAAGCACATGGGGAATACTAAAACATATAATTTTAAAAAAGCCAATTTCAATAAGTTAAGGGAAGCTTTGCAATATATTGACTGGCATAAACTCTTTAGTGAAAAGAACACTGAGGATAAATGGATCATCTTCCAACAAATATTAAAAAGGTACATTTCTCAGTATGTACCGTTGGGAAATAAATATAAAAGAAACAAATTAAAACCAACATGGCTTAGTAGAGAAGTAAAACAAGAGATTACAACTAAGAAAAGGGCATTTAAGGCATTTAAATCGGACAAATCAGATGCATCTTATAAAAGATATAAGGATGCAACTAATGCGTGCAAAAAGGCAATTAGACTTGCTAAACTTCAAAATGAAATAATGATAGCTAAAGAGAGCAAAACCAACCCCAAAGCATTTTTAAGTACATAAATTCTAAAAAAAACAAAAATGAAAGTGTAGGTACACTAAAAACTGAAACGGGGGTGTTAGTTAATGAAGACCAGGAAAAGGCAGGAATTTTAAAAAACTATTTCTCCTCCGTATATATTAAGGAAGAACCCATGGCAATAGATGTGCAAATGATTGCTACTAAAAACTTGCAGAATAATTGTAATTGGTTAACTCAAGACAAGGTGTTGCAGCAACTAAAGAAAGTTAATATAAACAAAGCTCCAGGGCCTGACGGTATCCATCCACGAGTACTTAAGGAACTAAGTGTAGAAATAAGTGAACCTCTGTTTTTAATCTTTCAAGATTCTTTTCTTTCAGGAAGTGTTCCGAGGATTGGAGGAAGGCAGATGTGGTTCCTATATTCAAAAAGGGTTCAAAATCCTTGCCTGGAAATTATAGACCTGTGAGCTTAACTTCTGTGGCTGGTAAAATATTTGAAAGGTTATTAAGGGATAAAATTCCTTGAGAAGAACATGGTTATCAGCAAAACTCAGCACGGTTTTACGAAGCACATGTCATGTCAAACTAACTTGATTGCGTTCTACAAAGAAGTAAATAGAAGTATAGAAGTTGCCGTGGATGTGATCTATTTGGATTTTGCCAAGGCATTTGATACAGTTCCACACAATAGATTAGTGTTCAAACTCAAGGAAATCGGTCTAGATGAAAATGCTTGTTCTTGGGTAGAACATTGGCGTAAAAACAGAGTACAAAGAGTTGTCATTAATGGTAACAGAGGTGGCAAGTGGTGTCCCTCAGGGGTCTGTTCTGGGACCCCTTCTATTTAACATGTTTATAAATGATCTTGAAAACCGCATTTAAAGTCATGTTTCAGTATTTGCAAATGACACAAAACTTTGTAAAATAATACAATGTGAGCAAGATATTACTTTGCTGCAGAGGGATTTCGATAGACTGGGGGACTGGGCACTCAAATGGCAGATGAAATTTAATGTTGAAAAATGCAAAGTTATTCACTTCGGCGTAAAGAATACACATGCAACATATACCCTTAATGGAAGCGAATTAGGGATAACAACACACGAAAAGGACTTAGGAATTGTTATAGACAACAAACTATGCAACAATGTGCAATGTCAATCAGCAGTGGCCAAGGCCAGTAAGGTATTGTCATGCATGAAAAAAGGGCATTCATTCTCGGGACAAGAATATAATTTTGCCTCTTTATAAATCACTGGTAAGACCCCATATTGAATATGCTGTGCAATTTTGGGCACCTGTTCTAAAGAAGGATATTATGGCACTAGAAAAAGTGCAGAGGCGGCTACAAAATTAATAAAAGGAATGGAACATATCGGCTATGAAGAAAGGTTAACAAATTTAAACCTATTTAGTTTAGAAAAACGTCGCCTGAGAGGGGATATGATAACATTATACAAATATATTCGTGGCCAATACAAACCATTGTATGGAAATCTATTCACAAACCGGACTTTACATAGGACACGAGGCCATGAGTTTAGACTGGAAGAAAGAAGATTTCGTCTAAGGCAAAGGAAAGGTTTTTTTACCGTAAGAACAATCAGGATGTGGAATTCTCTGCCTGAGGAAGTGGTTTATCAGAGTCCATACAGATGTTCAAACGGCTACTAGATGCATACTTGCAAGAACTGAATATTCAAGGATATAATCTTTCAATGTAGGGTAATAACTGCTTGATCCAAGGATAAATCTGACTGCCATTCTGGGGTCAAGAAGGAATTTTTTTCGTAGCTTGTTGCAAAATTGTGCTTCAAACTGGGTTTTTTTTGCCTTCTTTTGGATCAACAGCAAAAAACAAATGTGAGGTAGGCTGAACTTGATGGACGCAAGTCTCTTTTCAGCTATGTAACTTTGTAAATATGTATGTTGAGACCGGTGTTCGGGAAGTCGAGTGTCCGATTTTAGTTCCAGACACTCGATGACCAAGTCCCGCTGCCTTTGTTCGCATAAAAAAGATGGCCGCCGTTTTCTCAGCCACGTGGCGCACAGCCGCACAGATAGAAGGATTAATTGAGGCATGCTTTTAAGTTTAACAAGCCAGGGGGGTGGTCTCTGTTCGGTAGTTACATCTACCGAATGAACAGGGGAGAAATACTGAACATAAAGAGGGATTTCTTCACAAGACCGTATGAGGTCAAGTACATGTGAAGTGAAATTTAGACATGGGGTGGGGGCCATGGGGGAGGACATTAGGTCCCCCCCTATTCTAAATTAGGGCCCCCACCCACCGTTCATGGGTGGGGGACATGGGGGAGGACATTAGGTCCCCCCCCTTATTAGTATTGAGGGGCCCAACCCACCGCTCAGGGGTGGGGGCCAGGGGGTAGGACATTAGGTTCCCCCCCTATTAGTATTTAGGTCCCCCACACACAGCTCAGGGGTGGGGGCCGGGGGGAAGACAATCGGTCCCCCCCCATCATTTTACTTTAGGGCCCCCACATGCCACTCAGGGTTGGGGGCCAGGGGGGAAGACATTAGGACCCTCCCTTATTCTAATTTAGGGCTCCCCACCCACCGCTCAGGAGTGGGGGCCAGGGGAAGGACATTAGGTCCCCCCCCTTTATTATAAGTTAGGGCCCCCACCCACCGCTCAGGGGTGGGGGCCAGGGGGAGGACAATAGGTCCCCCCTTTATTCTGACTTAGGGCCCTCACCCGCTGCTCAGAGGTGGGGTCCGGGTGGGAGGACAATAGGTCCCCCCCCCCCATCATTTTACTTTAGGGCCCCCACACGCCGCTCAAGGGTTGGGGACCGGGGCGGGGGCAATAAGTCTCCCCTTTAGTTTAAAAGCCCCCACTCGCTCATCGCAGGTGGGGGCACCCTTTTTTTGTTTTTTTTAAACAGACATGCCCCTACTCACGGTATAGCGAGTAGGGGCAAAATTTACTAATACTATATTTTCACTTCGTATTAGTAAATTTGTCTGAAAGACAAGATACCATGGGAATTAGGGAGTTATCTACTAAGCGGCTGCAAGAGAAGTCCCGAAATTCCAAAATTGCTGAAGTTCCGAAGTGCTGAAGTCCTGAATTGTGGAAGTCCCGAATTTCAGAATGCTGAACCGAAAATGAATACATTCTTAATGAAAATTATGACCTGAAGATCTTGTCCTGGATACAGGAATTGGACCTAATACATATATGGATTATGATTTAAAAACAACCTTTTTTTTTAAAATGCTGTTAATACTATAGAAATAGAAGACAACGTACCGAGTAAAAATATAAAGTAGATAATCTGAATAGCTTTGTTTAGTAATGAAAATTGCACCTAACGTCAAGGAGTAGACATGGAGGACATTTAGCCAATAATAGAAACTGAACCCTTATAGAAATATTCACACCAATAACCAATACCAAGTTAAAAAATAAAAATATAAAATAAAAGGAGTGAAAAAGGTCCAACACCAAATATAACTTGAAGGTACCAAGTTTCACCACAAGGTGGCAAAATAGAGTAAAGACCGTACGAGGTCAAATACATGTGAAGTGAAATTCAGACATGATACCTGAAACATAAAAAAATGTTGTCGAATTTCAGGAAACAAACAAACCCACAAATGCCAGTGACTTACAGTGTAACATTAGCACAATGTACGGACCTAAAGCCCTCAAACTGAATTTACTAAGTAGTAGTTCGTGAGCGGCCGAATATGGCCAACAGTATATACATAAGTCAGTGTGCACAAATGAAAATAGACGAACAAGATAGTAGTGAAATGACAATTACGGTCTGGTTAAGCAAAGCGTGGGTAGTATTAATGTATTAATTTATCCTCATGTACTTTTTCTGCCACAATTTTTTCTTTATCTTCTATTTTTTAGGATACATTTTCTGTTAATTTAAGGTGTATCAGTTAAAATTTTAGAGATTTCTAGGATGGCTTCCCCTACTTTCCCAGAGATAGACCATAGAAGTGCTGAAAGGAAGACTGCATCCTGAAGTTGAGGTACATTCAGCACAGGACAAAAGGAGAGGGGAAAAAAACTAATCAAGGTTAGGGACCGGTCTGTCCCTAGTTCTCGAAGACCAAGGGGTTCTTTTGCAAAGAGGTGGTTCTGGTAAGCTTTTGGAATTTGCAGCACTGCGTTGGTTTGAGGTCTCTCTCTCTCTCTTTCTCTCTCCAAGTAGTCTCACCAAGGGGTTTGATTGATGAGTGCACATATCAATATTCATAATATATCACTAGGTGAGTGGTCATTTGATTATTGATTTTTTTTAAGTCATCATGTCATATGTTAAATGGATAAGGGACGATCAAAAATGTGTTGAAAAGTTCTCAAGTGTATGTATGTACTACTAGTGTAACCCAAAATAAGAACAATCTTGTAGAAGAGGTCACAGGATTTTTGAAGTGTTTGAGAGCTATATGTAGACAACAACTAAATCAAATTCAGAAACAGATAAAGACAGAACAGGGAAAATGAACAGCAGATATTAAAAAACACAGTATAGAGAGCGCACGTCAAAAATAATACAGTGGAATTTCTAGGACAGTACCCCAAACTTAGTGTTCCACAAGAAAATTAAATTGGAAAGCTGCTAAATACAATAAAACACCTTCCCAAGTTTTTAAAATATCTTATAAGACACAAAATAAAAACAAAATTAGTATCAGCGCTAAGTAAATATACCCCTATGTAATAAACACAGGGTTCAACCCAAAAATGTGTTGTCCATCAAAGAGTTCCAATTTCAGTCTTAATTGAGGGTACTTCCAAGCAATTCACAGGGATTAGTTGCTGCAACAGTAGCATATACGTAAAATCTGTGTCTTTATATGTATCCAAACCTTAAAATAGAAAAGATACTAACATAGCGTAATACTGTTACAATTTTATTGCCCAAGTGAAAAAACCCCCATAAGAAAAACTCTTACAATATAATGTTGTGAAGCTTATCTCTAAGTTTCACAATAAAGCACAATTCACACAGTGTTAAATGGAAGAGTTACTTGCTGTCGCTCCGTGCATACAGATCTTTCTGAACCGTCCTGTGCACTAAGATCGGTCCCTCACGAGAACGCAGGCTTCCAGGCACTGCTGTGATTATTGCAGATTTAAAAGTCCCGCCAAACACACGATCTACGCGTTTCGCTTGTTAGACCGAGCTTTTTCAAGATGTTTATTATGGGACAGTGGGTGTATATAAACACCTTTCAATCAAACAGTCAACTAGTCAATTGGTGCATATCAGAGTTTGCAGGAATCTATGATCTGCAAACTTTCTTTGTCTTAGGGATGAGCATAACCACCTAGCAAAGCTAGTGGGTATGCGGCAGCCTCCCGGAGTCAAATGCCAGAGCTGAAAAGGCTCGCGCTGTGCATCTGCACAGCAACAGCCTTTCAGCCAATCAGGTAATCAGGAGAGCCGTGCTGAGCGCGGGAATCCTGATTACCTCAGATTTTTTAAAATTGGGAAACTGCGGATGGTTAGCACATCCCATGAAATACTAAGGATAAATATTTCCCACAGTGTACAGGAATATAATTAAACTTCTAAACACAAAATAAAATAATTCAAGATGCCAATAGTACAGGGGAACAAGAAAATATTTAATAAGTCATGGAGACATACAAGATAGACTTGAAACTTTGTATAAAACAGCTGAACTGAAAAACAAGGCAACAATGTGTGCCAAAGGAAAGTATCCAAAGACCACTGGAAACATTCAACGTAAGTTGCAACAAAATAAGTTCAATAAAGAGACAAGAAATGTTGAAACAAGTCCCAGCAGACATAATCTTTATGCAGGGAGTCCATGAGAATATTAAACCGACGAGACTACTTGCATCCAATCCTTCTACTTAGGTGGATCCTTGGTTTGTTGGTCTTGTCTTGGAGTACGGCTATAGTCTGTAA
The DNA here is from genome assembly GCA_933207985.1 of Pelobates cultripes. Classification (NCBI taxonomy): domain Eukaryota; kingdom Metazoa; phylum Chordata; class Amphibia; order Anura; family Pelobatidae; genus Pelobates; species Pelobates cultripes. Next base: position 91,998,355 of record OW240919.1, read on the forward strand.
AAAACAAAACAGAGAACAGTTATCAAAAGGTTGAATAATCACCAGATAACCTTATGTTTTAGAAAAACCAACTACCACCAGCAGGCAAAACCCTTAACTAGGAGGAGGGTGGGACGGGCGCTATTGCTAGGTGGTTATGCTCATCCCTAAGACAAAGAAAGTTTGCAGATCATAGATTCCTGCAAACTCTGATTTGTCCTCCGGGAGGCATAACCACCTAGCAAAGCTAGTGGGTAGAATAGCACACACCTGGTGGTGGTCCTAAGAAACTGAAGGCGTTCAACTTCTGATGGCCTCCAGTAAAATCTAACAAAGGTTTTACTGGACAACCATCTTGCAGCTTTTAAGATAGTAGCTAGAGGAAGGCCCTTTCCTGCTGCTTTAGTAGCCGAGGCTCCCCTAATTGAATGGCTTTTGAACACTGAAACATCAATTCCAGCCGTAGACATGGCGGAAAGTATCCAGCCTCTAATTGTATTAACCTTGGCTGGACGAAAGGGATTCCTTGATGTAATGAATAATTGACTGATATCGTTTCTAAATCCAGCAGAAAGTTGAAGGTACGATTGTAACAAACTGACTAAACATAAGCCTGGTTCGGAAGAATCTTGGACCAAGTCCAATTCTACCGGACCAGGAGAAAAATGGGATGTTTTTTGTCTGCCTTTTAGTATGATATGGAAACCTCCCGGGGTCCTGGACAACCAAGGTTCTGAAATATGGATCTGAGTTAACTCTGCTCCTCTAGCTGCCAGGGCCAAGGACAGCAGAGAAGCCAGCTTAATAGCAGTCCATCTTAAATCAATTTTAGCATTATCCAAAGACTTTAGGAAATTTAATAAGACATCTACATCCCAAGTAGATGTGTAGCGTGGGGTATATGGGCGGCAGACGGCTAACCCTTTTAGTAATCTCAAATACAGGGCATCCTGAGTAAGGTTGGGGATCAGGAAGTTTAAGGCAGATCCGTAGGTCTTGATTGAACTGACAGATAAACCAGAATGGAACTTAAGGGTAAGAAATTCTAATGCCAAAGGAATGGTATCAGATCCTTGTGTGTTAGACAGAAAAGAAACCTCCCATTCTTTGAATTCCTCGATCATCTTTCTATATCTTACCCTAGTTCTACGTCTTAAAGATGAGTTAATAATATCCAAGACCTGGTCCGATAAGTGGGGATGTGTTAACAGCCTACCAGGGCTGCGATCCACATCAGCTGCGGGAGCTTGAGCAGAAGATCGCTGGTTCCCTGAAAGCAGTCCACTGTCATGCCTAATGGGATCTTGGTTCCCTTGACTAACTGATGGATAAAGGGATACCAGGGTCTGGAGGTCCATACTGGGTAAACGAGAACTAAGCTCTGCACCCTGTCCCTGCGGATCTTCTCCAGCACTTTCATCAGTAAAGATGGAGGGGGGAAAGCATAAGGGGCTGGAACATCCGTCCATTGGAAAGACATTGCATCCATTTTCCAAGCTCCCTTTGTCCAGGTCCGGGAGACGAACCTGGGAGTTTGAGCGGATGTTTGGGATGCAAACAGATCTACCTGTCTCTGGCCAAAATTGCTTTCTATCTTTTGGAAAAGAGCAATCTTTAATTGGATCGTTGCCAGGGACAAACTTTGGCGAGAGAGAGAGTCTGCAAGCTCGTTCGCCTCTCCCGGAACATATTCTGCGAAAACCTGAACATTGCTTGCTAAGGCCCAGGACCAAAGATCTAGAGCCTCTAAGCAAAGACCCCTTGATCTTGTACCCCCTCTGTGGTTTATATAAGCCACCGCTGTCCTGTTGTCCGAATGGACTTTTACCAATGTCGGTGACTCGTTTAGAGGAACTAGGCCCTTGAGAGCTAATTTTATAGCTCGTAACTCCAAGATGTTTATATGGAGGTGACTCTCTTGGTCTGACCAGATTCCTCTTATGGCGTTTTGGGTTGTAAACGCACCCCAACCGTGACTTGAGGCATCTGACGTCAGAGTGACTGTCGCAGGCTGCTCTAACAGTGGACGAGGAAATGGAATTTCTAACTCCAGAATGGACTTCAATTCTTCTCTGACCTTCTTGGGGAGAACAAATTTTGATTCCCAATGGCCACCCTGTCTCAGTCGGTTCCCTAAAAACAGCTGACTTCTTCTGCAAAGTAAGGGGGAATTGTTGTATGCTGGTGTTAAAGCTATTAATTTCCCTATGATCTTTGCTAGGTCTCTCAAGGACCAACTCTGGTGCTTGAGAGATGAGTTCAGATGTACCAATAATTTGTCCCATTTGTCTTGAGGGATTCCAAGGGACATAGTCCTGGTGTTCAGTATGAAACCCAGAAAGAGGATGCTTTGAGTGGGAATTAGGACTGATTTCTGTAGATTTACTACGAATCCTAGATCTTGTAAAAGGGAAGCAAGGTAATCCCTTTGAGAAGCAAGGGCTTCCCCATCTGGGTGCATGAGCAGGATGTCGTCTAGGTAGTATAGACACATGAAACCTTTTAGTCTGACATGAGCTATCACTGATTTCATAATTCTGGAGAATGTGTATGGTGCGTTGGAGAGGCCAAACACCATAACAGTCCACTGCCACACCTTTCCTTTCCACTGAAACCTGAGAAAACGCCTGTGTTTCTTGGCTATGGGGACTGAATGGAAGGCATCTTTTAGGTCTACTTTTATGCAGAAAAAGGCTTTCTGAACTAAGCCTGGAAGATCTGATAGACTCTCCATCCTGAACCTTTTCCTTTTGATGAAAGCGTTCAGAGGCCTCACATTTAGGACCGGTCTCCAGGAACCGTCTGACTTTGGGATTGGGAACAATGGGCTGACCCATCCTGTAATAGACATGTCTGCCAACTCTATTTTTCCTTGACTTAAAGCTAAGGAAAGGGAGGCATCTAGCACTGGGTTCACCTCTCTGTGGGGTGCAAATTTCTGGACTGGGAACCTTAACAGGGGGAGTTGTAAACCCCTTTGAAAGATCTTTAGAACCCATTTGTCTGAGGAAATATCCTTCCAATTTAGTTGCCGCCGCCTGGGAGCTTATGTCTTCCACTGTAGTGGCGGTACTGGGCCTGGTGAGAGGCTTCTCGGGACGCTCCTGCAGCCCTATAGGGGCGACCCTCCGTCCGAAAGGGCTTCTTGTAGCCAGGGACGGACTTCTTGAGTTCTGAAAAGGATCTCCTTGCCTTGTAACGGCCTTTAACCTCCTGAATGAACGAGGGACCGAATAGGTAAGAATCCTCCAAATTTGGGAACTCATGCGATTTGGGGGCTAGGTCGGACAGACCAGCTGCATGGAGCCAGCGGGATCTGCGGATGTTTGAAATGTAATTAAAGGATTGGCCAATAATTAGCACTGCCCTGCCAGACGCTTTTAAAAGGGCCATCTTAGATGCTAACAGGGATGAAGTGGAAGGTTTCTGAGCATTGCCTTCTTTTTCTGCTTTATCCAGCATCAGTAATAGTGGTCCCACAGCATCAGCAATTTTAAACTGTATATTGCGAAAAGTCTGGTCTGTGGGATCAGAGGATACGCTGCTCCCTGTGATGGATAACAGCGAAGGGTCTACCTCTGGGGCCATTAGAGCCTGAATGTCCGGGATACCGATGTGGTTCCTGAGGAGAAGGTCATCTTCCTTAACCAAGGGGGATCTGAAGGCTAGTTTAGCAAAATCTCTAACCTCGGAATCGTGCTCCATAGCCCATCTGGAGTGAAATAATTTTGATGGGAGAGTCTTTCCTAGGAGACTTACTCTGGCCATCTGAACATTGCTTAGCTTCCCTCGCTCAGTGGAAGCTGCTGAACGAACCACTTCCTCGGATTCCCAGTCTATTTCTGGAGAGCCGTATCTGGAACTGGGACGGCTTTGGGAAGAAGAGTGAGCGAACGCTCTAGAAGAGGAAGGAGAGGGACTATCTAACCTCCAACGAGATTTGCCCTTTTCCTCTGGGAGGTGTTTCTGGTGCTCAAACGAGGGAAACACGCTATTCCTTTTTTGAGGTCCTGTCCCCTTAAATTTTCGCTTACTCAAACGAGTATGAGGGGAAGGAGGAGCGGAGAAGTTTTCCTCAGACGAGGAACTGGCGGAAGAGACCAGCCATCTTCCTTTATGCTTTTTATTTAAAACTGGGACCAAATCCTCCTCAGATGATGAAGAGGATAGATCCCTGGCAAGGAAAGCTCTCTTATGGAGCTTTCTAACATTGATGGGGCTGCCTTTAAGAGAGGCATCCACTAAATCTGTGGCAGACACAGAAATAGAGTCCTCCATCAATGATGCCATTTTAAAAAATCTGAGGTAATCAGGATTCCCGCGCTCAGCACGGCTCTCCTGATTACCTGATTGGCTGAAAGGCTGTTGCTGTGCAGATGCACAGCGCGAGCCTTTTCAGCTCTGGCATTTGACTCCGGGAGGCTGCCGCATACCCACTAGCTTTGCTAGGTGGTTATGCCTCCCGGAGGACAAATAAATATACTCTAATTGCATAATTACAATCAATTTGCCGTCTTTTTAGTAGTTTATAAACACCTTCCTTTGTAGTTCTCTTATACACATAGATGCATATGAGCTAAAACCTGAATCCTAGATCAATTAATTACATATACAGACACAATTAACTGTTTGTTTCATTTACAGCAGACTGTCTCTTAACACTCAATGGGACCTATCCGCTTAAGTCTGCATCGCACTGAGACAAGTTCTCTCCAGTGCATTTGGTTTACTCACTAGATATTAGAAATACTTTGTATATCGTATATGACATATGCCTAAAATGTATATACACTTATAGTCAACTATTAAGATTAGGAACAAGCTGACCTTTCACCGCTCATAGGATTCATGCATTTACATCTGCTCCACGGAAGGGCTACACACCTCCTGTCTTGCATCACATACTACCTGGACGTTATGTCAGATTATTCCACCTTTTTTCTTCTGAATATAAAAAAAAAATTAAAATACATCTACAAAAACCTTGATAATTACAAAAATTAAAATGTGCAAAAATGCATGTTGTTCTCGGATCTAACAGCTGATCCACAGGCATAAACAATTCTCCAATTATATCACGTTGGACAATATAGTTATAATAAACAATAAAAATTTTGTTTTAAAAAAAAAAATATATATATAAAAAAAAACAATAAAAATTTTCTTTATAAAAATAAAAAATAAATAGCCCATAGTATTACTGGAAGCTATTCCTAGAAAAATATATATCATATTCCTCTATAAAATATGTGGCATTTCCAATTCCGCATTAAGTCCCAAAGGGGCCAAAGTTTTTAATGTATAGATCCAGAACATTTCCCTATGTAGCATATTCTTTATAAGGTCCCCCCCTCTCCAGGGGATTTTAATGTTCTGGATTCCACAATACGATAAAGACCCTGGATTATTATTATGATGAGTTTTAAAATGTTCTGATAGTGAATGTTTCTCAAATTTCCTATTAATATTATATACATGTTCCCCTAATCTTATTTTTAACATTCGTTTAGTTTGCCCCACATATTGTAAACCGCACGTGCAGCTCAATAAATAGATCACCTGTTTTGAATTGCAGGTTATAAGCTCCTTTATTTTATATGTCTTTTTCATTACTGTGGATGTAAATTCAAAAAATGGCCCCAAAGGGTGGACCAATTAATTTACAAATTCTACATGTCCCACATTTCTAAAAACCCATCTGTGAATTTAAAAAATGTTTTTCAGGGGATGGCCTAACATGGCTATGTACCAATTTATCTTTCAAGGTTGGTGCTCCCTAAAAATAATTTTGGGTTTTGTTGGTAGTATAGAAGTTAATAGTGGGTTTGTTTTAACAGATCCCAATTTTTCAGGACCGCTTTCCTGATATAATTTGTCTGAGCATTAAAATCAAAAATAAGGGGGCAAAAAAACCTCATTATTTTCGTCCTCACACTTCTCCTTTGGTGCCAAAATCTCCATCCTTGTCTTACTCAATACTTTCTCTGATGCTCTATTTAGTAAATCTAGACCGTAATTCTTCCCTATAAATTGCGTTTTAACTTTCTTCAGTTCCATACATACATCTTCCTCTGTGCAGCTCTTTTTAATTCTCAAAAATTGGCTATAGTTAGACTCGTTTAAAAATATACTAAATGACAAGTGTCACCTCGACACTTAACATAATCTTTTGATCAGGTTATGAAAGAAAAATAAAACTGTTTAATATAAATATATATATATATATATATATATATATATATATAAAAACCATCCACACTTAAGTATTCCTTGTGCTTTACTACCTGATCAAGGGACATCTGTAGAGACATCATCAGATTAACTGTCAAATACAAACACTGCCTGACACAAGGTACAGGAAAATGGCTGATGATTTGTCATACTGAGGTAAGGACAAGGTTTTTATTTTACCTTTAAAAAAATAATCTATTTCCTTTCCAAACTTGATAAAACGGTTATTATAGTAAAGCGGTGGAATTGATCATTACTGGCTAATTATGGCAGCATTACATTACTTATAGCTCCACCCCCAGTCAGATCAGGACAGGAAACAAACAATTAACTAGACTGTAGGCATAAAAAGTCTCTCCTTCAATACCTCAGTCTTTTTTCTGTTCACAGTCAGACAACAGGAATTTACATTCTGACTAATTTTATTTTTTGGTCATCTCCCATGTCTACCATAGGCTTGCCAGATTAAGTTCAGCCGCTCTTCGTTTGAAGAACTCAGTAATCAGCCTGCATGGGCAGTATTCACTGAATTTTTGCGTTCAGTTAGACACTGTTCTGCATTCAAGATTATGGGGACTAAATATTGGAATTGGCAAGTATTTTCAGGGGTTAGTATATCTTTAGTATATCTGGAGATATAGGCTGTTTAACCCCTTAAATACGGCGGGCGTTCTATGCCGTCCTTTTTGGGCGGTCCTAGACGTCGGCGGGCGACATAGAATGTCCCCGCCGTTCCCCCTCTGCCCGATCCGGTTTCCCCCGGCCATGTGACTGCAGGGTCCTTGCGATCACATGGCCGGAATAGCCAGCTAATGCAGTGCCTGCAGGACACTTGCCTGAGCTCTCAGGCAGTCCCCCTAATGCCTGTAAAAAAGTTTTAAAAAGTTAAAGTTATGAAACAGTTTTTAAATTAAATAAAAAGTACTTAGATCATTTATATATTTTAATATATATAATAATCCATATATCAATATTAAAATACACTTAGAATGACGTTAATTATAAATATATTAAAAATAAAAATTGAAAAAATAAAATATAAATTTTATATATCAGTTTTAATTTGTTCTAACTATTGATATTAATATACATATATATTAAATTCAAAATAAATTTAGAATGACGTAAATACATATATATATTTAAATTCTAAAAATATTTATAATATTTTTACATAATTAAGTCATTTTTATTAATTACAATCTGAGGGACCTGCCCGACAACCCAGTCTAAAAGTCCAGAGAATTTGGCACACAAGCCCTATATATAACCCAGTAACTTTCCAGGAAACCACGAAACCTGTACATGGCGGGTACGGTTTCACTCGGGAGACTTCTCTGAACACAAATTTTAGTGTTTAAAAACAGTAAAATATATCAGTAAAAATGCAGATTTTTGCATTTTTCACACACAAACCATACTTTCACTAACGATATAATTGTTGATACATTTTACTAATTTTAAACACTAATATTTGTGTTCAACGAAGTCTCTCGAGTATAACAGTATCTCCCATGCGCAGGATTTATGGTGTCACATTGAAATTTGCCAGATTGGTTATGTTGCCTTTGAGACTAAATGGCAGCCCAGGAATGAGAATTATCCCCATGATGGCATACCATTTGCAAAAGTAGACAACCCAATGTATTGCAAATAGGGTATATGTCCAGTCTTTTTAAGTAGCCACTAATGCACAAACACTGGCCATAGTTTGATTTTCCAAAAGAATCTAGGGTTTTAGGTTATTGTTCAAATGTTTACCAACCTATTGGCCCTTTGTCATTTGTGCGCATGTATTTCGCAATTGTTTGTATGCACAGTTGTTCATGGAGCCAGTACACTGACCACAATGAAACTCTGAAATGTTATAATTGAATGAGGTCAGCTGTAACCCAAGGCAGATGTGCCCTTTTATTCACATTTTATGTAGTGGGGCAAGCATAGGCAACCTTTGGCACTCCAGATGTTTTGTACTACATTTACCATGATGCATTGCCAGCATTATTGGTGTAAGATTATAGGGAATGTAGTCTACAACATCTGGAGTGCCAAAGGTTGCCTATCCCTGCAGTAGGGCATGCAATTTCCAAACTTGCAGAAGTTTGGACTCCAAGAATTCAGTTACAGTCTAGAATTAGATTTAATCTGTGCCGTGGGAGGCTCTTGAGGTCATTTAGAAAGTTTTCAAGATTACATTTCTTCAAGAACCTGGTGACTAACCTTGAGAGTTGATTCAGTGATATTTTGCACACAGTAGTAACCAAAATGGTTTGAGAGAATGCCTGCCTCCTGGACCCTATCAGGATAAGTGGAGACAATCCAATAAAGTAAGTTATGTTTAGGGCTTTTCGTATTAAGTTAGGGAGGAAATTAAGTAAGTTGCTAAGTCTTAAACCGCAAACATGACCGCAACCAACCAATATAAAATATCTCCAAAAACCAACAGTTCACACTTTTGGTTTTAAGCTGTGGCTTTACTAAGGAATTGTGTCAAAGGGAATGTACTGGGGAGCAAGGTGGACAGTAGATTCAAGAAACAATAGGTTTACTAAGAAGGATCTGTATTGTATCAGAAAGGGAATCAAGCATGGCAGGGGACAGTTTTTTTAAAAGGATGAATGTTATGGATTTTTCAACAAATAACATTGCCTCCTTTTTGCTCAATCATTTCTAAAGCATGAATACCCGTGGATTTCTATAGCAGAGTCAGGTATGTTTTGTTAACCGTGATTTGAATAGCAATGATTTGGGGTTTGTAATAAGAACACCAAACTTCCAGTGCATCTAGTTTAGGTAAGCTGCGGATGTTAGTGTGCAAAGGAGAGTCTTAGCACTCTGGTTAATTTAGAGGGTGTCTGGAACTCACCCCCACCGCATTCATACATAGAAAAAGTTAAATAAATTAAATAAAAAGTATTTGGTTCTTCATTATACGACTGTTCTATAAGAAGCGCCAGATGGCACCACACGGAGGTAGTTTGTTGGCTGTATTGTTAGACATGTTGGTGCTTTTACACCTTTGGAGAATATCAGTGCAAAAATATGTCTAAGCACAGGACATTTTTTTTAAATTTCCAAATGTTTCTGTATGTTCCCCTGCAGCTACCAGTAACTAATCAACTACAATGTTCAGAAGTGAATGTTTCAATGACCATTCATAGAATATGCAGTTTACAACTTATCATTTAGTCACCTTTGGTTTATCGTTTTAAACCTGATAAAATGTCAAGTAAAAAAAAAACAAGACGTCAAAACCAGAGGCATCCCTGAGGAGGTGAAGCAGCAGGACCTGCACGAATACCTAATGGGGTACTTTAAGGCACTAGCACCAGATATACCAGCTGAAATTCTGCTGCTGGATAGACATCATAGGGTGCAAAAGCCAGCGTTCCTACCACAAGACACCCCCAGGGATGTACTGACACACCTACACTACTTACATGCTAAGAAAGCACTACTCCAAGCAACAAGAACGGGCGGAGAGCCACCACAGAAGTATAGGAACATCAAAATGTTCACCGACCAAAGTTACATAAGCTCTACCCATCCAGCCCACCAAAATGCTGGAGATGCACCAAGCATATAGGCACAACAGTACATGTCTGGTGGCACTGCCCACTGATACAACCCCTCTAGAAAGCCATCCAGAAGGTACTTAAAGGAATCACACTCAACGAGCCACAATACGAACCGAGCACGTACCTCCCTCCTGCTTGTGCTCCCCCCCGCCCCCCAAAGACACCTCAATTTATAAAGAAACTCGTATACCACCTCCTACTCACAGCCCAACGCGTAATTGCAAGGGCATGGAAAACACACTACTCCGCCTTTAGAATCAGTACTAGCAGAAATAGATAACCAAAAAAATCTGAGAAACAATTCCATACAGTATGCCCCCCAAATGAAACGACACTGGCAGCCTGGGAGAGGTGGGAGACATGGAGACAGGAGCACCCACCATAACGACTGCCTGCCACATCCCTCCTGTGACAGAGGGACTGAGAGACAACATGGGCGGCTGTGAACATAGAGGATACTGGTCTAGGAACAATGAGGTCAAATTTTTTTTTTTAAAAAGGTACCACAGACTTATTCATCACAGAATAAGGCATTGTTGGAAACATGAGTAACTATGTAACGGCTTGGTGTAACTACAAGATGGAACTACTTGATTGATGCTTATCCCCCTGCCACCCCCCCCTTTCTTTTGTACCGCTTCCGCATTGCAGAAAAGAAAGGAATTTAGGGAAACAAACCCTCCGCTACAACAATATACAGTACAGATGGGGATTCCCTATCCGCCTCCTAATCAGAAGAAATGGTACGGTGACTACAGTGAACACACCGGAAGAAGGCCACAAACTGCTGCACAGCTGGAAAGTTATGCCAAATCCAGAGAGGAAAGACATGACCACAGCGCTAAGAATGCCTCCAGAATGGAAACAAAAAATGAACTAGCACAAAGACTTTTTCCTTCTGCCGATACCACCGTGGCAGAGCCTGACATCTGGCAGACAGCAAGGCGCAAGTATTCCCAGCATAACATGTCTAACTATGTACACCCAAGACCACACACAAATAAGCCAAGAAGGCTTGACGAGCACATAAACTACAAACACACCCAGACCAAAAAAAAAAAAAAGGTAAAACAAGCCAGTACACCTCACGCCACAGCAATAGCCGGTAAATACACAGCGCAATCAGCAAACCACACAAGAACACTGATGGAAAGATTCGGGCACCTTAGGTGCAACCAACCGCACCACACCTTAGAAGTTGACAAAGTAACCACGCTCACACCTTGCACTATCACAGTAGTGCGACACCCTTCAGTGGGAAATGTATACTAAAATGTTACTGTATACATTATTTTGTTCTATTCGAATGTTATGTATGATGTTTGTATAGCTAACACCCTACCCCCTACCATCCCAACCCCAAGCATTGCAGAGCCCCGCAGTGGGAACCACGGGGGAAACACATGGACCCCTTGGGGAGACTTTATACCACCATGGTGACACATACACTGACAGACACCCAATACCTGTAAAAACTATCCATTAAAATATGAAAATATACAGCCACAATGTTAAGGGGCTGAACACCCCAGTAAAGAGATACTGCCTAACTAGAGATCTACGCAAAACACATCCGGACATAGAATGTTTACAAGAAACGCACTTTAAACAGGCGTCCAACCTAGCACAAGCACAGTACCCGGTACAATACCATAGCACAGCCACATCTAAAACTAAAGGGGTATCTATACTGATCAGCAAAGATGTATCCTTCAAGCCCCTGTACAAAGACACAGATACACAGGGGAGGTACATAATATTGACGTGTGAGATCAACAATTTAGAACACACGATTGTAAACATTTACACACCAAATTCCAACCAGAGAAACTTCCTGCACAAAATAATAACACGACTCAAACAAGTTCAGAGGGGTATCACAATCATATGTGGGGACTTGAACCACATACTAGATCCCAAAAGAGACTCAACGGTAAGACCAAACACACCCAGAAATACAACCCTCACACAGGAATGCAAACCCTTAGTCCGCCTACTTAGCGAACATGACCTATATGATGCATGGAGGGTATTACACCCGGATGAAAGGGATTATACATTTTTCTCCCAGGTCCACAACACATTCCCAGATAGACGGGTTCTACATAAAAGGTACATTCATCAACCAACAGCATGCTCGATTGGTAACATCACATGGACTGACCACGCCCCGATTACTCTTGAACTACAAGATGCATATGACAAACAGGAGCCCCTGGAAACTGAATGAGACCCTTTTGCATGACTCCCAATTTTGTGAAAACCATTGATATATGCTTTCCTACAGGCGGATTTAAATGCGCGCACCTCTGGCTCCACCCGGAAGCAGATGTCAATTGAGAGGTCACGATAAATGGTTAACCATTTATTTGTTGCGTAACATGGCCCCTAAAAAGTGACCACTGCTCTAAAGCGTTAGGAATGCACATATTTGTAATTCCAACCGCTATAGTGTTCCTTTAAGCAAGAGTGGTTTTGATGCCTACAGTATCCCTTTCAGCATTACTTAAAAGTCTTCATCTACATAAAAACAGCCTTAAGCTACATAAATACAACACATGAATTTTTGAAGTTCTTTTTATTAATAGTACAATCTGATGTTCCCAGATGTTAAAGGGACAATAGTTTAGATTTATGCAGTCTCCTCCTTTGCCAGACGGTCTTTCTTGAGTGGTCCCTGTTGAGTGCAAAAGGAAATCCATTAAGTATGGACAGAAACAAGCATGTACAAAAACAGTTCCAAACTTAAGTATTTCTGCTGTGAGTACAGAAAAGAAACATTCACAAAGTATTCAGTTTTAAGAAGCAAACCTACCATGAAAGCCTTCTTTTCTTCGGGTGTCTGGAAGCGACCGTGCCCGAATTTTGAAGTCGTGTCAATGAATTTGAGGTCTATCCTCTCCAGTGCACGACGGCTTGTCTGGACAAGGAGAGACTAGAGAGGGAAGACAGTTTTAGTGAACATTCCAAAGTTAGTGTCAATTTCTTTTACCAACAAGAGTTTCTAAACTTTCATTAAATGCTTGAGTGCAATTAAATTCTAGCACACTCAACATGACAAAACCATGGAGGTGCAAGTACAGGAATTTAATTGTGAGATTCTCCACTTTTAGCAAGCAGTAGTACATGTAATTCTAGTAAAGCCCTGACCAAGCACCAACCTTGCGAAGAGTGAGAACCCTCTTCTTGGTCCCAATGACACAACCTTTCAGCATGATAAAGTCATTCTTCACTTCTCCATAGTGGACAAATCCACCCTAGATAAAACAGGAAACCTTTGTTATTTTGGGGAAAAAGTCATGACAATGAGTGAATCACTTTAAAAGACATTTATTCAGAAATATTGTAAGGCACCACAGATGCAGAAAAAGATAAAATAACCCATTGCTAACTTAATTCGCTATTATATTGTGCAAAATCCCCTTCACCAAGGTTTCATAACCAACAGGACACAAGGTCTGAAAGTAGGAGAAAAACCTGATACACTTGCCTATCAGTTCATAGGTTTTGAATAGTGTACATGACCATAACAGACAAGGCCTCAGAAGGAAGGCAGCATGGAATCGTTCTTCATGCGTATCAGGCACTGTAACCAGTGCCAATTCCATTTCCTCATCATTGGAGAGTCCAGAATGGCCAGATTCTAGGTTTGACTAGTGGCCACAAAACTGACTTTGTGACATCACTTGATAATCTATATCGCTATCTCAATGCAATTTAAATTACATCAAAGTATTTGTGCCACTCTGTATTATGCATGAATTTGAGCAAATTGTGGCACTTCTAGTAGCTTTCTGATGTCACATTACTTTTTCCAAGACATTTATGGCAGGTGAGATCTCAATTAAATGTGCAATATATGTCCATTGAATTACACTGCAAATTTGTGAGATTGATCCTGTGCAGATATTTCATGCATTACAAGACTGCACTAATGTCAAGTCTGGCAGCTTAGAATCTGAATGATCCAAAACAGATTAGGTACTGAGAAAAGGACACTCCACTGCCCAACTAAAGTTTACTGTTCAGTAGATATACCCACAATGAATACAAAAATACATAATTATGCATTTCTTCATAGAGTATTTAAAGACATCTTCCAAAAAGGGTATGTTGCAAGTCAGATGTTTAACATGCTTACTAGCACATTTTAGTTTTACTCCATGCTGTGTGGAATTTGTTTTCTAGCTACCAAGAAGACTAAACTATTCCATTTTAATTTAAATAAATAAATATCTGATCACCATAAAATTAGCACTAGCAAAACTTACCAGAGGGTTGATGCTCTTGTCTGACAGATCATAATCAGTTGAAGCATTGCTCTTTACAAGCTTGCCATCCTTTTTGTGGTAGCCTTGACCGATTTTGTAAATCTAAAATACACAACACTTAATTGTTAGAAGTGTGATTTGGTCACATGTTCCTTAATTGGATACAAAAAAAAAAAACAAAACACAAAACCCGTCTTATTACCTTTTTGTTAATTTCTGTACGATGGTGGTAACCCTTCTGACCGGCACGGGCTACAGAGAATGCCACACGAGCAGGATGCCAAGCACCAATACAAGCCACCTTGCGGAGACCTCTGTGAGTCTTACGGGGCAGTTTCTTTGTGTGCCAACGGCTAGTTACACCTAAGAAACAAAAGCAAGTTTAGTTAAAACTGATCCTATCAAATTACATCAGGAAGTTATCCTCAACACATTTTGTAGTTTGTTCTCAGAAGGAAGGCAGCATGGAATATTCATCACTGACGTCAGGCACTGTGCCCAGTGCTTATTCCGTAGCCTCGTCATAGAACAAAAAAAAAAATTATGTCTCCAAGAAATGCATATTAACACAGCCCATGCCAACCAACTGTTTCAACCCTAAACACTGTCCTACATTTACATAAATCCAATTTAAAAGAACACACCTTTGTATCCCTTTCCCTTGGTGACACCAATCACATCAATCATTTCGTCCTGGCCAAAGACACCAGAAATTGCCACCTGCTGCTCAAGCTTCTCCCGTGCCCAATCAACCTTTTCTGAAATTGTGCCTCCATTAATCTGGATTTCCATTAAGTGAGATTTCTTCTGGCGCAAGGGAAGCAGACGCATCTGAAAAAAGGAACAATGAAGAAAACAATTGTTAAGTGCTATTTACATATGCTGCACATACGGGACAAATACTGGATGCAATCTTGTCCATTAAGCGATATACACCCTTTACTTGAACACAGTATTGAAACAATGTGCAGAGAGGAGCACAAAGGGTTTAGCGCCATCCAAGGCACAATTTATATTGTCATTATGAAGATAGGCTTTGTCTAGGCAGTGATTTCCAACATTTACACAAAAGCAAACTACATATTCCTTTGCACACCTGACAAAGCTATAAAAGGAAAGTACTTGCTCCATTCGGCTTAATTTTACTTTCAAGAATGTGTACTTTCATAGACATTTGGACAAAACTTGTTTAAATAAGATTAAGAAAACGAGGAGTGGGGTTCAAAAAGCTTACACAAATATCCAGAGTCCATTGTTTAATAGCCATCAAAACACTTCAATAAGCATTTTAGTCAGGGAGGTAAACTTAAAGGACCACTTCAGCTTAATGAAGTGGTCTGGGTGCCAGGTCCAGCTAGGGTTAACCCATTTTTTAATAAACATAGCAGTTTCAGAGAAACTTCTATGTTTATGAATGGGTTAAGCCTTCCCCTATTTCCTCTAGTGGCTGTCTCATTGACAGCCACTAGAGGTGCTTGCGTGCTTCTCACTGTGATTTTCACAGTGAGAGCACGCCAGCGTCCATAGGAAAGCATTAGGAATGCTTTCCTATGTGACCGGCTGAATGCGCGCGCAGCTCTTGCCGCGCGTGCGCATTCAGCCGACGGGGCGGAACGGAGGAGGAAAGCTCCCCGCCCAGCGCTGGAAAAAGGTAAGTTTAAACCCCTTTCCCCCTTCCAGAGCCGGGCGGGAGGGGGTCCCTGAGGGTGGGAGCCCCCTCAGGGCACTATAGTGCCAGGAAAACGAGTGTTTTCCTGGCACTATAGTGGTCCTTTAAAGAGGTATTCCTTACAACGGGTTTAAGGCATGCTTTTTCATGACTAAGTTTCATGCTATAATCACTAAAGTTTGCAGATATTTACAAATCCCTAGCATGGTAGTTGGGCAGTTGGTCAGAACTCGACATTCAACAGTAACAGCCAGAAGCCATTAGTCTGTCCGCCCGTCGAGATTGTATCATCACTCATATTGCCACTGTAAAATAAGAGAATTTGCTTCATGATTGTCAAAAAAGCCTGGATTTAACATTGCATAATGGCGGCAATGATTTTAACAATGCTCATGTGATACACTACATGCTATGGAATTTACTTTATCATCAATTTACCTGTGTGTGAGCAATAACCCTGATGACCTGACAATATTTCTTCATGCTCAGGAAGTCTTTTTCCAGCTGCTTCTTGCCATCGTCATCCTGCCACTTTTTGCAGTACTTTGTGAAAGCCTTCTTCTTAGATTTGTACCTTTAACGGCAGAGCAGAATAATTGGCACAGTCCTTCATCAAGCCCCAATATGAGGACATGAGAGGAAGGAGTTAACCAGGGCAACAGTTCGGCTCATTGCTTGGCTTCAAAGGAGTTTTTCAGCCAGCAAGCGGAGCCTGGAGCTCATCAGGCAGAGGCTGACATGGCCAAAGCTGAGAGGAGCTGCCAATGTCCATTCAAAAAGTATTTAACAGCAGTTCATCAAAAGCTTAGTTTTAAGAAAGCTAAAATAAAGTATTTTAAGTGCAAAATAACTGCACTGACTTACCAGTTCTTGTAGAAGCGCCTCTTACATTCATCACTGATGTGCTCAGCAAAGATTGTTTTGAAACTGCGGAGACCACGTGGGGTCTGAATATAACCCACAATGCCAACAAGGACCATAGGAGGAGTCTCCACAATTGTTACCGCTTCCACTACCTCCTTTTTATTCACCTCTGTAGAAGAAAGCCATCAGCTTTTAGTAAGCAATACATACATGTATCCACTTCCTGCTCCACCAATGCATGGCTCTAATAAACAGTTACGCAGCGCAAATGCTGCTTTGTTGAAAATTGCACCAAAACCACATATTGATTATAGAGCAAGGACTATCCTGACCTACCCCATGGTAAAAAGTCAAACTGTTCAGGAATTATTTGTGTCCCTCAAGGCGCCTAAAGCTTGAGCCCTTCTTTCCATGCAGGAGAATGTTAGCTGACCAGAGGTTAGGAGGACATGCTCCTTGTGAGCTTTCTCAACCAGTTAATGCAGCCCAAGATTAACAATGCTTTATTCTAGATTCATCTACACTGGACTTCTCCAGCAGGGCAAAACCAGACGCAGGCATGTGATTTAAGTAGTCAAACCATATTGAAGCAGTTGTGAATCTTGGACTTTCTAAAATTCTGTAAAATGGGTACATAAACTTTAGGTAGGGACTAGGAATTGTACAAAACAAATTCAAAGTGTGCAGTTAGGTTTGCTACATTTATATGAACCAGGATTATCTACATTTTATGGGAGGACCTTTGAACAGTATGACATTCATAACAAATCAATTCAAAGTTATTAGCACCATATATTTAGGACAAAAGAATGCACAGCTAATATTGCCGAGACATGCAAGGGGATTAGTTTTGTACAAAGACTAACATTTTGCATTTGTATGCACTTGCAGCCCATGGATAAGCTAATGTCTTACTATGGCAATCTTCAAGTGTTTTGATGAAAGAGCTACCATCAGTACTCGACATTCATCATTGGCTGCCAAAGGCTATACTTCAGTCCGCCCGTCGAGAAAGTATCATCATGTGCAGCTTTTTACAATAAATGTGTAAAACGGACACTCATTTAGAGAGCTAAATTGTGCATAGAATGGCCAGGTGTAGATATTCATATGTTTCTTAAATATACTTACTGGAGCCAGGTCTGTCAACTTCTCTGACAATGTGGGTCATGCCAGCCTTGTATCCCAAGAAGGCAGTCAGGTGAATTGGCTTGCTAGGGTCATCCTTGGGGAAGCTCTTCACCTTACCACGATGTCTCCTGCTGCGCTTGCGGGGCAAGAAGCCCAGGGATCCATGCCTGGGGGCTGAGAACTTTCGGTGAGACTGTTAAGAAAGCATATACAAGTTAATACAAACACTCTAGCAGTCAACAGTAAGACAGCAAATATGTTGAAAACTAGAGAGGTGGTTATGGACAAACTACGCACATAGCTTTAATACAATTACTTTTTTTTAGAGGCATATCTATTGTAACCCATAAGACTTTACACTTAATTTGTGCAGGTGAAAGCCTACATAAACTGAGGTTTAAAAAAAATGGCATAAGAGGGAATACAATTTAAGAATTTTATATTTATACACACACATTAACTTATTAGTCAGAAGCTTCTGACATACAAGACTCCACACCAACATACAGTGAAAGACAAGACGTGTAAATCTAATCTACCCACGCCAGTCATAGCACAGGTTATGCCACATGTCCAACACAGCCCTGTCTAGATTAAAATGCACAATTGTAATAAGAATAAATACAGTCAGCTAAGCAGGCTGTACAGACTTTGTATGCCGATCTATCAGAGTGCCTCAGGGTTAAAGTCTACCGCACCATGTTAGAGACACTGGCCGTCACCGCACCATGTTAGAGACACTGGCCGTCACCGCACCATGTTAGAGACACTGGCCGTCACCGCACCATGTTAGAGACATTGGCCATTACCGCACCATGTTAGAGACATTGCCTACTCACACGAGGCCACCTTCTCACATATATGGAGGTGTTTATTATAAACCTGTAAAACCCACACCCGAACGACATTAACGAGGTGAGGCTGACACCATGACAGGCCGCCCGTAGGCCTCAGATAGGCCGCACATAGCATCCGCTAAACTTCCCTCCCGATCACTCCCCCAACCAGAACGAACACCGCCATCGGAAAGCCACACACTCACAAAGTCAGCACAGCAAGCCCTAATGAGAACCGATGGCGGATGGCGAGGATACCAGTCGGATTACAACTAGGCCCCATATGCGCCATTCACTTCACCCCCACTCACCATCTCGTCTCCTAACCGAACTGGAAGAGAGAGCGTGCAGGCTGTGCGCGCTCTATTTATAGACGCACGGACGTAGGGCCGCCCCCCCTTTTTTTTTTCTTTTTCCCCTTTCTTTTCAACAATCTTTATTAACAACCAGCTTCACCATACGTACATTTCCGCTTTGTCGTGTGTTCCTTCCGTGGTGTTGGCCCAGGCCTCGGATCAGAGCAGAGTACGATCGGATTTAGCGCGTGTTACCGGCTGTCTGCTGACCCCCCGGAGCCTGCATGTCACAGCGCTGGGTGCAGTGAGCATGGCGGACGCTACATTGGAAGAGTTAAAGAAGTTAGAATACCTCTCTCTGGTCTCTAAAGTGTGCACCGAGCTGGATAACCATCTGGGCATCAATGACAAAGACCTGGCCGAGTTTGTGATCGACATCGCAGAGAAGGCCACCACCTTCGAGGCCTTTAAATCCGCTCTAGAGAAAAATGGAGCAGAGTTCACCGATTCCCTGGTTGGCAATCTCCTGCGTTTGATCCAGACTATGAGACCTCCAGCCAAGCAGTCCACAAGTAAAGAAGCTCACGTTAAACCCAAATCTGAGAAGGAAAAGATAAAAGACCTATTTCCAGTTCTCTGCATGCCAGATAACCCCTGTGTCAGGAAAATGTTGGATCCAGAGGACGTTAAGGTAGCTACTGACGCATTGGAAGAGCTTGAAGCTCTCATGCCAAGTCTTAGAGAGGAGAAGGAACGCAACAGTAAAGGCAAAAGTAAGAAAAAAAAGAGAGACCGCAGCCGTAGCAGGGAGAGGAGTCAGAAGCATAAGTACAGGAGCCGTTCTAGATCACGTTCCAGGTCCAGGGGCCACAAGAGACATAGATCCAAAAGTCGTAGTCCCAGCAAGGATCATAGAGCTCGCGAAGAAAAGACCAGCGAGAGATGGAAAGAGAAACATGTGGATAGACCTCCTCCTGAAGAGCCAGCAATAGGTGATATTTATAATGGAAAAGTCACAAGTATCTTGCAGTTTGGGTGCTTTGTACAGCTGGAAGGACTAAGAAAACGTTGGGAGGGTTTGGTCCATATATCAGAGCTGAGAAGGGAAGGACGTGTTGCAAATGTTGCTGATGTTGTTAGCAAAGGTCAAAGAGTAAAGGTGAAGGTGCTGTCCTTCACTGGATGCAAAACAAGCCTCAGCATGAAGGATGTTGATCAAGACACTGGAGAAGACATGAATCCTAACAGACGTAGGAATCTTGTCGGTGAAAGTAATGAAGAGGCCTCCATGAGGAACCCTGATAGACCCAGCCACCTGTCATTGGTAAATGCACCTGAGGTTGAAGACGATACTCTAGAAAGAAAACGTTTGACTAAGATCTCTGACCCTGAGAAGTGGGAGATAAAACAGATGATTGCTGCCAATGTTCTTTCTAAAGAAGAATTTCCTGATTTTGATGAAGAGACTGGAATTCTTCCCAAAGTGGATGATGAAGAAGATGAAGATCTGGAGATTGAACTGGTGGAAGAGGAGCCCCCATTCCTCAGAGGTCACACTAAACAGAGTATGGACATGAGTCCTATTAAAATAGTGAAGAATCCTGATGGCTCTCTTTCTCAGGCAGCCATGATGCAGAGTGCACTTGCTAAAGAAAGAAGAGAAATGAAACAAGCTCAGCGGGAAGCTGAGATGGACTCTATTCCAATGGGGCTAAACAAACACTGGGTCGATCCACTTCCTGATGTTGATGGCAGACAAATTGCAGCCAACATGAGGGGTATCGGGATGATGCCAAATGACATTCCTGAGTGGAAGAAACATGCTTTTGGTGGAAACAAAGCATCTTATGGGAAAAAGACACAGATGTCCATCCTGGAACAAAGGGAGAGTCTTCCAATATATAAACTGAAAGAACAACTGGTGCAGGCTGTTCATGACAATCAGATCCTCATCGTCATTGGTGAAACTGGCTCTGGGAAAACTACCCAGATAACCCAGTATTTGGCTGAAGCTGGCTATACAACAAGAGGAAAGATTGGATGTACACAACCTAGAAGAGTAGCTGCAATGTCTGTTGCCAAACGAGTATCGGAAGAATATGGTTGCTGCTTGGGTCAGGAAGTTGGATATACAATTCGTTTTGAGGACTGTACGAGCCCAGAAACTGTTATAAAATACATGACAGATGGTATGTTATTAAGGGAATGTCTTATTGACCCTGATCTGACACAGTATGCCATCATTATGTTGGATGAGGCCCATGAAAGAACAATTCACACAGATGTACTCTTTGGCCTCCTGAAAAAGACTGTCCAAAAACGTCCAGATATGAAACTTATTGTCACATCAGCAACATTGGATGCAGTGAAATTCTCTCAGTATTTCTATGAAGCTCCCATTTTCACAATTCCTGGACGGACGTATCCAGTTGAGATCTTATACACAAAAGAGCCTGAGACAGACTACCTGGACGCTAGCCTTATCACAGTTATGCAAATACATTTGACTGAACCTCCAGGTGATATTTTGGTTTTTTTGACTGGTCAAGAAGAAATTGATACTGCTTGTGAAATCTTATATGAAAGAATGAAATCTCTTGGACCTGATGTACCTGAGCTGATCATTCTCCCAGTTTATTCAGCATTACCCAGTGAGATGCAGACAAGGATCTTTGATCCAGCTCCTCCAGGGAGCAGAAAGGTTGTCATTGCTACAAACATTGCAGAAACTTCACTTACTATTGATGGAATTTATTATGTGGTAGACCCTGGTTTTGTGAAGCAGAAAGTTTACAACTCCAAGACTGGAATTGATCAGCTTGTTGTTACTCCTATCTCACAAGCACAAGCCAAACAACGAGCTGGGAGAGCTGGAAGAACAGGTCCAGGCAAGTGTTACAGACTTTACACTGAGCGTGCCTACCGAGATGAAATGCTGACCACCAATGTGCCTGAAATTCAAAGAACCAACTTGGCAAGCACAGTTCTGTCTCTCAAGGCCATGGGAATCAATGATTTGCTATCATTTGACTTTATGGATGCACCTCCCATGGAGACGTTAATCACAGCCATGGAACAGCTTTACACACTTGGTGCACTGGATGATGAAGGCCTGCTAACACGGCTGGGGCGGAGGATGGCAGAATTTCCCCTGGAGCCCATGCTGTGTAAGATGTTAATCATGTCTGTACATCTAGGCTGCAGTGAAGAGATGTTAACTATAGTCTCAATGTTGTCTGTCCAGAATGTGTTCTACAGACCAAAGGACAAACAAGCTCTTGCTGACCAGAAAAAAGCCAAATTCCACCAGACAGAAGGGGACCACCTTACATTGCTTGCTGTTTATAATTCATGGAAAAACAACAAATTTTCTAACCCATGGTGTTATGAAAATTTCATTCAGGCCCGTTCTTTGCGACGAGCTCAGGATATTCGCAAACAGATGTTGGGCATTATGGACCGTCATAAACTAGATGTTGTATCCTGTGGAAAAGCTACAGTAAGGGTCCAGAAAGCTATATGCAGTGGTTTCTTCAGAAATGCAGCAAAGAAGGACCCGCAAGAAGGTTACCGGACCCTAATAGACCAACAAGTTGTTTACATTCACCCCTCTAGTGCTCTATTCAATAGGCAACCTGAATGGGTTGTTTATCATGAACTTGTTCTAACGACCAAGGAATACATGCGAGAAGTAACTACCATAGATCCTCGCTGGCTTGTAGAGTTTGCACCGGCTTTCTTCAAGGTGTCTGATCCAACCAAACTCAGCAAGCAGAAGAAACAACAAAGATTGGAGCCTCTTTACAACCGCTATGAGGAACCCAATGCTTGGCGTATTTCCCGGGCCTTCAGGCGCCGGTAATGGGGTTACAAGCAAGGAGTGTATTTCTTTGGTCTTGAGGTTTTTCGTACCGGATGTAAAGTTCTGACACTATCAAAAATCCACATCAGACTTGAATGATTTTCAAAAGAAATTCTGAAGTGTAAATATGTTCGCTGCAGATAGTATGTAAAGGCTATGTTCTATTTTTTGTTTTTCTGAATAGCATAGATTGTATTCATTTAGTAAGCTGCCTGCAGTGTTTTCCATTTTTGTAAGCTATTCTTTTGTAAAATCCTTATTCACTAAATTGTGAGTCAGTGAATTCAAAGTTAATTTAAAATTTCATGTCCAAATAGCCGAACTGAAAAAAAATGTGTTAAAGGAACACTATAGTGTCAGGAATACAAACATATATTCCTGACACTATAGTTCTAAAACCGCTGTTTAGATGTTTGGTCCCCGGTTAAAAAAAGTTATTTTACTTGCCTTATTTCCAGTACTGTCATATCTCAGCTGGCCCCACCACCTTGCCTGATTCGCTGAGATCATCAGATTTGATGGTCTCAGTTAATCCAATTCTTCCCTATAGGAAAGCGTTAGGAGAACATTGCGCATGCATGGGAAAAGGCTGTGCTGCGCCAACCAGCATCTCCTCATAGAGATGCATTGATCAATGCACCTCTGTTAGGAGTGTTTAGCTTCTCCATGCTATGGAGATGCTAAACATCAGTGCTGCACTGACCCAGGAAGCACCTCTAGTAGCCATCTGAGTGACTGCCACTAGAAATGTTACTTGGGAGTAATGTAAACCCTGCCCTTTTCTCCAAAAAGGCAGTGTTTACATTAGAAAGTCTGCAGGAGCAGGCTGTAGACACCAGAACAACTACATTGAACTGTAGTTACTTAGTGTCTCTTTAAGTCAACTATGCTTTCGTTTGAGCTATTCTGGCCTTAAATTTGAAATATACTTTGAATTATCTCTTCAATAAGAAAGCCTGCTAGAATTCCTGACAAATCACACTATAGTCAATAATCCTGTCTGGGTGCCCTGCATTTCATCTTGTTACATCTACAGCCAATGTAGTGGGTCTTCTGCTGGTCTGTATAATTATATATACACACAATTCTCTGATACTCAGTTACTTGCATCTGATCAATGCCCAATTTTTTGAGACGTTAAAAGGGCTTTCTAAGCATCTTAACCATTGATCCAGGAGACCCACTGGCGCTGTCCCACAGAATGAGATCAAACTTTTTGTGAATGGTTTGAGACATGGGTCCCCTCAATCACCAATGCGCCAGGGGCTCCTGCAGTGATTATGGTGTGTAGTGTTTCTTTAAGAAAGAAAATAATTAATCAAGTGGCGTACACCAGAAGTGCAGTTTGCGCGTGACATAATCTATGTGTCACTTTTCAGTTCTAACCAGGATTTTACTCAGGTGAGGATTGAAACAGTGACTCATAAAATGTGTAATGTAAGGATTGCATTGTAAGTTATTTGGTTTTATTTGATATAAAAAAAAAAAAACCCACAAATGATGTGTATAATGTATTGGTTTTATGAGTATGTATGCTTTTTGTTTTATTCAAATGAATTGCCTTCATTTTACTTATCCTCATTCTAGGAACTTACATTGTTTGTGGATGAGTATGTAACAGTTCTATGATAATAATCATACATGTTCATTGAATGTATATATATTTGTATATCTTTGTTTATGCAAATAAAATATCCTGACCCAAATGACTTGGTGAATTACATAATTACTCATTTATTTAAGAAATGCTAATAAATATATACATTTCAAAGCAGTATTTTAACCAATACAACCCTCCAGTATGCAGCTTTCTTAGACCGTTCTTATATCAAAGGAACACTCAAGGTACCATGACCACTTCAGCTTATTTAAATAATTTAGTGCCAGTATACTGACTGTGGGGAATTTCATTATTTTTTCTTCTCATTGGGACAAAACAGGGCTTTAAAGAAACTCTCCATATTAATACAAAAATGCTATTTAGTAGATCTATCCCAATGAATACATGCATGTTGTTATTTATGTTTTACATACCCAGGACATACTTGAAAACGAGAGAAATCTCAATGTATCTTTCCTGGTAAAATATTTTATAAATAAATTTTTATGCATGTAGTCATTGGGGGTATAGCTTAAAACTGCTGGTAAAAACTGTAGTTCTTATGGCTGCAGACTTTTCAAGCCCTGCACTTTTTCGCTCATAGCATCTGAATTTTTGCTTTCTTTGCTTGTGCTCTCTCTAGAGCAAGCATGTCAAACTCGCGGGCCGCATGCGGCTCACGATGAATATCTTTGCAAGTTTGACATGCTTACTAAGGCAGAGTAAGTACATTGCAGTTGCCTTCTCTGCTAAAATGTACATGGCCAGGGAAGAGGTTGCTGGCGGCAGCAAGGGAGCTCAGTCTTCCTGCTCCCTCGCGCATGCCCTCTGTTGTGATGCCGGGTGCCGGAATAGGGTGACATTCCAGCACCCGGCATCACTAAACTGCGCACGTTAGGGAGCAATAAACAAAAGTGTGTGTGCAAGAATGTGTAAATGTGTGTGTGTTGGTCAGTGTTGCGATGGCCACGGCTGGACAGTGGGTGACCTGGAGGTGCACGGAGGCATGCAACGCCACGTAACATTCCAACGTGACGTTAACTAGCTCCACCTTCACAGGGTTTCAAGAAGTAGCGGGCGGATCTGCTTTGGCACAGGGTTCGGACAGCGCCATTGCAGGGTATACCAGAGGCTGGACTACGGAGTCACATAATGGCAGCGGCAATGTGAGTGGAGTCTGCTTGTTGGCTAATACTGTTTTTTTATTTTTTTAAAACAAGGTTTAGTGGGGGGGGTGGGGGGGGGGAGACTGGGAATTAGTGTAGAGAAGGATAAACATAAACCTTGTTTATTAGGCCTGTGCTAGCCTTTGAGTTTCACATGCTTGCTCTAGAAGAGAATGCGCGTAGCCTGTCAATTCATGGACATTTTATGCCAAGGGAAGGTATATGGGACAAAATGGGGGCAGTGGATCTGCATGTCTATGATGATGTGCATATGCTGGCTTGCATTAGTGCCAGGGATCAAAGCACTATCAACTCCAAACAGTGACCTATGCAGAAATACGATCTCCGTTTTAAAGCCCAGTTCCCCACATTAAAAAAAGATAAGCATGGTATCCTAGCACCAAAATACTTGAATATATTGAAAAAGGTATGGCACCTAGGGTGTCCCTTTTAAATTATCTGGTGTGGCAACTTTTCCCTATATCATTTTAGCATTTCCATGTTTGCTGCATTTTCTAACCTCGCTCTACCTATCCTATGTCAGTTTCTTCTCTTTGATCACAAAAAAAGGGTAGAGGGGAGATCTGTATGTATGTATGTATGTATGTATGTATGTGTGTGTATATATATATATATATATATATATTTATTTCCTGGCTAATCATGGCAGCATATACACATGGGTTAGCTCCTCCCCTACAGCCGATAGGACAGGAAAACCACCAAGGTTTTAAAAGGAGGCTCCATCCCTAAGGTCCTCAGTCTTTTTCCTGTCCTACAGCCCTAAGGACGTGAGCAATTTGCTCCCTTTACTTACGGACATGTATGTTGTTTTATCTTCATTACTTTATTTGCCTGTTTTACTGTAGTACATTATGCAATGGTGCTTTTATGCTGTGATGCATTTAAGCTTTGATATCTTTAACCCCTTAAGGACCAAACTTGTGGAATAAAAGGGAACCATGACATGTCACACATGTCATGTGTCCTTAAGGGGTTAAACTAGTGCATTATACAGCTGTACCTTATTTTTAGGATTGTGGTACATTATGCGATTGTGCTTTTGCTAGGAAGCATTTAAGCTGTGTGGCATTTAAAACTGTTTCATTTAAATTTGCATTTAATACTGTTGCATGTAATACCGCAAGTCATTGGAAACCGCAGTACATTTGGAAAACTGCAGTCCATTGGGAAACTGCAGTGCATTTGAAGACTGATATATTTTAAAAACTGTTACATTTTGGAAACTGTTAGATTTAGATTTAGACTGTGGTGCCTTTAAACTTTTTGACTTTTTGCACGTGGTTGCCTTTTAAACTTCCTTGCAGGCACTTTTGTTATCTATTTTGCTTTCCCTCGGTCCCAGTGATTTATTCCCGGTTCCCTGGGTGTTTAGGGGCCATGTAGGCTTCAGACAGAGTCCTCTCCCTGGTCTCTAACAGCAAACACACTTGGAATAGGCCCACATGTGTGCAGTTTGTGCCTTAATGGGCCCAATAAAGATGACTTGCATTGTGGGAATACAAGTTGTGGCAGCCATCTTGGATAAGGGCAATTGCCAGAAAGTGCCTAAAATAAAGAGAAAATTACAGTAACCATATACTTATTGGGTAAGTATTTGCAGGGTCTCCAGACGTAGATAAGTGCTGTCTTCAGCCTGTTTTAAAGCTGTTTCACTGGTTTCTTATAGAACAGTGCACATTTTTTCTTAATACTTTACCACAGGTAATATTTAGTTGTTATTATTTGTCAGATGTCTGATTCTTCACCAGGATCTGGTTATGAGGAGAAAACAGTGAAATAAATCAGTTATGCACTGACTGCCTCCAGAAGGTTGTCGCTTCAGCATGACCTATCAATGTGCAGCCACATGACATGTGGGCAGGGCTTACAAAGTAAGTTCCAGAGGCCTTAGGGGTAAGAAAAGAGGCCAGGCTTTACCCTGTAGAGGAAGTTATTTCCAACCCCCGAACTACACCACCTAAGTTGCAAACTTATGGATCATAGGTGGACGCAGACCTGTCCAAAATTTTACGCCTACCATTGCAGGAGGCCAGCCAGCTGTGATTTCCGCTGCTGTTTCTACAAACATGAAATATGTGATTAAAGATCTAAAGGCTACTATGAAGAGAGATATTAAAAGCCAAGATTGAAGAGGCAGTCTGAAGTCTTCAGGTTACAACTGACTTCTTCACAGAAACTATCCTAGATGTAACTAGGATATTCTCTGGATCAAATGGCTTTATCTATAGCAGCTAAGAAAGCTTTATGGTTCTGTTTCTGGGATGATGACTCATCCTCCAAGTCTGCCCTGTACACCATTCTATTTGAAGGGGTGGTGCTGTTTGGGAAAACTTTGGATAATTCCATTGAAAAGGCGAATGAGGGCTGCAAGATATTGGTACCTTAGGATGGAAGTTCCAAGGATCCCAGCTCCTCATTGTCTGACCGGAGAACCTCCAGTGACCAGTATTTCTGAGATACATGGAGCTACTGGCCCTGCAGGGAATACTCCAGAGGTAACTCATGACAGTTGGTAAACCTGCCTTTCAAGGTTCTAATGGAGCTATAACGCAGTCGTTTTGCTCTTCAGCAATGAACATATCTCCTCCAGTACTAGGAGCCTCATTTGTCTGATCACACATACCTGGACTCGTCATACTCTGGAGGCTTGAGTTGTATCCATGGTCCAGACTGATATAGACTGGAGTTTTTTTCGGGCACAGGAGTCTCCATACCAACAGGAGTATTAAGACCAATGAATCAAAAGGTAAAGCACTGAAAGAAGAAGCCTTCTGGACGAAGAGGTTCCAGGGACAAGTTTCGCCTCCTCTTCGGGTGCCAAGAGGAAAAACACATGAAAGCTTACACTGGACCTAAGAGGGGCCAACATGAGGCTGAATGTTAGTCTTCGGGATGGAGTAAATCAGATCCATATCTCAAGCAATCTGAAAGGATACTTTCCTTACCTCTATATATCTCAAGGATGCTTACTTTCAGTCCAATCTGCAGAGAACTTCGGCATTATCTCAGAAGAGAACTTCCATGTTAGTGCCCTACCATTTGGCCTCAATGCGGCCCCAAGAATCTTCGTATGTGCTTATAGTGTTATTGAGAGTCCAGAACTCCACCTGGCTCTATTATCTGAAGGATCTACTTCTATTAGCCTTAGACCCTCAGAAGGCAGGCACACATGGGTATATAGTTCTTTCATAACTCCTAAAGTTTGGCTGCTTGATGAATATCAAGAAAAGCAGTTTCAGACCAGCTCAGTGGTTGACATTCCCGAGTGGAAAATTCTAGGCTCTGCTTTTCCCTATCTCGGGAACAGTTCCACATATTGTGAAGATTTTCTCTCCCAGTTTCTTCATTTCGGCTTGGTAACAGCAAGAAAATAGATGCAACTACTAGGAATCCTGGCTTCCACCAGCAGACTTGTCAGATGGGCCCAATGGTATCTCTGGATTCCTTACAGATCCTTCTTATCTTGGTCTAACAAGAGAGAGATTATTGGAGCCAGCCACTTACTATGTCCCCATCAGTGGAGTTGCACCTTACCCTGGCAGCTGAAAGAGGGATTAGATCTGAGTTTCCAGTGAACAGAACCTCATTGGTCAATTATCAGCTCGGATTCCAGTTTTTATAAGATTGGTTGCACAGTGTTTGGACCATGTTGCACAATGTTTCCATTCATTTGTATGGAATTAAGAGTCATTTTCAAGGCTCTTCTTCACTTCAGAGGCTTGATGAAGAACGAGTGGGTCCAAATTTGTTCAAATATCAATGCAACTGTATCCTATATCTACCAAGATGGGTCTCACAGATACGTATTGATGGAATTCCAGCCCATAATGATCAGGGCACAGAAGAACAACCAGTGACTCAGAATACCATGGCTGTTTGCTGGAGCCAAATAACTGTGGACAAGGTGGATTGGCAACCATGTCCTGACGTATCCTCGTGGTTGAGGCAGATTGTCTGATAACCTACATAGATCTGATGGCCATTTCTTGGAACTACCAGGTCCAGAAGTATTTTTTACATGCTAGGACCAGAATGCTCAGGTTCAGGATACATTGGCTCAAATTTAGAATTTTAGTCTGATGTACATATTTTCCTGTTTTCGACCTTCTTTAAAAGGCAATGCAAAAGGTGACAGTGGAAGACCGTGTCGACTCTAATTCCTATGATGAATAAGATGATTCTGGAACCTCCAAGGGAAATTCCTGTACGTCCAGACCTATTACAAGGCCCCATGACACACCAGGATCCTCAAGTTCTGGTGTTGATGCGGGACGGTCATTGAGATCCTCTTACAATCCTATACATGCTTTACTAAGCTTGACATGCTTTTGTCTGTTGGATTTACTCCTCATTCAGTCCTTGAAAGGTTCTGTGTTATAACACTCTAGAGGAGTACTTAGCTGCACTTTGCTTCATATAGGCATTGATTGAAATCATGCCTCCACTGAGTGTGGTGAAGCCAATATGTGACGTACCATTGGTCACACGGGCTCTGACTGAACCATTATTCGAACCTCTAGAAGGAGCTTCCATGGTGGTATCACAGAAAGTGCTGGTGGCTAGTACCCCAGCAAGGAAAATGGGTGAACTCCAGGCTTGATCCTGTGAACCCCCTTTCACTACTTTTCTACAGATATGGTCGTCTTGCATTTGGCACCTGAAGATCCTGCCTATGGTGAATGCTTATCTATGTCATTCTCTACCTGTACTGAAGGGTACCGATTGAGCGTTGATGCCCCTGGTGCTTTGTTTCATGTAAGCAACAACTGAACTCAAGCCTCCGCTGAGGGTGTTGAAACCAATATGTGACGTACGAATGGTCTCACAGACTCTGACTGAACTTCTAGCAGGAGCTTCCATGATGTTAGCCCAGACGTTGCTGTTGCTGGTGACTGGTACCTCAGCAGGGTGAATGTGTGCACTTTGCTGCACTTTGCTTCATATAGGCATTGATTGAAATCATGCCTCCACTGAGTATGGTGAAGCCAATATGTGACGTACCACTGGTCTC
The DNA here is from genome assembly GCA_933207985.1 of Pelobates cultripes. NCBI lineage: Eukaryota > Metazoa > Chordata > Amphibia > Anura > Pelobatidae > Pelobates > Pelobates cultripes. The sequence goes on from OW240919.1 coordinate 92,028,873, forward strand.
ACGGGCCCTGGCTGAACCATTATTTGAACCTCTAGAAGGAGCTTCCATGGTGGTAGCACAGAAAGTGCTGGTGGCTGGTACCCCAGCAAGGGAAATGGGTGAACTCCAGACTTGATCCTGTGTACCCCCATTCACTGAATTTCAACAGGATATGGTTGTCTTGCATGTAGCACCAGTGATCCTGCCTAAAGTGAGAGCCTTTCAATGCCGTTCTCTACCTGTAGCAAAGGATTTGGGGCATTCTCCACTAGTGCTGTTACAGCATCTCGTGGGCTTCCATGGCAATGGTCTCTGCAGAAACTTTGTAAAGTTGGCATTTGGACCTCTTTGAACTAGTTTGTCCTGCATTACATATTGGATATTGAAGCAATTAATGAGGCACAATTTGGACGTCACGTCCGTTCTCTACCTGTGCTGGAGGGTATCAGGGCACTCTCCTCTCATGCTGTTGCAGCATCATGGTTTGCCATGGCAATGTTTTCTGCTGACACTTTTTATAAACTAGCATTTGAACCTCTTTAGACACGTTTGTCTGGCATTTCATGCTGTTCTTTAAAATAGTCCTATGATGCACAATTTGGTACTCAAGCACTTAACTCAGTTCATTCTTCTATCTATGTTGAATTATTCTGATAATTTGATTGGCTATTCTGTCCCTCCCTTTGTAAGCTTGTGTATTCCCCATGTGTATATGCTGCCATGATTAGCCAGGAAAGAAGAAAATTTATTCATACTTACCGTAATTTTCTTTTCCTGGCTATTATTCATGGCAGCATATATTTTCCACCCATTAATGTCTCTATTTATGTACTGTAGAGCTTGTAAACTGACTGAGGACCTTTTGGATGGAGCCTCCTTTTAAAACCTTGGTGGTTTTCCTGTCCTATCGGCTGTAGGGGAGGAGCTAACCCATGTGTATATGCTGCCATGAATAATAGCCAGGAAAAGAAAATTACGGTAAGTATGAATAAATTTTCCACTATATATATATATATATATATATATATATATATATATATATATATATATAATTTCCACAATCGCACTCAAGGGAGCCAAATACCTTTGCTCAATGCTGTAACCAGTATTTCAGCACACAATAATCCATAAATGATTAACACTTATGGGTCTTGCCGTTGTTAAAACTAAACTTTTATTGCAGCATCGACGTTTCAGTTTAAAAATATACATTTTCATCAGGACCTGATGTTTTAACAACTGCAAGACGCATGAATACTGACCATCTAATGAGATATATATGCATACATGCACACATATGTGAATACACAAACTTGTAACTAGCAACATGGGTATTTAATATTAAATTATTTGAAATGTATCCAAAAATATTAAACTGAGGCCATGGGCAGCAATGATACATTGAGAGCACTAAGGTAACCACCCCCTGAGCTGGAAAACCTAATGTTGATGTTCGGCTGGATGAAATTATTATTGATAATGCATATTGGTAAGCTTAAAAATATTACAACTGGTATCTGAATATAACACTATAATGTTCATTTTATTTTAAATCTTGCTCTGACAAGCACGTCTCATGCTTTTGCAGAGGGATATAGAAATGGGATGAGAGATGTCCATGTGTTCTAATACCAAGCTTTCTCAATTTGGTCTATTCTTGTAGATATAGGACAGGAGGCAGATGTCACTTTAGTGGTGGTGGTTTCTCTGAAATGGCAACCTGTGCAATGGTGGTGGTTTCTCTGAAATGGCAACCTGTGCGATGGTGGTTTCTCTGAAATGCCAACCTGTACGATAGTGGTGGTTTCTCTGAAATGGCAAAGGGACAGCATCCTTGCACCAATATCACTCCATTAAGAAATTGAGTGATTTTGGTGCTTTGAGTGCTCTTTAATTAGTTAGATTAAATACATTTTAATATTTACAGCTATTCTTAAAGCAGAGCTGTTACTTTGTGTCAGCACTGTTGGACACACATTGAAATTTTAAAAATTAAAAATTGGAATTTCTTTTAAACCAAAAAGCACTACCTATAGCTAACATTTACAAATTACTAGTTAGTAAAGTGAATTTCAAATTAAATGCCAGAGTAGCCAAACTAAAATGTAGATAATTTTTCCGGTTTGGCTATTTTAACATTTAAAGGACCACTCGACACTTTGGGGGAGGGGGATTTAAAAAACAAAAACAAAAAAAAACAGTTTAGTAGAGATTCCCCCAAATACATGCATGCATATTTTTATGTATGTATTCATTTGGTGTATAGTATAAAACAGTTTGCAAAGCTGCAGCAGTTCTTAAAGGACCACTATAGTGCCAGAAAAACAAACTAATTTTCCTGGCACTATAGGGTTATTAGGTCCCCCCCCCCACACCCATTATGGCCCCCCTCCCGCTGGGCTGAAGGGGTTAAACCCCCTTCAGCCACCTACCTTTCTCCAGGGCAGTGTGTTTTTGTGTGGTGCAGTGTGTGTAAGGGGGACTGTGTGTTTGTATGTGGTGCAGTGTGTGTGTGTAAGGGGGAGCTGTGTGGGTAAGGGGGGCATTGTGTGTAAGAGGGGGCAGTATGTTAGTGTGTGTAAGGGGGCAGTGTGTTTGTGTGTGGTGCAATGCCAGTGTGTGTAAGGGGGCGGTGTGTTTGTGTGTTGCAGTGTGTGTAAGGGGGGGCAGTGTGTAAGGGGGACTGTGTGTTTGTATTTGGTGCAGTGTGTGTATAAGGGGGAGCTGTGTGGGTAAGGGGGGGCTGTATGTGTAAGGGGGCTGTGTGTTTGTATGTGGTGCAGTGTGTGTGTAAGTGGGGCTGTGTGTGGTGCAGTGTGTAGGGGGTTATAGTTTGTGTGAGGGGGTAGGGGGGCAGATTAAAGAAGTTTTTAAAATTATTAAATAATTACTAATATATAGTTAATGTCCCCCCCTCCCTTCTTACCTTTGCTGATGGAGGGGGAGACATTGCTTTCTTCCAATGCCTGGTGGTTCTAGTGGTGAGAGTGCAGCTCAGGCTAGAGTTCACTCTCGCGAGAACGGAGCATTGCCATGGTAACCACGGCAACGCTCTGTGCTCGTGAGAGGAGAACCCAGCGGAGCTGCAGGTAAGAGGTCTCATGGGTTCTCTCTCCCTCCCCTGCCAGCCATCCAGCAATGTGCCTGTGTGACACTGATCTCCCCTCCGGTCCATGAAGGCTAACAGCAGGGCTGGCGCTTGGATAGCGCCAGCCCTGCATGTGCCGGCAGGGGAGAGCCTTGGCCTCACTATTTTTTGGGGAGGAGGGGGGGGATTGCTCCTCCCCCCCCTGGATCCGCCACTGATCACAAGTCCATGCTTAACCCATTGTACAACGCTACGGAATCTGATGGCACTATATAAATAATAAAATAATAACCCATCCTGTGACTATTTAATGTGCACAGTGGACTGAGCATGCGCAAAAACTGAGGAAAGGCAGATGAAGGTGACCCAATGTCACTGTCAGATGTTAGAAGATGTCTGCGACTGGAATCAAGACCTGACAACTGAGAAGAAAACTACAGGCAAAAAAGGGAGACCCAGAGGAAACAAAACTGAATTCTTGCACGATTATTTACTACAGTGAGAACTGTCAGGAATTAAACGTGGATTTCAAATTGTACACCAAAATAGCTGAACGAGAAGCAGATCTGACAAAGAGAACTATTTTGGTCTAAGATTTGAAATTCACTTTGAATTTACGTCGATTTTCACTCTAGTTGAATTTTAATTTATGCAAACTGAAACATAGCTTTCTTGGAATTTCCCTGAAAGGGTTATTTTTTTAACCTAATATTTTAAAAATAACTTTTCATTCTTGACAATTCACGCTCTAGTAAATAATCCTGAGTATTTTCTTTAACTTTTCAATCTTTTTCACCTTCAATCCCTCTATCAGCAGAACATGACATTTAAAATATCTCTAGGGGCAAGATTCTCTGGAGTCCTCCATTCTCCACTCTGTTTCCTTGAATTAAAGTCCCCTGCCTGGCATCTTGTGCAATAGCTGACTAACGTGATTGAGTAAATCAAATTCGCCAATCAATTTAAACTGCTGTAATGCTGGGGATTTAAACCCTTTTGTCACAGGAGAAATGTAATATAATTGACTGATGAACCTAGCCATTCACGCTAGGTACTATAGCCTTTTATCTCATTGAATTTGTTATAGTGCCAAGTAGGGATCAACTGATTATCGGCCAATATTCTGATTTTTTGTAAGTATCGGTATCGGCAGGTAATCACCGGTAATAATGATAATGAGGTGGGTAGGCGCGTCCATAAGGCGGCACAGGTTGCGCTAAATTGGAGTGACCAACAAGAGGTGGGCGCACAGCGTACATATGTAGCATGTGTAGCGTGGCCGAGCGGAGCAGTGCGCACCACGGTACAGGAAATGAATCTCCTGTACTGCGGGAGACAAGACGGGGGAAGTTACACATTGGGAGACGGGAGGGAGGGAGAGGTGGAGGAAAGAACACTATGGGACAAGGAAGGGGGAAGGAAAGAACACTATGGGACGGGGGGAGGAAAGAACACTATGGGACTGGGGGGTAGGAAAGAACACTATAGGGAGGAAAAAACGTTATGGTACAGGGCGGGGGGGAAGAAAAAATGCTATGGGACAGGGGTGGCCGGAAAGAACAATATGGGACAGTGGAGGGGAGGACACTATGGTTTAGGGGGAAAGAACACTTGGGGGAAGAGAGAGGAACATTAAGGGAGGGCACTAAGGTACATGGAAGGGGGGTGGGGCAACTAAAAAGTAAGGGAGAGAAACATTAAAGGCACTACACAAACACACTGCATCCACTACACAAACACTTTGCATCACACACACACACACTCTCTCTCTCTCTCTCTCTCTCTCTCTCCATTTACTAATCAAAGATTCGCAAAAAAACTTTTTTTTCTCACTACGGTAAATGTACAGAATATCGGTAAGCTATCGGCCTTAAAATTCACAGATTATCTGTAAAAACAATATCGGTCAATCCCTAGTGCCAAGAGTCCCACGATGCCCTCCCACCATTCTGTGTTAAACAGTTTCCAAGCAGTTTATCACTAAGTCAGGGTTCCTGGCATATCACAACCTGTCCTAGATACTACATTCTAGCCATGCCAATTCACTCCAGCACTGTACAGCTGTGATAGGATGAAATTTGTCACCTGATACTTTTAGCCAATAACTGCCACCTATTGCTTCTCCATCAGTCTGCAGATCACAGAGTGGATGGGCTGCTTACAGACTCCTGTTTAGCATTAAACTAAGAACCTTTTAAGATTGTATGGAAAGACTGTGCCAGGGGACTCAACGCCATAACCACTTTAGTGAGATGAAGCAGTTACAGTGCCTGCAGTGTCCCTTTAAAGCTATGATGCAAGGATATAAATTCTGTAACCAATGGTAGTTAAAGGACAGCCAAAGTCACCCAGACCACTTTATCTCAGTAAGAGCAATGTTTACCTTGAAGGGTTAAACACACCTCTAGTGGTTGTCTTACTCACAGCTACTAAAGGCCCTTCCACTGCACTGACCGAGTAAAACTTGGTTGTGCGGTGTGGCAGCTCATAGGACAGAATCATATTCAATGCTGCTCATTAGGTCCCCAATGCTTCTGTATGAGGAGCATTGGATTGGACAATCGCCAGAGGTAGCCATGCTTCTTCTATCATGTCATGGGAGGTGGTGAGGTGAGCAGCAGTGAGACTGCTCCTGCTGATTTATCTATTTTATTGGAAATGGGGGACATGTATATAATGAGGGACAAGGGCACTGTACCGTTAGCCTTTTGGTTCTACTCTTTGCTTTCTTTGTATCTATCTGTATTATTATTTTTTTATTTCTTCCTCAAATTGCATTCTATAAGTTGACATTTGCATTTCTATCAAGTATTTGCAAGAACTTGCATAAGGAGTAGGCAAAATTCGGCACTCCAAATGTTGTAGAGTTCTCACTTACTTGGTTCGTATTAACCATAAAAGTACTTTGGGATTGCCACTCTTTTAATTTTTTTTCCCAATTCCGGAAGCTGATTTTTTAATGTTGCTACAGTAGTTCAGTTTTGTTATAAATCTACATTTTCCTCTGATCCTACATTTTCACCTTTTGGTTACTGCTATCTAACATTCCTTCTAGAATCCTTTACGTGAAAAAAGCTGCTCAGCGGCCCATGAGAATTTCTTGAACTTACAAGACATAATAAGGAATGATTTATCCTCTCAGTCTACATTATTGTGCTGCTTGCATTGTGATGCCTCCTAGCATCTGTGGTAGCACTGACCCAAAAATGGATCTCTGACTTGCTGCCATGGAAACACTGCCTCTAGTACCAACATCAAGGAAGGTGAGGGGCAAGGAGTACGTATGATGAGAAGGCGCACAATATTTAAAGAGACACTTATCTTATTACTCATTATTACAATGAAAAAAAATTATGTATTGGTTTAAGTATTCTACACTCCTACAAATAGACTTTACTTGTTCAGAGCACATGCAAAGTCACCAACATGTCCATTGTAGAAATAAGTGGACAGAATTCTAAATTGCAGTTTAAAGTTTTTCAAAAGACTCTTCTTTAATTTCTTCTGTTGTTTGTAGACTGTATAGTGACCTAGCTTTCACAATGTCCATACATTCCTTACCCAGATCATACACATTTACAATCATGGATGGAGCTTTATGTTGGTGGTATCTGAGACAATGGTAAAGATTGATGCTACCCGTCAGCCAGTACACACATATTTACCCTTGGAAACGTAATTACTTTATCTGTCCAAATCGGGCCAGTATCTGTATTTTTTTTTTTTATATAACCAAGTCTTGTGGTTAGCAACATTTGACGAATTATCATAAATGATGTGTCAACCTTCTAAAAAAAGTTTTAACATTCTAGATCTTTACGTAGTATTGGAAAGCATTAATTTACTTATCACCTATATTTACCAAATATGCTTTCATGAAGTTTGAAAGATAAATCTGTATGTTGAAATCCAAACATTTATCCTGAAACTGGTTGCTACCATATTGGCTCATTGTCAATCATTATTCTAAATGTTGTCTGACATTAAAGGACCACTATAGTGCCAGGAAAACAAACCCGTGGCCCCCCTCCCGCTGGGGTGAAGGGGTTAAACACTTACCTTTCTCCAGCACCGGGCTCCCTCGGAGCTGGGGAACTCTCCTCCCTTTCCTGATGTCAGCTTTGAATGCGCATCCGAGGCAAGAGCCTCGCACGCATTCAAACAGTGAATAGGGAAGCATTTCTCAATGCTTTCCTATGGACGTCAGTGTCTTCTCACTGTGATTCTTCACAGTGAGAAGCATGGAAGGGCCTCTAGTGGCTGTCAGTGACACAGCCACTAGAGGCTGGATTAACCCTAGTGTAACCATAGCAGTTTCTCTGAAACTGCTATGTTTACTGCTGCAGGGTTAACACTAGATGGACCTGGGACCCAGACCACTTCATTGAGCTGAAGTGGTCTGGGTGCCTATAGTGGTCTTTGGTTCTGGTGCAATTAGTCTGTCCCTGCATGCTGACAATTTTAAACACTATCTTTGCTGAAAAAAGGCTGTGCTTACCTTTGTCCACATTTAGATACTGTTACTCAGACAGCTACTACAGACCATTCCTGGTGTGGCTTTGCAATCTTTGCAGGACCAACGTTCGTCATCTTAACATTGCATGAAGACACTAAATGCCCCCAAAGAGAGGCATCTTTATGAAGAGCTACTGATTGGTACAGTGTGACAATTGTGGTGCATTACCATTAGTTCCCTAGTGCTTTCCTTTGGGGAAGCGTAGGCTTATATGTAATGATAATCTCAGCATGGGAGCAGTGATGGCCATGGTGAGAGAGGCACACTAGGGGGCTAAATTTAAGTAAATCTCTTTATTTTATCATTTCTGGGGTAGGGGACATACATCTAAGAATAGAGGAAAATACTGTGACTTTAGGAATACGTTTGATTTCCTAATGTTAGAGTGTTCCTTTAATTACATGCCTATAAATAGAAAACAAAAAAAGAAAGTATATACTTATCTAAAACCACATGCATGATCCCCATCAACACATTAGTTAACTTAATGGAGGGCAGACTCATTGCCACTATATGTTAAATTCGATTTATTCCCTCACTCAGTCAGTCATATGACTATTAGTAAACCACTGATTTGTCACAGCAGCTAGCTAATATAGCTTTAAATGCTCGCCATAAAACCACAGTACATGTTCGCAAATTACATTTGAAACTATAATTTATCTTTAAAAAAAAAAAGACATTCACTGAAATTGATCTTGTTTGAGCAATTATACACATTGCAATATAAATACTCAAAAAAAAATTCAAATTGAATCCATGCAGCCTCCGCGCCATCTTTTTTTTTTTATTTTTTTTTTTCTTACACGGTTGTCATGGAGATAAGTCGCTGTCCGAATCCAAGCAGCCAGTTGCTCTGGTCACATGCTTCTAATAGAAAGTGGCAGCTGGGAAGGCGAAGCTGCTCAGTGCGCATGCGCAGGGCTCTGCTACAGACACAGCAATAGCCTATAGCTGCCGCACTGACACTGATCAAGGGTTTGGCTGCATTTTCTTATCAGCGGCTTCCACCGCATCATTTTTACACTCAGCTGCTTCCCTCCTCCCTCCTATCTAACATATCTCATGCCCTAGCATTTGGCCCTCCTTTTGTCCCCTATTCATCCCACCTAGAACGCTCATATTGCAAACATTCTGTTATAGCAAGGTATATTTCCCTGCAACCCTAACCCACTCTAACATTGTAGTCTGGTCCTGCATTGCACAGCTGCATATAAAGACATCCCATGTCCTTGAGCTGTGCAGCCATTATCTGATCAGGTGCTTTCCTTACAGCCAGAACCACTACAAGGGCATCTATAGTGTTAGGTGGATTTGCCCCTACAGACAAAAGGGGTTCACAAAGCTAAAAGGATGGAGGGAGGTGCTTATGGAGCTGGTAAGGCTGGGGGAGCCTTTGACCCTCAGACATTCATTAGACAACCTCATACAATCCTTCGGATGATATCCTGGGTAAGTTAGTATTTTAATTTACTGCCATCTCCAACTGCTGGGAGAATTGCTGCAAGATATAATGGCATCTCCCTTTTAATTTGTATTTGTTTTATTAGGTGTTGAGACCTTCCGATCCCTCTGCATGTGGTCACATTGTATTTTGTAGCCTAATGTTGCATGGTGTGGTATTTTAGTGTAATAAGAGACCTGTGCAGGTGTGTGGATGCTAGTAGGAGCCATTGTGTATCCCCACTCACTGTGTAAATTGCATCTGAGTACTATAAGATAACATGTCATTTATAGAAGGGAGAACAGCATGTAATGGGAAACCCACATCCCAGACACTTGAAGTGTTTGTATTGCTCAACATAACAGCTGTTAAAGCTTGCTTACTTACTAATGAATATACTGTTCTTTTGGTGCAGTGTTTGTGTGCTTATTATTTTATATATTTATGTACATTTAAAAAACTGGCTGTATTTGAAAAATGCCAACAAAAACACAATGTGTTTGGGAGGTGCCCATTTAATTGAAGAATCTAGAATTTGTGGCTTTTTTTAATTTTCACTGGCATCACATGTGATTTAGGCATCACATGTGATTTAGTCTTGTACATAATTACATTACCGTATATTATACTACATTTTCATACCCTTGATTTTGAATTAATCTCTAACTCCCAGTGATTCACACATTTGTGAATCACTCTAATAAAATACATTTTCAGGAATAGGTGGAGGCTATTACTAAAAAAAGAACCAAAACCACTACAGATGACTGTAGTAAATATGGGACTAGAAAGAGCCATTCCGTGTTCTGCATCGAATTTGTTTTCAAGAAGTTTGACATGGTCTCTCACATGTCCAATTAGTAATGTAGAAGTTCTAATTAGCAGTGTCTGTCCTCCCAATATGGGCAGCGGTGATTTGGCTGAGCATGTAAGTGAGTTTTTTTCATTCTACAAACATGGCAGTCAATCTGGGCCTGTAGATGCAGCAATTGGGGTTTAATAGACAGTAACTCCCATAAACCACAAGAATTGTAGAAAAACTTTTATGGGAGTTATAGTACAAGATCAGCTGAATGTATTTTACTTGCCTACTCCTGATATAGAGTAATTAGCTATTTATTAACAGCATATCACCCATTTAGTATCAGTTATCTTTAAGAAATATATCTCTTAAAGAAATTTATCTGTTTCTTATATTTAGCCAACATGGTGCTGTACAGTAGATATACTATCTATATATGTCTCATATAGCAACCACCAAACCCCTAACCTTTATATAACTCAATTTTTAGCCGGTTTACAGGGCCCATATATTACCTATATTTTAAATGAACACTCTAAATACCCAAAGCTTGCTGGAGTGCTTTATGTGTAAAGAGTGTGTTGTGGGAGTTTTGTTTTGTTTGTTTTTTTTCTTCATTTTACAAAAATCCTGATTTCACTAGACATTGACCCATTAATAAATTAACCTTATTACACCCTCTTGCTATTAAAGGACTACTCTAGGCACCCAGACCACTTCAGCTTAATGAGGTGGTCTAGGTGCCTGGTCCAGCTAGGGTTAACCCATTTTTTCATAAACATAGCAGTTTCAGAGAAACTGCTATGTTTATGAATGGGTTAAGCCTTCCCCTATTTCCTCTAGCGGCTGTCTCATTGACAGCCGCTAGAGGCGCTTGCGTGCTTCTCACTGTGAAAATCACAGTGAGAGCATAGTGTCCATAGGAAAGCATTGATAATTTCCTATGGCTGAATGCGCCGCAGCTCTTGCCGTGCACATTCGACAGGGAGGAGGATCGGAGGAGGAGAGCTCTCCGCCAAGCGCTGGAAAAAGGTAAGTTTTAACCCCTTTCCAGAGCCGGGCGGGAGGGGGACCCTGAGGGTGGGGGCACCCTCAGGGCACTATAGTGCCAGGAAAACGAGTATGTTTTCCTGGCACTATAGTGGTCCTTTAATCAGGCACCCAGTCCTATTACTTCCTGGTTTGGTTAGCTCAGTGGAGCTTAACTCAAGAAGCAGCAATTGCCCAGAGCATCTGCCTTGCAAAGACTTCTCATTGATCTGCATTGGGAAATCTGTGATTGCACAGCCACAGAAACTTTGGGCTAAAGAAGACCGGGAGAACTTGCAAAGTTTGCAGACAAGAGTTCTGCAGCAATCGTTTTTTTTTTTTTTAAATATACTTCCAATTTTTAAAAAATGCATTATTGAATGCATATGTTTTTATAGGGGTATATCTTCTAAATAATGTTTTGTTTTTGGGCAGTGGAGTTTAAGCTTTATTATTGGCTTACCGGTCTTGTAGTAGCTCTGTTTTGGCACATTGGGAAGTTTGGGACAACCCAGTGAATTATGTATTCTGATTGGCTGTCCTCTTTAAATGTAAAGAGTAATTTACTAAAGTGTGAATTGTTGCAACTACGTGTGTTTAAAATTTCAGGCCACAATAGCAGAAATAGGGGGAAACCGTTATGTTCTGATTTTGACTTTTTTGTCCTAAAATCTGAAATTTACTTTGAATTCATGTTGAATTCCCAACAATTCAGTTAGTTGAAAAACCATGAATTTTAAACAGGGGCTTTTATCAGTCACTGTTAGTGACAATTTGTTTTCCAATTCCAAGATGACCAACCATAACACAAACTTTTTTTAATTTAAAATGTAAGGTCAAAATAGGAGTTTGGTTTTCAATACTTGGAATTAAATGTATTTGATTAGACCAACATTTTCTTCTGTGAAAAGACAGTGTTTACAACAACAAGCCTGCAGGTACTGACATTAAGCTGTAGTTGTTTTGGTGACTATAGTGTTTCTTTAATTACATTGTTTACATTGCAGCTCTAAGTCTGCCCTATGTGGCTGTCTACAAGACAGCCACTAGAGGGCTTCCGGAATCCAAACTGACTTTTGGTCTGTTATCTGACGCTGGACGTCTTCATGGACCTCCAGAGTCAGATTTTCCCCATAGGAAAGCAGGTCACGCGTGTGACCAATGATGTTGGCGGGGGAGGAGCGTGGGCAGAAGGTTTTAACCCCTTCAGCCCCGCAGGAGTGGGGGTGCGAGGGGGGTGGGGGGGGGAGGGGCAGGGGACCTATTAACCCTATAGTGCCAGAAAAACTACTTTGTTTTCCTGTCACTATAGGATTCCTTTAACCCAGAAGATCATGTTTCCCAACTCATACAGATTCTGTGAGAAAGCATGTTAATCAAGCCTGCACAGCAATTTATTAAAATAAGTCTTCCTTGAATAAAGTTACAGAGGTTTAAAAAAAATAAAATAAAAAAAAATAGCTGTTGGTATAGAAGCTGGAAACACGGTATTCCAAAAAACAATATTAAAATTCAATGCCAAGAATGTACAAAGTGAAATTATGTCATGCGGTCAGATATACGGTTCTGGCATTTCAGTCCTGTGACCAGTGTAATGGAAATATAAATATATACACAAATATTCAATAAAATTGGTTTGGTGTGACCGATAGGTACACTTGAAGTTTAATAGCAGAAAACCATGCAACCTTTCATTACTTTTTGCTGCTTCACTTGTATCTTCATATGTTGTTCCAAGCACCCACATGTGTGTCTTCAGAAAGTGCTACGCATGCATGTTCATTAATTGTGTACAGGGAATGATTTTAAACCCAATCCAAGCACTCTTAGGATGTCACTGCTTCACTAATGGGACAGTTAAAGGAACACTCCAGGCACCATAATAAGGAATCAAGTTGTTATGGTGCTCTGAGGTCAGCAGCTCCCCATTTTCAAAATTTTTGAACAATGTACTTACAATGCTCTCAGCCAATCATCAGTTCCCCTGTCTGAGCGTTCCTATTTCAATAATCTGAGCAGTGGAAGGACAAGGGGCAGAGCGATTGGATACTGTATTTTGTGATTTATACTGATGGTACCATAATTGTAAGCAGCACCAGGAGCCTCCCGGCACCTTAATAACTTTGTTTTAATTGTGTTGTTATGGTGCATGGGTGTTCCCTAAATGTTTGAAAATTATGACAAATTCAGGATGACTGTGATTACCATTACAATAAGCTGTAGTAGTATTTGCCTCTCTTTCTCCTCCCCTCCCCCCACAATTTATTTATTTGCATTATGACATTAACAACATTAAAGTCACATAAACCACTACAGCTTAATGTAGTTGTTCTGGTGAGTATAGTCTGCAGGCATGTTGCTGTAAACAGTCTTTTCACACTCAGCATGGAAACACTGAACTTTCCTCATAGAGATGCATTGATTTGATGCATCTCTATGAGGAGATGCTAAATGGCCAAGCCGGTGTTTGGCCCCGCACTGCCTCTTTCGCGATTTCAGCCAATCAAAAGCTCTAACTATGGAAAGAATTGGATTGGCTAAGATCATCAGTTCTGATTTGTCAGACAAGGAGGTGGATATGGGACAGGGCCAGCGCCAGCACATGAAAATAAGGTAAGTTTAATTGCCTTTTAAGAGGTGGAGGGCAAGCCACCTAAATGGTGGTTTTGACACTATAGGGTCTGGAATACACATTTGTCTTCCTAGCCCTATAGTATTTCTTTACCATTTCAGGACTTAAGCTACTTGCCATAGTAAGCCTGGAGGTCTATTGATCCCAGGGCTGAGTTTCGACTCGCCAGGGTGTAATTTTCACTCCCCTGTACCTACTGCCAAGTAGAAATTTAGAGTCCTGATATAAAGAATATTTTAAAAATCAAAACATCAATTATCTAATTAATACTGTGTAAAGAAACTAAGTAAAAGAGAGGTAAGGTATAATAAGGCATGGGGATCACAAGGAAAATAGTTGATGTAGATTTTTAATCTTTTTATATTCATTATTCTGATTGGTTACTATGTGCATGTTCACATTTTTGTATGGAAAGCGTAGCTGTTTCTCTGCGTTATCCTGTACACTAAGTTAATGTTGGAGTAGCCTTTTGTAGTATAATTCTTTCCATGCATGCAGCTATAAATTACCTGTATGGTCAAATAAACTATGTAATCCATGGAAGGTTATTGTTAAAAGATCTATAAAATGCTATTTTAAGTTTACTATTTTGTCCTATGTACATTTTAGCTACTAGTAATGCTCAGTACCTACACAAAAACAAAAATATGGTAAAATGGGTCAATTTTAAAAATTTTATAATAAAAAAAATCTATGCTAGTTTTTTTTTTTCTGGTCTGATGAGACTTGCAGGAGAAGAGCTGTGGTTGATGGGTGTATAAAACGTTATTTTTTTTTTTTTTTGAGCTGCAATAACTAATTAATATAATTAATTATGGAAATGATTGTCCGTGAATCTTATCAATTAGTTGGTCTGCTCATTGCATGGCGCATGTTTACTGTTTGTGCTCTGTTGAGAAACAATATTTCATAATTGCACTTTGAAAAAGCCATAAACAAGGGGAGAAACGCGTTGTGCTGATGTGTATAAGATGAGCAGTTGTTTTACATGGATAAAGGTGCTAGGATGTTTAATACAGTTTCTACTGTGACATGGTGTGTGCTTAAGACATTCTTTTGAGTTCTGATGATTGGAGAAGACGAGTGCCGACCCGTTTCACTTTTTAAGCATATGTTCCTTTTTCTAATTACACTTACTCCCGGCTTATGTGGATTACTTCACCTGTGCAGCCCAGATATAGGAGTTATCATTTGGATTGTTTATATAAAATCAGGTGATTTGAGTTTGCATGATACAGTCCTGAGTTTATTTATAATTAGATTTCGTTGTTTAAATTGATTTGGACAATTATTGTCTGCTTGCCATTGCATTTGCTGATTTTATTTGTACCGTATAGATAACTTTGTGTAATGCTTTGTCCTCTTATTGATATAGAGTAGTCAGCGCTTTGGACCCTTTTTCTTTTTTAAATAAATTGTGGTATGTTCCAGCAGATTCAACATCTAAAAGTATGTACCTATTATTTTACGAGAGGGTTTCATATTATTCCCTAATCGTACAGGCTAGTTATTTGTGTGTGTATAAATATAACCTATTAGCTGCTCAAGATACTTGTGTAGGGGATCTTACTTTCTCACTAAACGACAATTACTATATATATGTGTGTGTGTGTGTGTGTGTGTGTGTGCGTGCGTGCGCGTGAAAACTTATAACAAAAAGTGGAGCGCTATGCAGACGGACAGAATTACTTACCCTCTTGCAATATACAGTACAAATGAGAGATCAAAGTAGCAACACCCAAAAAAATAAAAACAAAAAACTTCTAGTGCAGATGGTAGCAATCCCAAAAAGTAGAAATATTAGATATTCTCACATGGAGCAGAGCAAAAAAGTATAGGCTCACTTATTGTATAGTTGTGCCTTATTGTATAGTTGTGTACTTTTTGGCTCTTCTCCATGTGAGTATATCTAATACTTCTAATTTTTATTGTTTTTTTTGGGATAGCTACCATCTGCACTATATGTCGTTGTCTTTGCTTTTATTTTTTCACATGTTGCTGCTTTGACCTCCCATTTGTAGTGTATATTGCATTAGGGTAAGAAATTCCTTCCTGCATAGCGTCCCATTTTTCTTATGTAATATATAGTGATATTTATATAAAATTCAGGTATTTGCAGATTTGCTAAATTGTGCACCACAAATATATTGTAATATTTTTTTTTTTATTTTTTTTTATTCTGATTGTCAAAATAATCTGATGTTTAGTCAATTCTGATCACTGGTATTTTAATAGAAAACAATTGTGAATAGTTTACTAGTGGGTCAATATTTCGGGTCAGTGTCTCCCACTCTTTTTTTATATTTTATTTTATTTATTTTTTCTTCCCCTCCTTCTGCAGAAGTCCTTATTGTAATTGCTTTTGGTATGTCAAGGTCACATACAACATGGAAGGCATTAGAGTGACTGGATTTCCACAGAGACACATCATCTATACTTGCATCTTTAGTGGTATAGACCCTTAACTGTATGTTAATTCTCTCTAATCTTTCTTCAGCTCATTCTTAATCACTTCAAATTACCAACATTTTTCACCTTTGCCTCTATGTGACGTTTTTATTTCCTACATGCATCACCCAGCCACGTGACTTTTAGTCTTTTTCATTAAATCACACTAACCACAATTTACTAAAAGATTGCTAATTAAAAACAGAAAATTGTATATGTTTACAGATGTATGTCAGTATCAAATGGGTTTTCTAAGCAATGCATAAGGGGGGATGGGCTTCTTTTGAGGTTTTTTAAAATTTATCTCTAAAATTGCAATTTCTGCCATGCGCTGTCAAACCAGGAAGTAACTGAAACCTCGAAATCAGCATTTCCCAAATGGTGTTCTGCAGAACCCTAGGATTCCGTGAGAACAGAATTGGAGTTCTGCTGCGATTTGCCCATCTGGTGGACCATTAACTTAGGGCCAACCAATGGGTATTGCTGAACATAAGGCGTAAGGCGCAGTGGCTGTGTCATATGGGATACCTGTCACTTCCTCCCAGACATAGTGGGACGGAGAGAAGGCAGGACGGGGGAGAGATCTGCTGCTGACCTCACACACCAGCAGCCAGCAACTCTCCAAGTAAGCCACCCTCCTTCAGAAAAAAGGTAAGCTAACAGGAAAGTGGCTGCAACTATATGAACATTATGACCTGTCAGTGTGTGTGTGTGTATCTGCCAGTGTGTTTGTGTGTATGTATATCTGTGTAAGTTTGTATGTGCAGACATCAAAGCAATCAAACACCAACACAACATGCAAACACAAACATGACATAACTGAACTCCAATTTCAAAATGTCATACAAACACACCCTTTACTCAAACACCAAAACTATATGCAAATGTACATCCACATGTAAAATCCAACACTGCACGCAAATGCAAACGTTACATACAAACACACCCCTGTATTAAAATGCTAAAATTGTGTACAAACCCCAACTCTACACACAAGCACACCTGCTCTTAAGTACTCTAATCTATTTACTATCGGTAGAAATGAATGTGTATCCATACCAAAAAACAAAATTTTCAAAAAAACTAAATTAGCTCTTCTAATTAAAAGGTTTGTAATATGGCGCCAAAAATTTTCAGGGGGGTTCCACATGTTGGTATTCTATGTCAAAGGGTTTCACTGGAAAAATTAATTGGGAAACCCTGCTCTAAACCAATCCTTGTTGCTAAGTGTTAGAAAGACCATGGGGTGCAGCCCAAGTGTAAATTCTATGGCTCCACCCACAAATATTTACTTACAGCCCTCCTAAAATTATCCCTATACTATGCCCCAAGTCCAGACCTAAACCTTTGTTACCTCTAAGGTGTACTTGTATGTGTGCATGCACACCTGTTTTGCCTGCAGTCCTCCTAACAAAATTATATGCACACATGCTATGCCTGGGCCATGGGTGGAAATGTCCTGGCCTCAGTTGCAGGGCCTGTGATCACTTATTTCGGCCACTCTACCGTAAGAGACCAATATATCTCACAGGAGCACGACCAAACATCACAGAACCATGTGGAGTGCATAAGGGAGCAGACTCTTCACAACTCCTCCTAACGCAGGCAAAGTAAATGGATGGCACGGATGTGGCTGTGGGCATAATAAAATGGGGCAATATAGCACAGGTATGGGCATATTAAAATTGAGGCAGATTGAAATATATGCGGGTGTAGGCAAGCTGAAATACGTATAAGCAATGTGGCATGTGGGCATCATATAGCTTTCAATCCTATTTGAATTATCCTAAAACCTGGTAATCTAGTTTTATTAACCTTGAGAGAGAGTTCAAGGCCAAAAGTATCTTGAAACTATTTCAGGTTTACGTTTGCCCAAGCATTCAGTGCGCACATACTTTATTAACAGGAACCAAGTTTGAAAAACAATATATTTCTGCACACACAAACTACTAAAAATTAGAAGGAATAATGGATTTAGGGTAACAATGAACTGGTACCAAAATTAGAGGTAAGGCATTTTACGGACCCGCTCAGGTCTCCAACCCCTGTCACCCCATCCCCCCATCTTATTCAGTTACAAAAACTGGTTTATAAGGGGGGCAATCCCCTTTTTGTTCATACTTGTGATGGTGCAATAAAACTGACACTATATATACTTTTTTTAAATTTTATTTTTTACTTTAAAAAAAATAATAAAATTATTTCTCTTGTTTTATTATATCTGCAGGAAATCGAGCTTGGCGGGGTTTATTGTATTTAGTTAATTTGCCACAAATCGTTTTGGTAACTGGAAAAAATGTGAATTGGTTTTTGGAGAGTAGCTTTATGCACGCAATTTGTGTTGGTACGCAAGTCTGCAGATGTTGCTCAGCTGCTGTATATACTTCTCTTATAGAATGCTATTAGAGTGCTTGTACATGTGATACCGGAGAAACTGACGGAAGCAAAGCACAGAGGGATGGACACAGGTTTCTTCAGGAAGGAAGAGATTCTTTATTGGATCACCGATCGGGACTCAGAGGGACTAATGTCACCAAAAATACAGCAAGTTCTGAGCCCTGAACAATAGTGCAGGCTCCCTATATAGGCACATAACTCCTCCCATTAATAGCTACACCCACATATACCTTTAACCAATCAATGAGCAGAATATAGACTTGTACATCTAGTCAAACCACATGGCCCATCCAAGACAAAGGAAATAAGTGCAATTTCAGTTCCTGCATTCCTGCACATGCTCAGTACACTGATGACAGTATCCTAGCTACATGTAGCTAACCAACTGACACAACATACACATATGCCACATGGAGATTTTGGCCTACTAAATTTTAACCATGCTGGAATCCCATCACATTCCCCCCTTTGATGCCTCTTGATATTTTACAATTACTTGAGGCATCACTTAACCTTGGTTTGCATACACCACAAGTTACCTTTGAACCAGACCAGACTTATCCTATGATGTGAATCTTCAACACTCGTCTTCCTGCATTGGTTCTCCCTGATCTAGAGCCTTATATTTATAAATTGCCATTATCTGTGCAGCAGCCTTCCTCTCTGCTATATTTTCTATCAGGCTTTGCACAGACCTAACTACTAAGGGTATAAGACACGGCAGGAGTAGACACAACATTAAAATCAGTAGGACTCCACCTACCACTGCCTTAAGCCCTCCAAACCACTCATACCAGCTACCAAACCAACTACTTGGATTGTACCCTTTCCATACCTGAGTAGGCACATGCGCTAGTTTAACCATGTGGCTTGTAAGTTCAGCTATTGCTTGCCCTTCGTCATCTATTTGAAGACAGCAATTGCTCAGGTTAAACTTCCCACATACACCTCCCTCTACTGCCAAAAGATAATCCAAGGCTAATCTATTTTGGTAAACTGCTGTCCTCATCCTGGTATTATGCTTCGCTAGAAGATTGAGCGCTTGTGATGTCTCGTTAGTAATGATCTCAACCACCGCCTGTAACCTTATAATGCGGTTGAGCATATAAATAGGGGTTCTATAACCAAAGGTACCATCCTCTGCCCACGTGGCTGGCCCATAATAATCTATAATACGCTGGGGAGGCCATTCATTATCTTCCCAGGCACCTATCTCTATGGGTCCCCTTTTCTTCCTATGATTCACATCATACACTTTAACACCTAAAGTCTCACCTGTTTCAATAGGCAACAGGAAGAAAGATGGCTTTGGCATACCTAATACACATGCCCCTTCCCAATCTTGTGGTAACTCCGAATAGGCCTTCTTACCACAGATCCAGTACAAATTCGCTGGGGCTCTCCAGTTAGATGTGATGGATAGATCAAACCATACGTCCTTTAAATTGGCAT
The DNA here is from genome assembly GCA_933207985.1 of Pelobates cultripes. NCBI lineage: Eukaryota > Metazoa > Chordata > Amphibia > Anura > Pelobatidae > Pelobates > Pelobates cultripes. The sequence continues at coordinate 92,048,660 of OW240919.1, forward strand.
ATCTTGCAAACGGGTTAGATGGTTCTGAGACATTTGAAGCTGACCACCAAGTAGTATTTTTAGTATTAACATTATAGGCTTTTTGTCCCAAGCACGTTAGCTCACCTACAGACGTGTTATACATTGTCCCTTTCCTGGCTATACAAACATGACCTATAATGGAGGTTTTTAACCACCATTCCAATTTACTTCTAGTACTTACTTGATGATCAGACTGGAAAGGTATCTGTTGTTCATATGTCTCAGAGCCAGGGTACCATATTTCCTTTGCCTCCCATGGCCACTGGTCTCCCATATTAGTACCTCCACACACATAGCAATTAGTTACATTAAGACTACCTGCAATACCCTCAGCCAAATCAATAAATAGGTTGTTAACATTATGGGGAATTTTATCCTCAATACTCATCTCCTCATAGAAGGAATGAGAAACCTGATGAGTTTGAGTTGCCACTGTCTCAGTTTCAAGACCTACATATATTATTGTTCCTGAATTTACTCCTGTGCCATATATTTGGACCCAAACAGACCTCCAAACCTGTCAATAAAGTACTGCAGATTGGAAATGGTCATGTGAACGGGGTTACACACATAGTTTTACAGTATGGTGTGGTAGGCAACCTTTGGATAATCCTATCTTGATCCACTGTTTTTCCCAGGTTGCCCAACCTACACATGACCAATAGGGGCAGAAGTTAGTCTCTATTTGGGCAATCAGGATCAGTAGATCTTTTACTGGGACATAAGTATTTATCATTAAACCCATAAGTTCGTTCCCATTTAAGATTACCACATACATTCCAAAGTCTTCCACTACCCGAAATCGCCTTACATGCATCAAATAGTAGAATACCCGCGGAATGTATGGTGCTTATCACAGTCCTATTTATTAATGTCCCCTGGGAGTTACTATTCCGAATTACCAACCAAATTGTACGGGGTTGGAAATGGGGATCAAAACATTTAGACTCTCCTGATATTGGCTTGCACACACTATAATCAATATCCAAATATCTACATTTAGATACAGATCCCTTACATTCATACTGTGAGTGCCAGATGAAAGTTTGGGATATTTGGTTACCTGTTTTAGTAGTCTTAATGCAACTATCGCAATTCGGTATGTCTGTACTCCTACCTTCCTGAAAAATCATAAAAATACTAAGACACAATAAAACACATTATTCCTGAAATCCTCATTTTTCTTCGACCGTGCGATGGCCTCTCAGCTTCCCGATTGTGAGGGCTGCAAGGATGTTGTTCTTCTGATCCTCACTTTCCTTCACAGAGATCCCTTCAAGATACTCTGGCTATGACACGTAGGCAGGTGGTCAGGCTTTATTATGGCCGTCAAAACACCTACTTGATGATCTTTGTAGACTTTTAACTAGAATGTCTCGATATCCCCTCGTCACTCCGACTGAGTTGCACGCTTCAACCGGGTCCTGCAAGGATTCTCAGGATCTGGAGTAGCTTGCCAAGAGTCTGCTGCTGGTTTAACCTTAGAATGATGAATCCAAGGAGTCACTTCCGCCACCTTTACAGCTGTTGGGGTAGATAAAAGAACAACATACAAAGGCTAACAGAATACACCCCGAGCTTTAACTCATTATGTATTGGTGGGATATTACGAGCAAGTCCTGGAGGATTATTTTCTTCCCATACTCCTGGAATGTCAAGTAAGGATTCATCACTCTTAGGGTTAACACTTGTCACTATGGAATAGAAGCGTCATTCTTCTTCCCTCGGCACCGATATCACCATTATGCCTGGTAATCCCTTAAACTTCAGAGATGTTAATCCATTAGGTAAAAGGTTATCTGAGTTTAAAGCTTCGATAATAGATCTCGTCCTAAAAGTTGAATCGGACACTCTGGCATATATAGGAACTAATGCTTCACCACAGAATGTTCAGCACCTGTGTCGATCATGAAAGAACTTCTCTTTCCCCCTATTGCTACATCGACCATAGGCTACGCTCGACCAAGTGGGATGGAGCCCAGTCGGTATCAATAGTCTTCCATGATAGTGTCAGCCAGACCCACAAAATCTCTATCCTCTCTTTCTCTAGGTCTCTGCGTGGGTGGATAGTATCTGTCTCCTTGAACACTTCCTCTACTATTCCCACCATTCCCTCTAAAACTTCCTCTTACTCTATAACTACCACTATAACCTCCTCGTACCCTTCTCTCTCCTTGTCTATCACCTTCATACTGCTCTCTCTGTGGACACTCACTCTTCCAATGTCCCTCCTTTCTACAATACGCACATTAATTCCTACTTAAAGTCCCTTGCTCAGCCTATTCTCGTCTCCTCTATTCACTTCCCTGTCTTTCTACACTTAAGATAGCTACCGCTAGCATATCTGCCTTTTTCCTCATTTTACGTTCTTCCTCCATCTCCCTATTCATATATACTGTATTTGCAATCTCCATTAGCTGTATTATGGACATCCCTACAAATCCCTCTAATTTTCTTTAATTTCCTTTTACTATCACCTTGGGCCTGGCTGACAAATGCTGAGTCTATCATTCGGAAGTTTTCAGGGGCCTCTGGATTAAAGGGAGTATACAACCTATTTGACTCAAGCAGTGTCTAATATGGGACTTCGGCAAGGCTGCCCAATAATAGGTTCCAGTCTAGGAGTAGTAAGATAATTTTATTAGTCAGCATTTGGTGGATGAAAAAACGTTTTTTGTTTAAAGTGTTAAACCAAAAACCTACCAGTAGGTGTCACCAGAGGGTAATTGTATCAAAATAATCTTTATGGGTCTAATAAGAAAACTCAACTTTTAATATATTTATACATAAAATAAAACCTTATAGCAATAAATATATTAAAATAGGGTAAGCAATCCTACATCTATCTGTTATAAACAATGTATTATCAATGTAACTCCCGAAGATGGCCAGTAGGTGGCTTAGAGTGCCTCCCTAAAGTCAAATGAAACAAATAGACTTTAATTAATTATGTCCTATTTTATTATTACTTATTTTAATCAATGTCCACCCTGCTAGCTAGGTTTGATTAAATCTTTAGTTCTAAGGTAAATTAAACATTTCAGTTTGTAGTTTAGTAAAAGGGGACATTTTGGACAAAGCTGGGAGGGGCCCATCCAGTAACTAAAAAAAAACCAATATACCATTTGATACCATTGATCATTGATTAGGGGGAGGGGTAGTACAGAAATACAAGAGTTTGAAACACAGGAACAGATAGGTATGTGGGTAGGCGGGGACAGTAGAGCAGGGGAGTGCAAATACTGATTATACCAGCCAGAAATGGGCGTGGCTAATCTGGCTCTGGAGGATGTTTGGGGGGTTGGTAATCAGATGCCAGGGGGGGAGGGGATGTCCAAAGCAGTTGTAATTAAGTCCTTAGTTCTGACCACCATGTGGCTACATTGTTTCCCATATGACACAGTTTAATTCACCAAGGCAATTTTTCAATCAGTTTCCAACAGTCAATATATAGAAACTGATCATAGAATTCCAGCCTACTAGTTACAGCCACATGTACACCCTGCACTAAATTTAAGTGAAGACTGCTACATGGAGGCCATGCGGCCACCAGGACAAGCTACTCCCTACTTTTTTTTTTCTTTTTTTTTTTTTAAACCTACAAGACAAAAGACTAACAGCCAAGTGAATCAGATTATTTCAACAGAACGTCTGATTCAAAAAGCTGTACAAATATACACACAGTTTCAACAGTCACACCAATCTCCTTATCACCAGCAACACATTGCGCAGTCACTAGGCCCAAACACACAGGATCCTCACATGCTCAACAATATCACGACGTCGCACACACAAAATTAAATCAA
>OW240919.1:92052586-92083964 GCA_933207985.1 Pelobates cultripes
AAGATCCAACACCCGGAATAAATTTAACATCAGTACTAGGGATGTTTCTCATAATAAGGGTCCCATATTTACCACTACCTTTAATAGGGCATATGACCAGATTATCTCCATTCTACGCCAACATTGGTCTATTTTATTATTGGATCCTTGGTTGAAATTTAGTTTAGCTGGGTCACCAAGAATAACCTTTAGGAAAAATAGAAATTTAAAGAACTTGTTAGCTCCATCTAAGCTTGCCTCAGCAGAATCCCATAACACATTGGCAGCCCTTGGTGTAGGGAATTTCAAATGCGGTTCAACGCGATGTCTAACATGTCAGTATATACACCATGGAGGTTTGGATTTCTCGTCTTCTTTGAATAATGAGACTTTCCAAGTAACCTCAAGGATTACCTGTAACACCCCATATGTTGTCTATTTACTGAAGTGTTCGTGTGGATTGCTTTATGTTGGCCAGACCTCTAGGTCATTGAAAACTAGGTTTAGAGAACACAGACTAGCGATCATTAAACAGGATAGAAAATCCCCGGTAGCTAGACACTTCCAAATGGCCCATGAGAGTAATCCTTTATATATATCTGTTATGGGTATTGAACATATCCCAGAGAAGATTGTTAATAGAAAAGCAGCTCTTATTGTAGCTGAGACCAGGTGGATTTTCCGACTGAATACTCTTAATCCGTATGGGTTAAATGAGGAATTGGAGCACATTACTTAATTTTGTTTTTTCCTTTTGATTATTTTAAGTTAAATTTTTTATGGTTTTGCTCTAACAGTGGGGAATGGATCACAAGAGATATGAGGGATGCATTCATTACTGTATGTCCCTATCCCCTTTTCCCCCCTCCACCTCTGTTTAAGTATAACCTATTTATTTAGATCATTTATTTATTTATTGTTTCAATTTGTGTTCATTGAACATAAGCTTTGATTGTATGTTATGTGACTTCCCTAAAAAGCTTTTTATATGTAACATATTGGTATTTATCAGAATTATGTGTTCTTTTATGCATCTTTATATTTATTGATTAGGATTTATATTATTTTTATATATTTTTTATAATTTTTTAGAGTCTTTGGGAGGCTTGTATTAAATAAACTTAAGCTGTTAAGTTCTTTACTTGTATATAAGAGTCCTCTGTGTTGTAGCTGATGGGGAAGAATGCACCCATATGTGTGCATAGGTCTACATACATATAGAAATATAAAGAACTACAGCCTATGAGTATTTCTATAATATGAAAAAGATGAGAGACAGTCTCTAAAAGTTACACTGTTACATACAGGTTTGATTTCATACGTTTTATCTCCCTAAATAATTGTTAAATAGAGAGAATGATAATGCCTATTGGCTGATGATTTATATTTAATAATATTATTTGGATGTTTATTCTATAAAAATTATAAATAAATGCACACCTTAGGCGATCCGCCTTCTACAAATTGACTCTTAATTTTTATTATTTTTTAATTGAATGACCACTCCTTTAGGAATAGGGTATATATACCCAGTCTGTGGACAACAGATCTTTGTCTTGATAAAGTCCCTCATAGGGGACGAAACGCGTAGACGATCTGTTTTCCGTCTCCTTTGATTTTCTACCCGACTTCATTTACGGTTCGGGAGGGATTTTCGGCAGCTGTTGAATTCAGTCCCACACATCTTGTCTCGTGGTAGGGAGTTGGCGTGCTCCCTTCACCTTACACGAAAGTAGGGTGAATAGGGTAAGTTGCTTTTGTTTAATCCCTAGGTTTTTAACACTAGGAGACTATTCATTGCGGCACCCCTCACCTTTACCTAGTAGTTTGGCGGGTTTATGAGCTCCCTCCCCCATGAACTATATATGTGTTTGAGGTCTGATATTCATTTTTTGACATTTTTTGATGTTTTATTATTTGATGTGCACAATCTCTTTTTAATTTTTTTCCTTTTGATACATAATCCATATTAGTGTTGGGGGCCCCACACTATGTATCTTTGAACTTTGGTTTGGACACATCCTTATGAACTTTTTTATATTTAGATTTATAAGGATTTTTCCATGGTTCTTATGATTTGATTATTTTTATATGAATAAATATTTTGTGTATATGTACATTTTTATTTTATTCTACAGCTGCTGCTTTGGAGTGTAATTTTTCTAGTGGTCATATTTTATTTGGAGCGCTCACATACCCTTGTTGGTTTAGAATGCTAAACAACTTATGTGTACCACTGGGTACTGCTATAGTGTGATTGGTACAGGCAAAGGAGTAATACACTGAACAAAATTATAAACACAACACTTGTTTTTTCTCCCATTTTTCATGAGCTGAACTCAAAGGTCTAAGACTTTTTCTATGTACTCAAAATTCCTATTTCTCTCAAATACTGTTCACAAATATGTATAAGTCTGTGTTAGTGAGTACTTCTCCTTTTGCCGAGATAATCCATCCACCTCACAGGTGTGGCATATCAAGATGCTGATTAGACTGCATGATTATTGCACAGGTGTGCAGAAGGCTGGCCACAATAAAAGATCACTCTAAAATGTGGAACTGACTGTAGGAATGTCCACCAGAGCTGTTGCCTGTGAATTGAATGTTCATTTCTCTACCATTAGCCATCTCGAAAGGCGTTTCAGAGAATTTGGCAGTACATCCAAACGGCCTCACAACCGCAGACCACGTGTAACCAGGGCCTGTGCAAGGATTATTATTGCCGCCCTAGGCAAACAAAAATTTGCCTCCTACTCCCCTGTATCACATCACAATATCCCACCCATATGATCTGCCATATGAGCCAACGCCAGTGCTGCACACAGTGTCTTTTCTCGAAAAGGCAGCGTGTTTACATTAAAAAGCCTGCAGGGACAGGCTATAGACACCAGAACCACTACATTAAGCTGTAGTGGTTCTGGTGACTACAGTGTCCCTTTAATGTGAGGTAAATTAGAGATTAGTGCTACTAATAATATACTAGACTGCCTACTTACCACCAGATGAGGACAAGAGCATGATAATGGGCTAAGGCTGCAGTCTGGCTCCGCTGGCTTGGTGTTAAAGCAGGCTCTCTGGAGGCAGTGCTCAAAAATTAACAAACAGTAAGCAGCTGCATATTTTGGGGCCCCTTACACAGATCACGATCTAGGCCCCCAGGGCCTGACCGTGAGTATGCCTATAAGGCCCACCCATGAGTTCGCTCACAGGGAGTGGAGTGTATGTGTGTAGGGGATGTGTTATACGTTATTGTAGAGGATGTAATGTGTGTGTTCTTATGGAATGTAGTGTATAGGTATACCAGTTTGTGTAAGGAATGCAGTGTGTGCGCAGGGCCGGACTGGCCCACCGGGATACTGGAAATTTCCCAGTGGGCCATCGGCACCTGGGCCTGGCCGGGCAACAGTGGGTGTGCTGGCGGCTGCAGGGGGAGCTGTGATGGCGGCCGCTGGGGGAGCTGTGCTGTCTCTGCTTCGCCGTCCTTGCGCGCTACGTAATGAGACCGGGGCCGGAATATTACATCATTAATCTGCGAACTGGGGAGCAGAGACAGCACAGCTCCCCCTGCAGCCACCATCAGAGCTCCCCCTGTGGCCTCTAGCACACCCAGCTGTCTGCCCTGCACGACCCCCTGGGTTGCAGACAGGTAATATGTGTCATTCTGTCAGTGTGAGTGTATTTGTGTTTGTCTGTCTGTCATGTGGTGTGTGTGTCTGTGTGTCTGTCTGTCATGATGTGTGTGTCTGGGTGTGGGTGTGTGTGTCTGTCATGGTGTGTGTGTCTGTCTGTGTCATGGTCTGTCTGTGTCATGATGTGTGTGTCTGTCAAAGTATGTGTGTGTTTGTCATGGTATGGGTGTTTGTCATGGGGTGTGTGTTTGTCATGGGGGGTGTGTGTGTGTGTCTGTCATGGTAGATGTGTGTGTCTGTCATGGTATATGTGTGTGTCTGTGTCTGTCATGGTGTGCTATGCTGGTCTCCCCTCGACTGGCCCTGCCTCTATGGGTGAGATCATCAAACTTGATGATCTCAGCCAATCCAATGCTCTGTTATAGGATTGGCTGCAGAACGCTACACCAATCAGCATCTCCTCATAGAGAAGATCACAGTGAGAAGACGCTGGACATCCATAGGAAAGCATTGAGTAAAGATTTCCTATGGGCAGTTTGAATGCGGGTGCGGCTCTCGCCGCGCATGGGCATTTGGAGCTGAGAGGCGGATCAGGGTGGAGAGATCCCAAGTGCCAAGGTAACCCGGCGCTGAAGAAAGGCGAGTGCTGAAGGAGTTTTAACCACACACACACACACACACTCACAAACAGACACATACACGCTAGCTAACAGACACACACATTTACTGACAGACACACACTCAGTGACAGACATACATACACACTCACTTACAAAACATACACTATCACTGACAAACACAAACTCACTAACAGACACCAAACAGACTCACTAACAGACACACACAAACTAACACACTCAGTAACAGACACACACATTAACACTCACTGACACACACACACACAAAGTAACATATACACACTGACACTCACTAGCACACACATTCAATAACAGACCTACACAAACTCACACACAACACACACAGTAACACACACACAAAAAACTAACACACATTCAATAACAGACACACACAAACTAACATACAACTAACACTCAGTAACAGACACACACTCACACAGTAACACACACTGACACACAAAAACTGACACACACTAACACACATACACATTCACTTTTTGTTTTATTTAATCCCCCGGCCTCCCTACCTTTGGGAGTGCTGAGGGGATTCCAGATTTCCCTGGGGTCCAGTAGGGCTTCTAGGTGGCCAGTCCTGCATGCGGCAAGGGAGCACTGATCCTCCTGTTCAGCTCCCTCGCACACCGCTTAGTGATGCCGGAGCAATGTCATATTCCGGCTCCGGCATCACTGCGGAGCGCGCGATGGAACTGGGCAGAAAGCGCTTAGGGGAAAATGCTCCCTTGCGCGCCCGCCCGCTGACACCACTGCCAGCCTTGGGGGGCCCTGAGGTGGCCAGCTCCTGGGTCCCCCAGGAGAAGAGGCTGGCAAAAAGACGTACATACCAGGTCGCAGAGCGGTATGTACGCCAGTGGTAACAGGGTTGATGTTCCAGGAGGAATAAGCCAAATGGCAAATGATTTAGGTAAACTAAAAAAAAGGGTCAGAGTTGTGGCAACTGACATTTAATGTAGATAAGTGCAAGATAATGCATTTTGGATGTAAAAACCCAAGGGCAGAAAACAGAATATTTTTTTTTTTTAATTCTTTATTTTTGTCGTGCACATAAAACAGTACAAGCATGTCTTGCCACAACAGCGAAAGCCCACATAAGAATTAAACATAATCAAAAACAGTGTGGCTGTGGGTCTGCACATTTTTTATATTTTTTAGGACATCATACTTTAGTGTTAGTCAGAAAGGAGGCTAGTAGGCTTGTGTTAGGCTTGGTGTCTGACTGTGTGTGGTGTAAAAGAAGATAAACGAGACAGGCTAGTAATCAGGTAGTTCCCTGTGTAACATGCTAAATAGGGAGAGGGTAGTCTGCGGAGGACAGCATGGGGTGTACCAGCACTGCCTAAATTATCATTACTAGTAAGCTTTAAATATAAGAAGAGGGTCTACCTGTATAGCAGAAGATAATAAAATAAAAAATAAAAATATAAAAAATAAAATAACCACTGGGTTGCTTGTCATTTCAATATATGGGTACCGCAAGCGTTGTATGCGTGTTGTGAGTGTCTTTGGGGGCTGCTTAGCCGATGCCAAGACATGGGAGGCTGCAGATACATAATAGCCAGAGTCTGTTTAGCCCTGTGTGGGTGCCCTCCCAGTCACAGGTACCGCTGCTCTCTCGTGTTGTTCTGCTCGGGCTCCAGTACAGATCATCACCAGGCATGTGGCTTCTGGGTCTCTGCAGTGCATGCGGCTGACCCCTCTGAGCGGGAACCCTCTAATGGCGCGATCTGCGCATGGAGCTACAGTGCCAACCAGAGTGCCGTCTTCTAATGCTACCGTGGAGTGGCTTGTTGGGCTGTCGGCGTTGCCGCTTTGGTCGTCGGACCGGTGGCACCCTCTTCCCTGTCCAGGCTCTGCATGAGGTGCGCTTCAGGTGCTTTCTTTGATCTCTGCTGCCCGTAGGCCTGAGCTGAGCCTGGATGTGTGGATCCCTTGGTAAGGTATCTGCTTGTCTCCTTGCCATCTTGGCCCAGAATCGGGCACAGATTCTGTCAAAATGCTATTAGCCATGGCTCTGCATCCATAGGCGCCTGGCCGGGAGCTTGTGTGGGGGTATCCACTTGGAAGGCAGTCATCTTGCCCAGCAGGCTGCAGTTGCAGTCGTTGCTGGTGCTTGTTAGAGTGAGTCAGAGGGTTCTCCAGTGGGGACAGGGATTACCCCCACCGGTCCTAGGGTGGGAGGATCAAAAGCTGTATTGTGGGGTCCCACGGGTAGCTGAAGAACGAGGAGAGCGGCCGCCTCTCCCCGTCTCTGTCACAAGTAGGCCTCAAATCTCAAAGTCCAGTTATCTGTGTAATAGTAGCTTGTGAGGTATCCAGAAGGCCACCGGGACTCCCTCTGCCAAGATCATGCCCAGTTGATCTGGTATTTTGCCTTGAATTAGAAAGTTTTGTTGATTAATCGGTGCCAAATGCAGAAGCCAGCACGACACACGTCTGGTCCGCTCGGCAACCAGACTCCGTCCCCCCCGAGTACAGAATATTTGATAGAGTCCTAACCTCAACATCTGAGGAAAGGGATTTAGGGGTGATTATTTCTGATGACTTAAAGGTAGGCAGACAATGTAATAGAGCAGCAGGAAATGCTAGCAGAATGCTTGGTTGTATAGGGAGAGGTATTAGCAGTAGAAGGAGGGAAGTGCTCATTCCATTGTACAGAACACTGGTGAGACCTCACTTGGAGTATTGTACGCAGTACTGGAGACCGTATCTCCAGAAGGATATTGATACTTTAGAGAGAGTTCAGAGAAGGGCTACTAACCAGGAAAGGTTAAAGGAACTTAACATGTATAGCTCGGAGGAAAGACGAGAGAGGGGTATATGATAGAAACATTTAAATACATAAAGGGTATCAACACAGTAAAGGAGGAGACTATATTTAAAAGAAGAAAAATTACCACAAAAAGAGGACAGTCTTAAATTAGAGGGGCAAAGGTTTAAAAATAATATCAGGAAGTATTACTTTACTGAGAGGGTAGTGGATGCATGGAATAGCCTTCCAGCTGAAGTGGTAGAGGTTAACACAGTAAAGGAGTTTAAGCATGCGTGGGATAAGCATAAGGCTATCCTAACTATAAGATAAGACTAGGGACTAATGAAAGTATTTCGAAAATTGGGCAGACTAGATGGGCCGAATGGTTTTTATCTGCCGTCACATTCTATGTTTCCATCTTTCCCTTAGTGGTCTCTCCACCCCCATCTTTGCCTTAGTGGTCTCTCTACCCCCCCCCCCCCAGGGTCCCTTAATGCCATCTCCCCTGTTGTGCCTCCAACCTCTTTGTAGTGTGGCTGGGCACCGCGGTACAGGAGTGTCTGTTTCCTGTAACCGTCTGGATTGACAGGAAGTGCTCACTAAGTAGTCCTGTAGTCCGGCCGGGTACAAGAAACAGATGCTCCTGTACGGCGGTCCGCGCGTCCCGGCCACGCTACACTGACGGACAGGTTGTGGGTTACTCAGATCTGGCGCCCCCCGGGCCAGTGCGCCCTAGGTAACTGCCTAAGTCACCTATAGGATGCGCCGGCCCTGCGTGTAACCACACCAGCCCAGGACCTCCACATTCAGCATCTTCACCTCCAAGATCGTCTGAGACCAGCCACCCGGACAGCTGCTGCAACAATCAGTTTGCATAACCACTCACTGGACATGTCACCCATTGAGGATGTTTGGGATGCTCTGGATCGGCGTATACGACAGCGTGTTCCAGATCCTACCAATATCCAGCAACTTCGCACAGCCATTGAAGAGGAGTGGACCAACATTCCACAGGCCACAATCAACAACCTGATCAACTCTATGCGAAGGAGATGTGTTGCACTGCGTAATACAAATGGTGGTCACAGCAGATAATGACTGGTTTTCAGACACTCCGCACCTCCCCGGATCCCCCCAATACAGTAAAACTGCACATTTTAGAATGGCCTTTTATTGTGGCCAGCCTAAGGCACACTTGTGCAATAATCATGATGTCTAATCAGCATCTTTATATGCCACACCTGTGAGTTGGATGGATTGCTCACTAACACAGATTTGTGAACAATATTTGAAAGAAATAGGCCTTTTGTGTGCATAGAAAAAGTCTTAGATCTTTGAGTTTTGGGGGCAAAAACAAAAGTGCTGCGTTTATAATTTTGTTCAGTGTTTAACTCTTTAGTGCTGAGTAGCAAGGTTGTGTAACGTCCTCTGCGAACCTTCAGCCCACTCCACTAAGAGGTCATGGAGGAAAGTCCTTCGTGGTAAAAATAATGCCACGTCCTTCCACCTCTGAGCGACAGAAGAGACTGCAGTCCCATCCGCTACGTGGGTCCCAGGTTTAGCAGGTGAGGATGTTTTGTGGAGTCGGCTAGATCGGAGCTGAGTCCCCGGCTTAGTAGGCTTTCTGGGTGCTTTGTGCTTGTGACAAAACTACATACTTTGGTTCCCAAAAGTTATTTTTCGGCGTTCGGTAGATAGCTCATTAAGTTCAAAGAAAACCACAGGATTAAGTGCTCTCCCTGTGTGGCCACCGTTTGTATAACCGAACGACATGTGCTGCAGAAAATAGCGGCCATCTTGTCACATGAAAGGAGGCAGCAGGACTTGGTCGTCGAGTGTCTGGAACTCGAAGTTTGACACTCAAACCTGTGAACACCGGCCAACTTCGCAAATGCCTGCTTCTTTTCCCAGATAAGCCAGGAGAGCGCTGTTCGGTAGGTTTATTCACACGAACAAGGTGAACAAACACTACCTATGAGCCAGGAGAACCGTTCGTGGTTTTGTTCGATTTGGAACTCCTGAAATTGACCGACCGCTACCCCTGAAACTATGGAACTGTTTTGGGCAGCCATGGGTCAAAACGTTACCCCGGTAGTGATTCGGCTGTGTTCGTGAGATCTGAGCGCTATTTGGACAACTTGGGCGCTCAGATCCAAGCTATCTGGGGACATAATATTTATGGGGGTTCCTATATGTTTTTTATGTCTTTTTATGTATTTTTGTAAATTTGTATTTTTGTTGTGTGTGTAATTAACATAGCTGATCCTGCAATGCCCCAACAGCAGATATAGGTACAATAATAAACAAATCTTAAAGAACATAACTGCTGGTCTGCAGTTTGGTTAGACTGCACATTTTAAGAGTGGAAAGTGAGAGGAAAACAAGAGCATTCATAAATCGATTGCTATTAAGAATGCATGCTAGAAACACATTAGATCAGGCTAGCCATTCATGAGTATGCTACTATGATACGTGTACACAGAGTATTACAGGTTATAAATATATATATACTTAAGAGTATAATTATCACATAAATATTAACAGTATTAGCGTAATTTAACAGGCTGATATCCACCTTAGGACACACATGTTACTATGTATTTGAAAGCTGCGGTTGTGAGGACTCCAAAAGAAATATCAAAACAAACTTATTTACAGTGAAAATAACGAAAGGTCTGGTAGCTGAGGCGTTAGGAAGGGTCACTGGATACCGGGCATCCTGCAAGTTAGCAAATAAGTCCGAAGATCCAGCACATATGGATAGCTTGAAAGACAAAGTCCACTCATATGGGTAGAAAAACACTTAACAGTAATGGCTTAATTTTCGTAAGGTGTCAGTCTGGGCACAAAACTCGGTCATATGCTTGGACACAGTTCATGGACCGCCGTGTCAGCCCATACACTCGCTAGGCAGTGTAGTATCTGATGCTTGGTGATTCTGAAGGGTGAAGGTGAGCTGCGAGTAAGGAGCGGCCCGTCCCCAGCCCCAGGCCTCGTGTATGGTCTGCATATGGGTCACAGACTCGGGAGCTCGTTGAGGCTGGGTCTTTCCTTTCAGGGGCGCCACGGAAGATCCCGGTTTTCTGTCACTGCCAGCGGTTGCCAGTCTACCAGCGAAGTGGCCGATGCTTTAGAGGTAGCCTCCTTGCAACCCTCGGCCTGGGTGAGCAGTCAACGCGCTTTTTTAGTGTAGGAGGGTTTGCTTTACCCAGGGCAGGCTTGTTGCGTCTATGCACCCCCATCCCATGCAGCTTCCCTCCGTGGGTAGGGGGAGGCCCAGCGAGGAGCTTCTCTAATTGGTCCCAGAAGTGTTGAAAGATCAGGTATAAGCATATGGTTGATGAGTGCGTGAGTGCTGGCTTCAATAGTCGGGCTGCGTCTGCCATGTTGCTGGGCCTGGCCTGTCCAGAGCCCGAGCTGTAGTGGGTAGGTGCAGTTTACAGTACTGTGTGTGCCAAATCGATGGGGACCGGGATAACCCCCACCAGTCCATAGGGGTGGGAACGGTGGCTCAAGCTTTACCTTGCAGTGTGTTGAGACGGCGGGAGAGCAGCCGTCTCTCCTGTGCCTGTCATGCTTGTAGGCAGCGGTGTCTGGGCGGTCGGAACCGGTGCAAAAGTCCACTTGTGTGGTATCATCTTGTAGGGCTCGGTATCCCAGATTGCCTGGCAGCCAAAATAAGTTGGGTCACAGCCTTTGCTCAGCGTAAATCGGCCTGATGTGCGTAAAGAAGCAAGAGCAGCAGTAGCATGCGTCTGCTCCGCTCTGCAATCAGGCCCCGCCCCCTTTTTTATGTATTCTTGATATTTTGTGTTTCAGGCAGAGTCATTGTGAAATTCGTGGTCATGTTTTGGGAGTTTTTGTGGATGTGTATATTGTATCCCTGAATTGCATAAAAGCCGGCCATGTGGCCTGAATAAAATTATTCCTGTTGTACCCTTCACCTAGTCTCGACTGATGTTTGGGTATGTGACTGACTAACCGCTGGAATTACTTTCATGCTGCACTTTGATTCTTGGGAACGTACGGATCAGCGCTCTGGGCTGCGGGCTATAATCCCCAAGTCCCTACCAGTTTGGGATCACACGAACTAATGGGTATACGAAATACCAGCATATGTTACAATTGGTGGCAAGTGACGGGATTGGAACATACGAATGGAACTCCCGAACAAGGAAAACACAGCAATACAAAAGGAAAACACAGCAATGAATGTTCCAGCAATACAGAAGGCTAAAAAGGACAATGCTGAAGGATCTGCTGGAAGCTCAGGGTTGGTCGGCAAGTATCAAAAAGAGAGCCGTACTAATAGCCGAACAAATGGAAGACAACCAAGCCAGTGGTGCAGCGGAATCTAAGCAGAGACAACCTCGCTACCAGGATCTACAAATGATGGGCAGCGGAAAAAGATTAATTATGCTGCATTTAAACATTTTACTGACGGAGAAATGGAGATTGATACATATTTACAAGACTTTGAAAGACAATGTGCTCTGGAGGGTCTGGATAAAGAAAGTTGGGCTGCTATACTGAGCAGCAAATTATGCGGCTGAGCGGCAGAAACTTACCAGGCAGTACCTGACTTGGACATCCATCTATGAATGGGTAAGAGACATTTTACTGCCCGGTACGCTGTCACTCCTGAAGCTTACAGGAGAAAATTTCAGGGATTAAAGGAATGCACCGGGCAGCCAGGAACTGGATGCAGGGCTGTCAAGCAACGACCTTGGAGGATGCTGTACAATTGTTGCTACTTGAACAATTTTTTTACCACACTCCAACTGAGGCTAGAGACTGGGTGAGTGATCGGAAGCCGGGCACTGTGGAGGAGGCAGCCCTATTAGCCGATAAGTACCATGATGGGAGGAAGGTGGAAACTAGCGTAGACTGACCCACCTTCAGACCATCTTACCTGGTGCAAAGCACTCACCATCACCCACACCCGCTATCTTCACCCCAGCACCACCTCCAGCACCCATCCATAACTGCCAGCAATGTGGGCATTTTAATCAGAACTGCCCAAACCGAAACCAAGGGAGCTGGGAAAGACCAGCACCACAGCCAGCCAGGGCTGCTGCTTACTGTTATCACCAGGAGGTTCCTAATTGGTTCCCATTGGCGAAGGACAAAGCAAGGAACAGTGGATGGTTCTGCACCAAGTGAACCCGGTCTAGGCTGGCATAGCCGCTATGTTTCAGTGCGGCCACACCGGCAGAATCGTGGGGAGCCGTGACACTTTTTTTCACAGCCTCCTGTCTGCAGTGGAAAAGGTTCCTTCCCCATCTCCTGTTTGCCTACCGCAAAGTGCCCCAGGCGTCTACCGGGTTCTTCCCCTTCGAACTCCTTTACGGGAGAAAAGTTCGGGAACCCCTGGACCTCATAGGGGAGCACTGGGAGGGTAACACAGGAGAGGGAGGAATACCTATTGTACCATACGTTCTGGGTCATTAGGGAGAATCTGCAGGCAGCCCAGCGATGCCAGAAGAGGTGGTACGATAGGGGTGCCCGAGATACGGTACTAGAAATAGGACAGATGGTGTTACCCCTGTAGCAGACCAAGAAAGAGAAGCTTCAGGTCACCTGGCAGGGATCTTTCCGAGTAGTGGAGCGCATAAGCAACACTACCTACAGTGTAGGGAAATGTTCAGATGAAAGGATACAGAGATCCTTTCATGTGAACATGCTCAAACCCTACTTTGATAGGGCAGAAGACGTGCTGCGGGATGTGTCCCTATTTTCGAAGATAGTGAGGGCCTTCTCCTACCTGATTTGCTCACACTGTCCCTGGGTGCGGTAGAGCAAGTCAGTCTAGGAGAAAAACTAAACCCTCTAGAAAAGGCAGAGGCCACCCAGCTACTCCATGGATACCGGGAAATGTTTTCCTCATTGCCCAGCTACACCTCCGCTGTGGTCCACCGAGTTGAGACCCAGGAAGAAACTCCCTTACAGCAACAACCCTACCGTATCCCTGAAGCAGTCAGAGATAACATGCTGAATAAGATTCAGGAGATGTTAAAGAGTCCCTGGGCTTCTCCAATAGTGCTGGTAGCCAAGCGAGACTGTACATCTCACTTCTGTATTGACAACTGGAAACTTAACGACAGGACAGTTATCGATGCCTACCCCATGCCCAGGATAGACGAGTTGCTAGATCGCATTAACGGGGGGAAATACTTGACTACCATAGATTTGTGTAAAGCTTATTGGCAAATCCCCTTGGAGCCGACAGCCATTCCTAAATCGGCATTCATCACCCCATTTGGGCTATACCAGTTTAAGGTTATGCCTTTTGGGATGAAGAATGCCCCGGATATATTTCAGAGGATGACCGACAGGCTCCTAGAGGGATTTCAGGACTTTTTGTGTGCGTATTTAGATGACATAGCCTAAAGGACCACCTGAGACACTTATATGTGGTACTGAAGTGATATTCAGGCAGCAGGGCTCACTTTGAAGCCTGACAAGTGCAGTACCTCAGCCATTGGGTAGGTTCTGGCAAACAGCGACCAGAACCCGCCAAGGTAGAAGCTATTGCCAACTGGCCTCAGCCCCATACGTAGATGCAGGCATTAGCTTTCCTAGGGACCGCGGGCTACTACTGTAAGTTTGTCCCTGAATAAAGAATCCTTGCCAAGCCCCTCACTGACCTGACTAAAAAGTCCCTTCCCAGACAATTAGTGTGATCCCCGGAGTGCGAGGCTGCTTTCCAGAGACTCAAAACAGCGCTGACCGAGACACCTGTGTTGGCCCCCCCGAACCATACTAAAAAGTTTCTTATTCTCACAGATGCCTCCATGTTTGGGCTGGGAGCCGTGCTAAGTCAAGTGGGGGACGACGGAATTGAGCATCCGGTGGCATATCTCAGCCGTAAACTATTACCCAGGGAGGTTAGCTATGCCACCGTGGAGAAGGAATGTTTGGCTCTTGTATGGGCGTTAAAGAAGTTACAGCAATACATCTATGGTCAGCCCTTCACTTTGACCACAACCCCCTCATCTGGCTGAACAGAGTTGCTGGAGATAACCCCCATTTGCTGCACTGGAGCCTAGCACTACAACCCTACAATTTCACCATGCAGTACAGGCCAGGCAAACAAAACGGCAACACCGATGGATTATCCCGGCAAACGGAGTTGGAACCGTGATTGATCTCCCTGTACATCTGGACAAGCTCCCCAGCCAACCCGTCAGGGTCTAGGCGGTTATGCCGCACCATGGAAGTAGGGAGGAGCAAAATGACAAAACTACATAGTTTGGTTCCCAAAAGTTATTTTTCTGCGTTCGGTAGATAAATTTACCAAACACCGACAACCCCCCTGGCTCATTAAGTTCAAAGAAAACCACAGGATTAAGTTCTCTCCGTGTGGCCGCCGTTCGTATAACCGAATGCCACGTGCTGCAGAAAACAGCGGCCATCTTGTTGCACGAAAGGATGCAGCGGGACCTGGCCGTCGAGTGCCTGGAACCCCAAGTTGGACACTCAACCCTGCGCACACCAGTCAACTTTGCAAATGCCTGCTTCTTTTCCCAGATAATCCAGGAGAGCGCTGTTCGGTAGGTTTATTCACACAAACAAGGTGAACAAACACTACCTATGAGCCAGGGGAACCATTCATTCGGTTTGGAACTCCCAAAATTGACCGTCTGCTACCCCTGAAACTATAGAACTGTTTTGGGCAGGTGCCTCATGAGCGGTCGGTCAAAACGTTACCCCGGTGGCGATTCGGCTGTGGTTGTTGGATCTGAGCGCTATTTGGACAACTTGTGTATTCATGCTGTGTTTATCTACATAAATCTGTTTAATTTTTGCTTTAAAAGAACCTGTTTTGCAGATTTCTGTAGCAAACTCACTGCTCCTTAGCCATCCCTCACCTATTCACCAACCATCTTCCCGATTGGAAGGTAAATAGTGTAGCTCAGTTAATGAGAGGTCAGTGTGAGTGAAGATGTTGACTTAACGTCTCCCCACAGCCAATCACTGTGCTCTTCCTGTTTAAATAGTATATCAAAACTGGGCTAAGAGGAAATGGGGCAAATAATAAGAAGGTGTGATTGCTTGCGGGACGCTGCAGCTGGAAGATAGGGTGTGGCAAGGAATGGAGTTACACAGCTACATTGTTTTTTCTTTTTTTAGCAAAACTAAAGAGTTTTGAATGTGGAGAAATATACAGCATGGATATTAGGCCAAAAACACCAAAATACACATAAGTTGGTCTGGAGCCCGCAGTGTGCCAGGAATTGTCATCAAATTTGAATTTTTTAAAAACATTAAGTGAAACTTTTTTTTTTTTAAATTTCAGTGTTTTTTTTTTTGTTTGTTTTTTTTAAATCTGGCTGCACAGCCATGTTTGATTAGACTCTACTGTTATCTAACCAACTGCTGCTCAACTTAATGTGTCTGCTGCTCTGATCGCTCTGTGTGAAACTGCATCAGGGACTTTAGGCTGAGCAGCGATTTGTCAGATAACAGTAGAATCTGACCCAACATGGCGGATAAGGCAGATGAAAAAAGTGAAATTTTCTAAAAAAACAAACAAAAAAAAAACAATACACAATTACAACTCCAATTATTTACATATCGCCAAAATATACTGCAGAGATGTATAATGGATAAACAAGGCAAGCATTCTAACGTATAACATACAGTAACACTAGGTGAAGAGGGCATTGCCCAAATGTGCGTACAATAAACATAATTTAAAATAATATCTATAGGTTTCACTAAATGTAATTGTGACAAAACTACATACTTGGTGCCTGTGGCAGAACCCCTGTTCATCCGTGTATTTTCCCTTTGTATTATTGTGTTTCCCCTGGCTTTTCATGTGTTATGCTCTGTTTTCACCACGGTGCCCCATTCAAATGTTCACGCCAATTAATTAGAACGTTCACACCAGTAACATAAGTACGAAACCGCAAGGGAAGTAATTAACAAGTGCTCCTTTGGATGGCTGCCATTTCGTATAGATGAACACCAACCAGGGGGATTATTCCTACCCCGAAAGGAGAAGCTGCCCTTGCATGGTTTTCACACAGGAACCTCACAAACGGAGACTAGTTGGAGAAAGGTACCTTTGTGAGGGTTTCTGCCAATGGTGGGGACACTTTTGGTGCACTGGCTATTTTGGCAAGCTCTTCTGTGCCTTTTCCCACACCTTGCTCCCAGGCACATAGGATCCTGGGATGAAGACCCCTGTCATTTGGTGTGGAAGACCCCTTGTCTGTGGAAGACCCAATGTGGGGCGGGCATTCTGTACCTGGGAGACAAAGAGACTAGGTCCCTTTTCTTGTGCTTTGGCTCCCAGGTACAGAGGATTCTGGGATATAAACCCCTGGTTGGTTGGGTAGAAGATTCCTTGCAAGGGGTTATGCATAAAAGCTATGTGTGGCATAATAAAATGTTGTTGTACCCTTCATCTAGTCTCGACTGATGTTTGGGTATGTGACAGACAAACCGCTGGATTTACTTTCAGGCGGCACTTTGATTCTTGGGAACGTACAAATCAGCGCTCTAGGCTGCGGGCAATAATCACTAAGCCTTAGCCATTCAGGTGCTTACGAATGAACGAGTATAAGGTCTACCAGCCTTTGTTACAATTTAATAACTTTAAAGAAGTAAAATATTGATGACAGTTATCCTTTAAGATATGTGTGAAGCACTTGATTTTTTTTTTTATTCTCAAGCTATTTTCAGGTGGTTTAAAAAAAAAAAAAAAGATTGCGAAATATTAGGAATAGTCTGCATCAATTAAACAGTGCTAAAAAGGACCTCAATCAATTCCTGAGGTTTTTGTCAAACTGAATAAAAATGGCTTCACTAAAAAAACTATAGTGTCCATTTAAATTCTGGTAGTATCAATCCAACATTTTGCCTTTTGAATATTAATGGATGAGTCGACTGGTTTTGTTACAAATTACCATATATAGCATTATAAAAAATACTTTAATTACTGTAATTATTGTTTTAATTATCATTCAGAGAAGACTTGACATAAAACAGCAGAGTGTGGAGTCCTCTTTTCATAAGCACAAAATTGAATGTGGGGTGGCTTATTAAGAGCGGAATAGCTGGGGATTAAATAAGTTAGATTGGTGGGCTTTAACACTTCATTTTCTAGTACTTACCCCTGAGCTAAGCTACCACCTACCCTGCGTGACAGAAATTTATACGTACAGCTTCACTAATGCTGTAAGAGTGATACGATGTGCTTGATATAAATCCTCTATATCAAGGTTATAATTCCATCAATGATAACACCAACAATTGTGTTTTTTCCAGCTGTCCAATTAAAGCTCCAGAATTTGCTAGTGTTTACAGTGGCCAGAAATATATATCCAACTCCCAATGTGGGGCTAGGTAGGAAATATTTAAGTTATAGTGTGAACTGTTTATTTCAGGTCTCAGTAATGCTAACATTTAATGCCCTGTATGTCCCTCCTGCCCCAAATCCAGATGTTTTATAAATATATTAAAGTTAGTACTATTGTTTAATGTGCACAAATAATTCATAGCAGGACTATGCTGGAAAGTCTCATGAATTACGGGGATGTAAGTCAGTAGTAATGTGTCACTGTACAATACTTGGTAGAGAAGGATGGACACATTATTTTTCTTCTTGCATTCATGAGATAGCATATCCTATTCTGCAAAGACAAACAGTGTGGTCTAGATAAAGCCTAGTAGAGGATTTTCTTACAGAATACAAATTATTTAGATATGTTTACATTTGCTTCAAAATGGAGGTGAGACTCTGAAGCAACTGTTGTCAGACAAACAGAATTTTGTTTAGCTAAAGAAAGCCTAATCCATACCTCCCAAGTGTCCGTATTTAAGAGGGACAGTCCCTAGTTGGGTCCATTTACCTCTGTAACTCTATTCTAAAAGATGTCTCTCTTTTGTTGGAGCTTGATTTTGTTGATCGGTCTGATCTTACAGTAATGTGTATTTAACCCCTTAAGGACCAAACTTCTGGAATAAAAGGGAATCATGACATGTTACACATGTCATGTGTCCTTAAGGGGTTAAACGTCAATAAATGTGTTTTAAAAATGTGTTTATAAATCAATTTATGTTGATAAGATATATTGTTTTTGTTTCAAATTATATTTTAGGAAATCCCACTGAGGGAGACAAGAGGCAGGGGCTCCACTAGAATAAAAAAGAGAGGGAAAAGGAAAGGAAATCCTACCCCTGGCCACACCTCCACTCACACCCCTAAAATTAAAGTGTCCCTCATTGTCCATTTGAAATGTTGGGAGATATGCGAATCTGTCAAGGTTAGCTTATCCAGACTGAGGAGACAAGTTTGTTTCTAGAAAAATGACTGCCATTCTTGGGTCAACAAGGAGTTTTTTCTTAGCTTGTTGCCAAGTTAGAAGTGCTTCAAACTGAGTTTTAGCCTTCTCTTGGATCAACAGCAAAACGTGAGAAAGGCTGAATATGATGGTCTCTTTTCAGCTATGTAACTATGTACCTTTGTAATATATGCAGGAGTGATTTAAATACATTGTAGCAGATGGATTAGTAAATTGCAGAACATGCATAAGCATCAGTTTTCTAGAAGGTTTTTGTTTTGTCCACTTTAATGTGTGTGGTCTTCACAACTTCACTATAAATACAGATAGCTAAATTCAAAGGAAGCATTTAAAGGACCACTATAGGCAGAGCAAAAAATGGGTCGCAAGAGTATTCTGAGAATGGACAGCAGCTAAAATAAAAAGCTCATCTTGTGCCATTACAGAGAGAACATATCTGAAGCATATCAGACTGGTCCCACCCATACGGGCAGTCCAGATCTGAAATGCCAGCAAGTTCTCTCTGCACGAGAGATACAGCAACCTCAGCTCAATGAAGTGGTCTCGGTGCCAGGTCCACCTAGTGTTAAACCTGCAGCTGAAAACATAACAGTTTAACCCCTTAAGACCGGAGGGCGTACAATTAAGCCCTATTTTAGGCGACTCTAAACACCGTCGGGCGTAATTGTACGCCCTCCGGTCCCACGCCGGCGATCACGGTGGGGGGGACTCCCAGGGAGCCCCCCGCGGCAGATCCTCCTCCTCCGGTGCCCCCCCGGCCATGTGAGAGTGTGGTCCTTGCGAGGGCCTCACAATCACATGGCCGGGTAGGCTGCCTCCTGCATTGCCAGCAGGGGGGCTGCCTGTAATGACAGGTTGTCCCCCTGCTGGCTGAAAATAAAAATAAAATAAATTAATTAAGTGTAAAAAAAAAAAATATATACTTAGATCATATATATATATGATCGAAGTGTATATATATATATATATATATATATATACATAAATCAATAAGGGGAGCACACCAGGACTTCAATATAGTGCAAAAAGTATTTACGTTTCATCGTGATCTTGATAAAGACCCCAGCAGGGTCGAAACGTTGATTCTCTTTGCACAGAATTTGTATCATGCTTTGGATACAGTAAATACTTTTTGCACTATATTGAAGTCCTGGTGTGCTCCCCTTATTGATTTATGTATATTGGGACGCGGGATTGCACCTAGGCATTTGACTCTTTAGAAGAAGAATTTCAGGAGGAGTGCCTTGCCTATTCATTCTTTATATATATATATATATATATATATATATATATACACACACACACACACACATATACATACACACATGTACACTGTATAGGTGTATTTTACTATTAATATATATTATATATATATTAATATCAAATTACATGTAGACTGATACTAATTAAATATATATAATTATTGTTATATATATTTATATATAATATAAAAAAATTTAATATGTAAATACGTTAAAAAATAAAATTAAAAAAATTATTAAAAAATATATAGATGTGTGTTATTTCGTTCTAACTGTATTGTGATATTAATATATATATTTATATCAAAATACACGTAGAATGAAATAATATATATATCTACATAAATATATACGTATATATCACTATATATACCTATATATAAATAAAAATATTTTTAAAAAATTATATATACACACATAGATTCACATACGTATATATATATATATATACACATATATTAATTCTACATATATATTTATGTAATATTTTTACATAATTAGGTATCTTAATTATAATTAGCGGGACCTGTCTGACAACCCATGCCGAAAGTAAAGGGAATTTAATTTGCTAGCACTATATTTAACCCTATAACTTTCCGAGACACCATAAAACCTGTACATGGGGGGTACTGTTCTACTCGGGAGACTTCGCTGAACACAAATATTAGGGTTTCAAAACAGTAAAATGTATTACAACGATGATATCGCCAGTAAAAGTGCAGTTTTTTGCATTTTTCAGGCACAAACAGCACTTACACGGACGATATTATTGCTGTGATACTTTTTACTGTTTTGAAACACAAATATTTGTGTTCAGCGAAGTCTCCCGAGTACAACAGTACCCCTCATGTACAGGTTTTATGGTGTTTTCAAAAGTTACAGCGTCAAATATAAGGCTTGTGTTTCATTTTTTCACATTAAAATTCGCCAGATTGGTTATGTTGCCTTTGAGACCCTATGGTAGCCCAAGAATGAAAATTACCCCTATGATGGCATACCCTTTGCAATAGTAGACAACCCAAGGTATTGCAAACGGGGTATGTCCAGTCTTTTATAGTAGCCACTTAGTCACAAACACTGGCCAAAATTGGTGTTTTTTGCATTTTTCACACAAACAAATACTAACGCTAGCTTTGGCCAGTGTTTGTGACCAAATGGCTACTAAAAAAGATTGGACATACCCCATTTGCAATACCTTGGGTTGTCTACTATTGCAAATGGTATGCCATTGTGGGTGTAAATTTCATTCTTAGGCTACTATTCCCAAAGGCAACGTAACCAATCTGGCGAATTTCAATTTCAAATGTAATGTGTTATATTTGACCCTGTAACTTCCCAAAACGCCATAAAACCTGTACATGGGGGGTACTGTTTTACACGTGAGACTTTGCTGAATACAAATATGTGTATTTTATTGCAGTAAAAGCAAACAGTATTATGACATTGACAGTTAAAATGTCATGTAGAACTAAAAAAATAAATAAAATCTTATTTTCTCCCATTGTTTTCATATTAAATTATGTTTCATATATAAATATTTGATATGAAATTAAAGCCCTGTTTCCCCTGAATAAAATGATATATAATAAGGGTGGGTACATTTACTATGAAAGAGTTGAATTACAGTTGGACAGACATGTAGCGCAAATGCCAGGTTTTGTTTACATTTTGTTTTGTTCACAACGTGAACATTTGGCTCCGTCCTTAAGGGGTTAAGAGAAACTGCTATGTTTACAATAGGGTTAATCCAGCCTTTAGTCGCTGTCTCACTGACAGACGCTAGAGGCGCTTCCGCGTTTCTCACTGTAAAAATCACAGTGAGAAGACGCTGGAAGTCCACAGGAAAGCATTGAGAAATGCCTTCTTATATACTGTTTGAATGCGCGCTCTTGCCGCGTGCTCTTGCCACGCATGCGCCTTCGGCATTAATGTTGGCAGAGGGAGAAAAGTTCCCCAGCGCCAAGGGAGCCCGGCGCTGGAGAAAGGTAAGTGTTTAACCCCTTCAGCCCCCTTCAGCCCAGCGGGAGTGGGTCCCTGAGGGTGGGGGGGACCTAAAGACCCTATAGTGGCAGGAAAACGAGTTTGTTTTCCTGGCACTATAATGGTACTTTAAGGGTATGTTAGTAAAGAAAAAAAGTTCAGAGAAGGCTGAATGAGGACAAGCTTCCACCTAAAAGGTGTAGGGTATAACAAATGCTAACTATGAGGACTAAGGCCGTAACTACCTTCTTGTAAAATGTTGTATGGTCTTTTGTTATTTTTTTATGTATGTAGAGGTGTAGTCTATAGCTTTCTTCATAACTGGTAAATTAGACGTGATTATAATCTGCTTCACTTACTGAGATTCCTGTTCTTCAAGCACCTGCATTTCAAACCTCAGAGATAGCATTAGTTCACATATATTTGCATAAGCCATCTGGCCAAAATTTCCTGGTGTAGGATTTGAATGTTCCCAGCTACAACCTTAAAGGGACACTCCAGGCACCCATACCACTTCTGCCCATTGGAGTGGTCTGGGTGCCAACTCCCACTACCCTTAACTGTATAAAGGGTAGTGGGAGTAATAATTACCTTGCAGGGTTAAGTCCTCCTCTAGTGGTTGTCTATCAGACAGCCACTAGAGGGACTTTCAGCTTCTTAGAACACGAAAAGTGTTTTAAATGACGCTGGATGTCCTCACACTATGCATGCAGCATCACCGGAATCCCCATAGAAAAGCATTGAATAGAGGGACATCGGCGCTGAATTCAGGTAAGTAAATAAGGGGATTTTACCCCTTCAGCAACATGGGATGGGGGATGGGAGGCAGGGGGGCACTGCAGGATTCTGCAGTGCCAGGAAAACAGGTTTATTTTCCTGGCACTGGAGAGTCCTTTTAAGAAGCTGGGTCATATTTGTTTCAACTTTCACAAAATGCTACTAGAGACATCACAACATCCTACTTGGGTCAACTTTCTGTCCTAATGGATACATTTCTGCAGAAGAACAAGGTATTGCTTCAATAAGAAAAGAGGAAGTTTAGTTTTTACATAACATTTCCTTGTCTCTATGTGTGGTGGTCATAGTGAAAAAAAAAATCTAAAACCCAAGATTATTCGTAATACTATAGGTCTATGTAAGAACATGAGCAAATTAAACACTCACTGGCAGTTACTTGTAGAGGAAGTACTATATGAATAATGTGTCAAATTTTCTGACAACTGGAAAGGAGTTGTAGAAACTGAAGCATTGATTCCTGTGGAATCTTTGTGGAAATCATATCAGCCAAAGTTCCACTAGCATTGAATTGGAGAAAGGTTACTACTTTGAAACTTCAAGAGGTGCTGGATGGAAATTGTATTGTAGACAAGGAGAATATGGTCTACTCTCTCCACAGCTCTGACCATTCCCTAGAATTCTAATGTCAACAATGCACACAAGCATACGCCTGCATTCAAAGCCAACATTACACATACACCACATCATTCATCCATGTGCAAAGTGGCCGTCTAGGGCCCAGGAGTTAGACAGGGGCCCCAGAACTATGAAGTTGCATGGCCTTATTAACCATGTGATGAATGAAGGGGGAGGGGGCAAACTGGTAGTCTATCTAGAGAACCATGGGATCTTAATCCTTCTCTGGACATTCAAATACACAACTGCAGTCAAACACCAACTCTACACACAAATACTCTACACACAAAAACATGCTTACATGTAGGCACACAGACACTGCTCACAAATACAACCCTGCAAGAATGGGTAAATGATAGATCACCGGCAAAGTATCGTGGAAGTTGTAGGACAGTTGAGGATATACCTTTTGGTTAACCTTGTCCTAAAGGAGTCCTAATTATTCCTTCACACCTTTCTATTTTAGTTCTGCCACGGTTTTGGATGAGATTTATATGCACTCAAGATATGTGCACTAATATATCCCAAACAGGGATTGTTCCTCTTGAAGCAAAAGAGCAGAGCACAAAACCCTAAGCGAAAGAATGTTATAGAACTATAATTATCTTCATCAGTATACCCTGCACTTGCATCAGCTTATGTTGTCAAGTAATATATCAATGTAGTTTCAACAGTGTCAATGTGTAATTATCCAGGAAAGGAGTTATGTTTACGTTTCAGGGTTCAGACCCTGGCTGTCTACCAGTCAGCCACTAGAGGCGTTTCCTGGCCATTCACAGAGTTTAACCCCTTCAGGACGGAGTCACTAGTGCACGTTCTGATCAAAACAAAACGTAAACAAAAACTGGAATTTGCGCTGTTCAACCGTAATTCACCGCTGTCACATTAAGTGCACCCACACTTATTATATATCATTTTGTTCAGGAGAAACAAGGCTTTAATTTATCATTAACTATTCATATATGGAACATAAATTTATTATGAATAAAATTTTAAAAAAATTTGAGAAAATAAGATTTTTTTTTTATTTGTATTTCCGTCTGACATTTTAGCTGTGAATGTCATAATACTGTTAGTTTTACTGCAAAAAAATGCACATATTTGTAATCAGCGATGTCTCACGAGTACAACAGTACCCCCCATTAACAGGTTTTATGGTGTTTTGGAAAGTTACAGGGTCAAATATAGAACGTTCCATTTTCAAATTGAAATTTGCCAGATTAGTAATGTTACATTTGAGACGGTGTGGTAGCCCAGGAATGAGAATTACCCCCATAATGGCATACCATTTGAAAAAGTAGACAACCCAAGGTATTGAAAGTGGGGTATGTTTAGTCTTTTTTAGTAGCCACTTAGTCACAAACACTGGCCAAAGTTGGCGTTCATATTTGTTTTTGTGTGAAAAAAGCAAAAAACTAATATTTGGCCAGTGTTTGTGACTAAGTGGCTACTAAGAAAGACTGGACATACCCCACTTGCAATACCTTGGGTTGTCTACTTTTGCAAATGGTATGCCATCATAGGGGTAATTCTCAATCCTGGGCTACCATACGCTCTCGAAGGCAACATAACCAATCTGGCAAATTTCAATGTCAAAAAAATGAAATGCAAGCCTTATATGTGACTCTCTAACTTTCCAAAACACCATAAAACCTGTACATGGGAGGTACTGTTATTCTCAGGAGACTTCACTAAACACAAATATTAGGGTTTTAAAACAGTAAAACACATTACAACAATAATATATTCCATAAAAGTGCAGTTCGTTTGTAAAAAAATTCAAAAAACGTCACTTTTACTTAAAATATCATCGTTGTAATACAATTTACCAGTCTGAAACACTAATATTTGAGTTTGGCGAAGTCACCCGAGTAAAACAGTACCCCCTATGTACAGTTTTTATGGTGTCTTGGAGAGTTACAGAGTCAAATATAGTGCTTGCGAATTAAATTCTCTGCACTTTCTCCTATGTCAATCAAATTTTAATTAATCAAATCACATAATTATGTTAAAAGATTACTTAAATATACATGTAGAATTTTAATATATATGCATTTATAGATATTTAAATTCTACGTGTATACTAATGTAATCTTTTATGTAATTATATGTATTTATCTATATATATATTTGCGGTTATTTGTATTTTATATATAGATAGATATATATAGACTGTTCGTCCCTAGATGACTTTAAGTCCAAAGCAAGAACTTTGAGACTGTCATTTAGGGAAAAAGGATATCCCAATAGGGTGCTGAAGAGATCATACGTGAGGGCCCTCTCAACTGAACGGCAAACACTTATTGATGACAATACTGCTAAACAGGAGGGGTACATGATAAGATGCATAGGTACCTTTGATGCAGGCTGGGCGAAGATGATGGGAATTTTTAAGAAATATTGGTCTATTATATCCTCGGATAAACATCTTAAGGATGTAGTGACAACATATCCCTCTATCACAGCACGTAGAGGTAGGAACTTAAGAGATTTACTTGTTCCCAGTCATCTTTCCTCAGCATTAGGACCCTTTAAGAACTATTTACCTACTGGCACATATCAATGTGGCCATTGTAGTGCCTGTCCCTATATTAATAAGAACTCTAAAATTTGTGCCAATAGTTCCAACACAGAGACATTTACCCTTCGCTCTTTCATTAATTGCCGCACTGTTGGGGTTATCTATTTACTTACCTGTTTATGTGGCCTTATGTATGTAGGGAAAACCTTTCGTCCCTTCAAATGTAGAATTAGGGAACATGTAAATTCAGTGAGGAGACGTCTGGAGACCCCTATATCGAGACATTTACATCTTTGTCATAATCATTCTTCAGCGGGAATACGCTTTACGGGGTTAGAACATATCCCTCAACCCCCACGGAAAGGTGGTTGGGATATTAAACTCCACCAGCGGGAGGCTTATTGGATCTTTAAACTCCAGACTTTATCACCACACGGTCTTAATGAGGGGTTCTCATATACCCCTTTTATTTAACTAGTGATCATTATTTCAGTAACTATGTGGGTTTCTTTAAATGTCATTTATGATTTATTATTAGTATTTAATTAGTATTTTGAAGTTACTTTTTACTTTATTCTTTATTGCTTATTATTTAAGGATTATAAAGCTACATGTACATCTCCATAGATAATTCCAGTGATACTATACCTCCCTCGTACTGTATTTATGGACTGTTGTAATGCCGCCCAGTTAGTGACGTCATTGAGACTCACTAGGGCTATCAGTGAGGGCAGGTTTAGTTATAGCGGCTGATTTCCGCCCTTTCTTTTTCCCTCCCTGCCCACGTGACTTAGCAATGATGTAGTAGTCACGTGGGATATGCGGAAGTGGTTCGGGCTGCATTGGACGCTACCGTGTGATAGGTGGGCGGAGTTTCGTCCGGACCAACGGTATGCGAGTATCTATTATGGGAATCAGCTGCTAATGATGTGTAATCACACACTGGGTTTATAAGGAAACGGGAGATTCGGGTAGCTTCTGTATTTGCCCCTGACGACGGCGTCTCGATACGCCGAAACGCGAGTCGGGCTTTTTCTTGTTTATTTTTAATCCGTTCACTATGCACTTGGGTTGTGGGTGATTTTAGCATTCGATTGTGTGGTTAGTCCCTCCATAGGACTAGTAGTGGTGGTAGGCATCAGCTTTAGGCTATGCTGAGGTAACAGGGACTCTGTTTAGTAGAACTTAGTGGATAGTATGTATCAATGGATAGAATGTATCTATGGATAGAGGGGGCTCTTTAGATTATTTAAGGCTGTGTAGTGTATAGATGGAGTGACTCTTTTTACTCGTCAGACACGCCTTTATTGATACCCTCTCTACCTGCTTAGACTAGGCATTATATTTCTACCGCAGTTTTTCTTTTGGAGTATCCATGATAGTTACCACTTGCTTTGATATAGGCACATCTACCTACCCCACCTGAGTACCTATTAGGTAGGAGACTAAGTGTTTTAGCTTCATTAATAAATTATGTTGTAAATATCTTTTTTCATTTAGTACATTTCTTTAGGGTTGTACATCTTTTTCCTGGCACAATACCCCTTTGGGCATTTGTGCTGGTGAATTAGTATTTTTTCTTTTTTTGTGTGTTTACTATTTCTATTAGGGTTATCCCCTGTGCGCTAGTACAACCCGGTGACTCTCCTTTTTGATTTTGGAATCCTTGGGGGGTTATTTGCCCTTGATAACCCAAGTCTGGGGTTTAAGGGCGGTACCCAACTGGACCCGGACTCTATCTATATGTTTATATATAGAATGTCATTCTAAGTATTTTGTTACCAATATATTTATATTAATAACAAAATACAGTTAGAATGAAATTACATATGAATATATAATTTATATTAAATTAGGTTTCAATATTTTATTATTTTATTTATTTATTATTGTAATTATACGTATATATATATATATATATATATATATAATATATATATGTATATATATATCTATTTATACATAATATATATATATATATATATATATATATATATATATATGTAATGTCTTATATTAATATTAAAATACACTTTGTATGAATATATATATAATATATATATTGTGAGCGTAAAAGTGGAATAGTGGTTGATGGAAGATACATCAGGCCTGATTTGCTAAACAGCAACCAAAGAATTTTCAGTTAAATGCCCCAGGGAGAGATGTTAAAGTTTGCAACATACATTGCTGATGCTCTGCAAAACATGGTATGGGTCCCTGGGGCGGAGCATTTGGAGAGCAGGGTGGGCCAATGCTCCAACAGCACTAGTTGCTGTGTAACAGACCAGAATTTGGATTTGACTTAAGAGTTAACTAATTGGCACTCACCTGTAGCTAGTCAATTAGCAGACAGGCCTTTAACCCCTTAAGACCGGAGGGCGTACTATTCCGCCCTATTCTAAGCGTCTCTAAACGCCGCCGGGCGTAATAGTACGCCCTCCGGTCTTTTCTTACTTACCCGGTCGCGGGCGATCCCACGCCGGCGATCGCGGTTGGGGGGACTCCCAGGGAGCCCCCCGCGGCACGTCCGACCCCCTGGAAGCCCCCCGGAAATGTGAGAGTGAGGTCCTAGCGAGGACCTCACAATCACATGGCCGGGATAGCTGGCTGCAGCATTGCCAGCAGGGGGACTGCCTGTAATTACAGGTGGTCCCCCTGCTGGCTGGAAATAAAATAAAATAAAATTAAAAGTGTAAAAAAAAGTGTAAAAAAAAAAAATTATATACTTATAATAATATAATACTTATGATCTAAGTATATATATATACACATATACATACACACACATACACCGTCTAGGTGTATTTTACTATTAAAATATATATATATATATATTTATATATATATATAAATATATATATAAATATATATATATATATATATATTTATATATTAATATCAAATTACACGTAGACTGATACTGATTAAATATATATATAATTATTGTTATATATATATTTATATATAATATAAAAAATATGTAAATGCGTTAAAAAATAAAATTTAAAAAATAATTAAAAATAAATAATTTTAAAATATATAGATGTGTGTTATTTCATTCTAACTGTATTGTGAAATTAATAAATATATATCAAAATACACGTATAACGAAATATATATATCTATATACATAAATATATACGTATATATATCACTATATATATACACCTATATATAAATAAAAATAATTGTAAAAAATTATATAGATATATATATATATATATACATATATACACACACACACACACATACATATATTAATTCTACATATATATTTATGTAATATTTTTACATAATTAGGTATCTTAATTAATTACAATTAGCGGGACCTGCCTGACAACCCATGCCAAAAGTAAAGGGAATTTAATTTGCTAGTACTATATTTAACCCTATAACTTTCCAAGACACCATAAAACCTGTACATGGGGGGTACTGTTCTACTCAGGAGACTTCGCTGAACACAAATATTAGTGTTTCAAAACAGTAAAATGTATTACAACGATGATATCGCCAGTAAAAGTGATCGTTTTTTTGCATTTTTCATGCACAAACCGCACTTACACGGATGATATTATTGCTGTGATACTTTTTACTGTTTTGAAACACAAATATTTGTGTTCAGCGAAGTCTCCTGAGTACAACAGTACCCCTCATGTATAGGTTTTATGGTGTTTCCAAAGTTACAGCGTCAAATATTTGGCTTGCGTTTCATTTTTTTCACATTAAAATTCGCCAGATTGGTTACGGTGCCTTTGATACCCTATGGTAGCCCGAGAATGAAAATTACCCCTATGATGGCATACCATTTGCAATAGTAGACAACCCAAGGTATTGCAAACGGGTATGTCCAGTCTTTTTTAGTAGCCACTTAGTCACAAACACTGGCCAAAATTGGCGTTTTTTTTGCATTTTTCACACAAACAAATACTAACGCTAACTTTGGCCAGTGTTTGTGACCAAATGGCTACTAAAAGACTGGACATACCCCATTTGCAATACCTTGGGTTGTCTACTATTGCAAATGGTATGCCATTATGGGTGTAAATTTCATTCCTGGCTACTATAAAGTCCCAAAGGCAACGTAACCAATCTGGCGAATTTCAGTTTCAAATGTAACGTGCTATATTTGACCCTGTAACTTCCCAAAACATCATAAAACCTGTACATAGGGGGTACTGGTCATACACGTGAGACTTTGCTGAATAAAATATGTGTATTTTATTGCAGTAAAAGCAAACAGTATTATGACATTGACAGTTAAAATGTCATGTAGAACTAAAAAAATTTTAAAAAAATCTTATTTTCTCCCATTTTTTTCATATTAAATTATGTTTCATAGCTAAATATTTGATATTAAATGAAAGCCCCGTTTCCCCTGAATAAAATGATATGCAATAAGGGTGGGTGCATTTACTATGAAAGAGGTGAATTACGGTTGGACAGACATGTAGCGCAAATGCCAGGTTTTGTTTACATTTTGTTTGTTCAGGGGTTAAAAGAAGAGATCAGCTTGCAGGGAGGGGGGAAGAAAAAAAAAACAAAGAAAAAAACAACAACAATTGTGTTTATTGCAAAGCTATTTCGTTTTTTGGGAAAATGGGTAAGTGGGAAAGCCACCCAATTACAGATAGTGATTTCTGTCTAGTAAGAGCTCAAGTAAGAGCAAGGAATTTTGTTTTGTTTATTATTATTTAAAGCAGCTGTTTTTCCTATCAAATAAAAAAGGAAAACCGAACTAAATGTGTCCTGGACTTTGTATACCCTAGAAAGCTGTGGTTTACTGTAAGATCTGTGACAAAATCCTACCTGTAAAAGAGGTGGTTTCTAACAATACATATATTATATATATATATATATATATATATATATATATACATTTCTATTTTAATTTTAAACATGTTTAATATTTTTTTTTTTGGGAAAATCAATTTTATTCGTAAATAGGTGTAACGCATTTCGGGCTCGCAGGCCCAAGTCATCATAAAAACATGAATTTACAATGGATAAGCAGTTGACTTCTACATTGAGCTTCAATGAAGGAGAGGATCAGTTACAGTTCAAGTGGTCGCTCATGTCCAATGCCCATAGTTAGGTGTGTTGTTGTGTCAATTAAGTTATTGAAATGTGTGAAGGTATTAGAAACGCATAGTTGGGCTAGGCCCATGAGAGGTAGGTCAATGTGAGTGTGGTGGAATCCGTATATTGTCTGAGGTGATCTGTGTGCCTGTGTGTAGGTGAGTATATCACATTTCGGGCTCGCAGGCCCCATTTGTCATACAAGCATGAAGAGACAATGAATAAACAGTTGATATCTGTAACGAGCTTTCAATGAGGGCGAGAGTCAATCACAGTTCCCCTGTACGCTCATATCAGTGCCCTTAGTTAGATGTGCTGTTGACTCTATTAAGTCGTTGAATTATATGAGTATAGGAGACTCGCACAGTCGGGCTAGGCCCATAGGAGACGGGGCAGCGTAAATGAAATGGGGTCCGTATAGTGCCTGAGGTGCTATATGTGCCTGTAGTGTATTTATACGAGTGGCATCGACAAGGATGGGGAGGTGGATAACCTGTAGTTATGCGTGGCCCTAGTATATATAAGTGGGTGGTGTGGGTCCATTGTAGAAAGCTTTCAGATGACTGCCGCACCTCCCCTTCCCTGTAGCGTGGCCGAGCTTCTTTCCGGTCCGCGACCCGGCAGGACTGACAGGAAGTGCACACTCAGTGTGCACTTCCTGTCAGTCCCACCTGGTCGCGGACCGGAGAGGAGCTCAGCCACGCTACAGCAGGGCAGGGGAGGTGAGGAGATGATGGAATGGGGTGGCGGGGGTACAGGAGGGAGAGATTAGAGGGAGGGGGAGGTGGAAAGTTACGG
>OW240919.1:92092707-92112707 GCA_933207985.1 Pelobates cultripes
AGAATACAGTGTTCTATGGTTCACGGGGCACCACAGTTTATGAAAGGAAAGAGCATGAGTAGGGGAGGTATGGTTAGAATAGGAGAGGGAGGGTCAAGGAATGAAGGTGAAACAAGTTGGTTGCATCGGGTACATCTTTCAATATCAAGTAAGTTATACAACATATCAAGTAAGTGATTCAACACTCATTTAGTAAGACAGTAAGGGATGATCATGGGTGTAACCCTGGGAATAAGGTAGTTGAGGGGGGTGGAAGGGGTACACAATAGGTAAAAAGGTGGATGTGAATACATTATTATTTAATAATATTATTATTATTATTACTTTTTGTATTTTGGGTAAGGACGGTGTGTGTCAAATAGTGTCCCAGGTGTTGTCCGTTCAGGACTCAGCAGTATAGGCAACAAATACTGCCAAAGGGAAAGCAACGTCCTTTTAATTTATTCTAGCGGGGTAGTTGTATAGGAAAGGAGTGAGTTTGGGGTCAAAGGAACCATTTTCCAGGCGGGGAGCAGGTGGTAGGTGTTGCTGTATGGGTAGTACTAAGGTATATATATTGGGGGATATAGAGTTAATGGTCGGTGACTGGTGGCCTTGTGCGGGATATTAAAGGGTGGAGATCAACTTGTTAGCGGGTCCTGCACCCCAGCCAGGATTCCGTGTGTGGATCGTCGGGTGAGTATGCGGGTTGGCATGTCAGCTTTGTGAAGCTCTGTGATCTCTGTGGTTCGGTGGAGTATGGTTCCAGCGAGTCAGGTGAGGTAAAAGGGGTGTAAGATCTCATGGCAGTCCACATATATTGGAGTGATGTGGGGCAGTTTCTTGGTACTTGTGGCAATGATCCAGTGAGTGGGAAGCACGGTCCTGCTCTGTATCGTAAGGGGCCATGTCTGCCAGTTCAGTTCTCCTCTTCTTAGGGGTTTGTTGCCAGCGGTTTCACTGTGGTAGTCTCGTAGCATTTGGAGGCTGTATTGGGCCATACCAATCTTGAATGTGGAGTGCCGGAAGATTCAGCTCCCACAGGAATACTGGTACATCTTTGATTGTGGCGATGGTGCAAGGAGCACCTTTGTAGGACACTGTGAGTGAAAAGGGGTATCTTAGGTTTCAGGAACATAGTTGATCAGTGATTGGCTTCATTGCCCGGCGTGCCTGTAGTGCCAGCCAGGACAGGTCAGGATAGACAACAATAGGCGCAACGTGGAACAGTGGCTGCTGAGATTGTCGCAGAGCTGTGAGCATGGCATTCTTGCATTCATAATAGTGCAGTCTGCAGACCACATCTCTGGGTTTATCTGCAAGGGTGCCCCATAGGCGGAGGGCTCTGTGATCTCTATCAAAGGTCACTGGTGTATCAGTAGGTCGGTCCAGTATCAGATTAAAGAGCTCTCGTAGTAGTGCTGGTAGGTCTTCTTGGTCGTTTTCAGGGAGGCCTTTTGTTAATCAGGCCATCCAGTGAGCACTGCAAAGCAGATAAATGGTCATTCTGTGCTTCCATTGAGTCCTGTAGCACTCTTATTTGTGCTTGCCTGGTGTCCCTGTCAAATTCTAGGGAGCATACTCTGGTTTTTACTTGTTTCTAGTCAGCTCCTATGGCATCTAGCTTAGTTTGGAATGATGCCTCCAGTTTGTTGAGCATGTGAGTGATGTCTTGCTTGGAGGGTAGTGCTCGGAGTATATCTTCAATATCTGTGTCAGCAGTGTGGCCTGAGCCGTCAGATCCCGAAGGGCTAGAAGGTGAAGAGGAGGGTTGAGGTGAGTCAGGCGCCATATTGGGGCTTAGCTGATCGGAGTATCTTTGAAATATTTGGTCATGGCCCCGGATTTTCCCGCAGGAGTCTTGCTTGTGGGGTGATGCCCTGTCGCAGAAAGTTTTGGGTGTCTCATTGTGTTTGTAAGTGCCGATGGCAGCGGATTTGCAGCTCCACCCACCGACAACTTACTTTTCACGCTGACACTGGACATAAAATAGATTAAATTATTGAATCTAGTTCTTTTGGAATCCCCTGTTGGAGTCAATGCCCCAAAATGTCTTCCTTAAAGGAACACTCCAGGCACCCATTGGAGTGGTCTGGGGGACAATTCCCACTACCCTTAACCCTGCAACTGTAAATATTGCAGTTTTCATAAACTGCAATATTTACCCTGCATGGTTAACTCCTCCTCTAGTGGCTGTCTCCTCTACTAGACAGCCACTAGAGGACACTTCTGGGTTTAGAGCACACATTTTGTATGCTATAGCATCGCTGGACGTCCTCACACTATGTGAGGACCTCCAGCTTTGTTGAAATCCCCATAGGAAAGCAAGGAAAGCATTTTTCAATGCTTTCCTATAGGGAGGACTAATGCGCATGCGCATTAGGTCTCCCCCCCGCTGGCATGCGCAATAGGTCATCTGGCGATGGAGGAGCGTGGGCGGACCCTGAACCAGCGCCAAGGGACATCGGCGCTGGATACAGCTAAGTCACTGAAGGGGTTCAGCAACTTGGGACGCAGGGTTGGAGGGAGAGTGGTTTGTTTTCCTGGCACTGGAGAGTCACTTTAAGATGAAGTGATGTTCATGCTTTATGCTTAGAATGTATCTTTTTTTTCAAGAGAAGGCAGCTAGACAGTGAGCTGCAGAATTTATTGTGGAGTTAACTTGTGGAGTTAAATATTTTGTAAAGCTTTAAAATGCAGAAAAAATCAGTATATGTCCTAAAAAAATCATAGTTTGAAGTGTTCCTCTTTTTGAAGTGTAAGTGCATGTACTGGCCTAAGACTGTGTTTTGTTTAATGGATTGCTTCAGAAATGATCAGGTTAGTTTAAAGATCCCCGTATAAGGATTTGTGCTTGTACACTTTAGTGAGTTGAAAAAAGCCTAAATTTAAGCAGAATTTGAATACTTATTAATGTATTTACTTACTTTGTATTTGGTTTTGTATTTTTTTTTAGTCATATTTTTACAGGAAAGCAAGCAATCATGTTTAGCATTTTAACTATCATGTTCTTTGATTTATCATCCTCCACTGAAAATATTATATTGAAATCTCTCCCACCATTTTGTCAATGAAAAGGTCAATATTATCTTTTCTCTGAAGTATTATGGAGGTATATATTATTATTGTTATTTCCCCCGTATTGTAATCTATATTCACAAAATGTTTTGTATCATTTCTGTAACTTGTTATGTCTTTAAAAACTCAATAAAAAATATTTGAAAGTAAATGTCAATATACAAATAAATGACAGAAGAGTTTAATGTAGCAAACAAAAAAGTCAAAGATTGATTACAGAGATGGATTGACACCTCAGACGATAGCCTGTAAATACCATGACATATGCAAAAAGTAATGAAGAATCGAAACAATGCTTCTATGACCCAATCTCAACAATAATTAAAATCAGAGTATCTCTGTCAGGACATGTAAATCTAGGACAGTACAGAGAAAAGGTATCTTCCTTAGAGGGGGTAGGGCTTAACGTATAAAACAGAATGGTCAAATGACAAGTCAAGGCCAAAGGAGTACAGAATAACAACAGTCACACAATCAAGCCAAGGTAGGGAATGGAGAAGTCAGGAGAGTCGAACAGAGGCCAAAGTTGATAACAAGGATAATCAAGACATAAATGAATTCACTCTCAGACCATGACAGGGCAAAGGTTTCATGTTGGAGTGCATACATATAACCCTAGTGTCTTGCATCATCAGATCGATGCCAAAACACAACTGAATGGCATTGCAAAAATTACGCTATGCGTGTGTCATTCTGGCTCTAAAAGTGACCATGGCTGGAATGGAACAGAATGTCCTGCATCAATTTTAACAGAATGATGCACAGCATTGCATCATGTAACCCTGACAATATTTTAGCCAATATATACGGTGAAAGATGTGTTATATGAAGCATCTATTTTGTGGGAGTCATTGGCTTCTACTTGGGGTTTCATTAATGATAGATGTTGTCTCATTATGATGGCAATATACTACTTTGTGCAGTACAATACTGCCCTAATAAAATGTAAGAGGGTGTTTTAACACAGGCTTTTCCAACTCTGGTTTTATACCAACAGAGAGTTTGTAAGTATTTAACTAATTTATAGAAATGTAGAACTGTAAAAATTGTTAGTATTGACTTTCAATGCCTAATTTACTTCCATTGCAGTATAACAGCTGTACGTTGTTAACCAATTATTTGCTCGCTGAAACAGACCTCATTTCATTTTTCTCATGTTTTTGTAATCTAACCTTGTTTAACCTCTGGCAGCTTATCTTTATAACATTAGATTGTCTGTTTGTCTGTCTGTCTATCTGTCTAGAAACAGAGACATAGATATATTCAGTTAAATAAAAAATTCATTTTATGCCTTCAGTCTTTCTGAGAAAAATGTGCTGCTGAGTTGGTTATTTTGCATTTGGTGAATTAAATCAACTTCGTCTTTGCCATTTAGAATTTTCCGATGTCTGCAGAAGCCGAAGTTAATATTGAAATATACTGACTCTAGCTTTTCATACATGCTTGCTGAAATTTTTTTTTTTTTTCAATTCCAAGTACTAATCAAGATATAATGTTCTATTTTGTTTCTTCGGGCATAAGAATGACATATTAAATGTTGGAATTTTTTAAAGAGCTTATAAAAGATCATGTTATTACTTTGCTTGAAGTATCCCATATTTTTGTTTTCACAAACTACTACTTTATTGAATGATGTTTGCACATTTATATAATTTGGCTTTTTGTCACCCCTTAAGCAGGGCCGAATTGTCCTCTCTGCCCCCAGTTTTTATTTCTCTGCAAATATTTCTCCAAGAGGTTATGTTAGATGTTTGTTTCTGGAGAAAAAAAAAAAGACTTTTGTACAACTGGTTATCACTTGAGCAAAAAAAAAAGGTTTTTGTACTTAAAGGAACACTCCAGGTACCAAAACAACATAATCTAAATGACGTTGTTATGGTGCCAAAAAACTCCTGGAGACATTATTACCACTAGGTGCCTCCAGCACCAGTCTCAGCTACTTCCCCAGGCATTCGTCTTCAGAATGTTCACTTACGGGAAGTAGAGAATGCCGCCAGGTAGGGTGCCGCTGATTGGCTGAGAGCGGTCAGCTGACACTCTCAGACAATCAGTGACTACCCATTTACAAAATTAGCTAGGAAAGAAACGTAACTTTTCCAAGCCAGTTTAATGAATGGGGAGTCACTGATTGACTGAGAGTGTCAGCTGACCACTCACAGCCAAACAGAGGCGTCCCTTCCCGGTGGCACTTTGTGCTTTCTGTAAGTAAATATTCTGATGCCAGATGCTGCCAGGGGTGGAGCTGAGACCGTTGCTGGAGGCAACTTAGGGTTAAACCTTTCGAGAATGGTTTAACCCCTTGAGGTAAGAGTGCCTCCAGGGGCCTCGTGGCAACATACCAACTTCATCTAGATGATGTTGTTTTGGTGTCTGGAGTGTCCCTTAAATTTTTGAAATTCGTATTTATTAAAGGACCACTATAGGCACCCAGACCACTTCAGCTTAATGAAGTGGTCTAGGTGACAGGTCCATCTAGGGTTAACCCTTTTTTCTATAAACATAGCAGTTTCAGAGAAACTGCTATGTTTATGTTAGGGTTAATCCAGCCACTAGTGGTTGTCTCATAGACAGCCGCTAGAGGGCTTCCGCGTTTCTCACTGTGAATGCTTTCCTATGGACTGGCTGAATGAGCGCGCTGCTACTGCCGTGCATGCGCATTCAGCCGAAGAGGAGGAGAAGAGGGAGAAGAGGAGGAGGAGAGCTCCCCGCCCGGCGCTGGAAAAAGAGGTAAGTTTAATCCCTTCCTCTCCATCCAGCCCGGCGGGAGGGGATCCCTGAGGGTTGGGGCACCCTCAGGGCACTATAGTGCCAGGAAAACGAGTATGTTTCCCTGGCACTATAGTGGCCCTTTAAGGTAAGGCTGATATTGTTTTTTCTCTGGTTGCATACTCCAATGCCTTCTCTATTAATTTCAACCCTGCTCTTTGAGCCATAAATGCTTTGATTGCTAATTGCATAGAAGCCCTAGTGTATCTATAGATTTCACTTTTTTTATGCTGGTTTTCTTTTATAGGATTACTCCAGCTACAAATCTTAACAAAGTGCACTTTCCATGTCATTTTATAAAAGTGCCAATTTCAAGAAAAATTTGTATTTTTAGAAATTTATAAGGTTGCCCCCTCCCAACTGTCAATCTGATAGCCAAGAATGAGCTTTGTGCCCCAGGAGGCTTTCCAAAATGTTAGCATTATTTACTATATTTATATATAATACTAGATTGTTTCCTTAACATTACAATATGAGACAGTGAATTTACCCTTTTTTATAGATTAGATTATATATAATATAGATTATATATTTCCTATTGTGGATTTAAGCTGAAGTTTGGTATAGTTTTGAGATAGACAGACATGAGGAAGAGGAAGGAGTGTAGACAGACTAGTTAGAGGTGAATTTGGAACTAATTTGGAGTATAGTGAATTGATGAGATGCAGTAAGATGTTAAAGGTAGTCTGGAAGGTTGTGTTTTGGCATCACTGCTAGCTGCTTTTTAACTGCTGAGAGCACGTTCACCATTCTGCTATGTAGCAGAATTGACTCATTGTTGATGATTAAGCGTCACCCTTGGGTGCACATCGTACACAGCTGAGAAGGTGATTAAGTGAAGAGGTGGTGTTTGTGACGTGCTGAGTTTATTCTGAATACATTTCTTTAATTTCTTTATCACATTGATTCCTAGCCCCAGCATTATACTGACAAGCATTACCTCTTTTACGTTCTTTAAACATATTAACAGTGCGCCATGCAAGTAATAATTATATGTAATTTTTGTAGTGCTGTATATTCACTTTTTATAGGCATATTTAGTTTAGTAATTTAATTGTAACTTGACAAACTTTACAGCATTTTTATTTCATTAATTTTTCTATTATCTAATGAAAACAAAATGGTTAACGATAATCTTAATCAAATTATATCACTTTCATTAACCAAAGAAGTTCGATAATTTCTAAGTTCAATTTATTGCGGGTTCAATCCTCTAAAGACCCAAGTTAATGAAAAGTGTACTATGGTCCTCTGACTACTAGGGCAGTGTTGAAAGTGTGTGTGTGTGTTTTTTTTATATCATACATGAATATAACTAACTTTCCATATAGCATGATGGAATTCATATAAAAATACAATTTCACAGTTTTGCCATTAACAATGGGAACACAAATGGTAAAACTATCGATAATAGTTACATATAGTTACATAGGCTGAAAAGAGACTTGCGTCCATCAAGTTCAGCCTTCCTCACATTTGTTTTTTGAGGAATATGAGGAATATACAGTAAACAAGGAGCTATGTATTGGCTCTCATGTTTCAGAGCTATAGCTCATTGTTTGCGAGTGCATTTTCTATTACCTTTTTTTCTATTACCTTTTTCCTCACCTCTACAACATTGCACTATTTTACCATCCTTGTCATTTCATATCAACAAGAATCTGCATAAACTGGTGATGATACTGATAACTTTGTCCATTATCTCAATAACAACGAATGGGGATTATCTTTTACTAGTAATAAAAATAAGACAACTATTGAGTTCCTTGATTTGATCCTATGCGGGAAACCTGGACATGTCCTCACTAAAACTTTTAAGAAACCGGTCGATGTTAATGGTTTTTTACATTCAACGAGTGGTCATCATCCAACGTGGATTAATAATATCCCGTTTGGTCAGTTTATTAGACTACGCCGAAATTGTTCTCTCTTGGAAGACTTTGAAGAAGAATCTTTGGAATTATGTCAACGTTTCCTGGATAAAGACTATGATCCAAACATCATTTATCAGGCATATCATAAGGCTAGAAACATTTCGAGAAATTCACTCATAGAGCCTTATATTGATCAGGAGTCTCCAGCTAGATCTCCCGTGCCATCAGTTAAACATATGGAAGTATTATCCCTTTTGGAAAATTCAACTCCTAAAAGAAGATCCAACACCCGGAATAAATTCAACATCAGTACTAGGGATGTTTCTCATAATAAGGGTCCCATATTTACCACTACCTTTAATAGGGCATATGACCAGATTATCTCCATTCTATGCCAACATTGGTCTATTTTATTATTGGATCCTTGGTTGAAATTTAGTTTAGCTGGGTCGCCAAGAATAACCTTTAGGAAAAATAGAAATTTAAAGAACTTGTTAGCTCCATCTAAGCTTGCCTCAGCAGAATCCCATAACACATTGGCAGCCCTTGGTGTAGGGAATTTCAAATGCGGTTCAACGCGATGTCTAACATGTCAGTATATACACCATGGAGGTTTGGATTTCTCGTCTTCTTTGAATAATGAGACTTTCCAAGTAACCTCAAGGATTACCTGTAACACCCCATATGTTGTCTATTTACTGAAGTGTTCGTGTGGATTGCTTTATGTTGGCCAGACCTCTAGGTCATTGAAAACTAGGTTTAGAGAACACAGACTAGCGATCATTAAACAGGATAGAAAATCCCCGGTAGCTAGACACTTCCAAATGGCCCATGAGAGTAATCCTTTATATATATCTGTTATGGGTATTGAACATATCCCAGAGAAGATTGTTAATAGAAAAGCAGCTCTTATTGTAGCTGAGACCAGGTGGATTTTCCGACTGAATACTCTTAATCCGTATGGGTTAAATGAGGAATTGGAGCACATTACTTAATTTTGTTTTTTCCTTTTGATTATTTTAAGTTAAATTTTTTATGGTTTTGCTCTAACAGTGGGGAATGGATCAC
Source organism: Pelobates cultripes (assembly GCA_933207985.1). Classification (NCBI taxonomy): domain Eukaryota; kingdom Metazoa; phylum Chordata; class Amphibia; order Anura; family Pelobatidae; genus Pelobates; species Pelobates cultripes. Next base: position 92,101,473 of record OW240919.1, read on the forward strand.
AAGAGATATGAGGGATGCATTCATTACTGTATGTCCCTATCCCCTTTTCCCCCCTCCACCTCTGTTTAAGTATAACCTATTTATTTAGATCATTTATTTATTTATTGTTTCAATTTGTGTTCATTGAACATAAGCTTTGATTGTATGTTATGTGACTTCCCTAAAAAGCTTTTTATATGTAACATATTGGTATTTATCAGAATTATGTGTTCTTTTATGCATCTTTATATTTATTGATTAGGATTTATATTATTTTTATATATTTTTTATAATTTTTTAGAGTCTTTGGGAGGCTTGTATTAAATAAACTTAAGCTGTTAAGTTCTTTACTTGTATATAAGAGTCCTCTGTGTTGTAGCTGATGGGGAAGAATGCACCCATATGTGTGCATAGGTCTACATACATATAGAAATATAAAGAACTACAGCCTATGAGTATTTCTATAATATGAAAAAGATGAGAGACAGTCTCTAAAAGTTACACTGTTACATACAGGTTTGATTTCATACGTTTTATCTCCCTAAATAATTGTTAAATAGAGAGAATGATAATGCCTATTGGCTGATGATTTATATTTAATAATATTATTTGGATGTTTATTCTATAAAAATTATAAATAAATGCACACCTTAGGCGATCCGCCTTCTACAAATTGACTCTTAATTTTTATTATTTTTTAATTGAATGACCACTCCTTTAGGAATAGGGTATATATACCCAGTCTGTGGACAACAGATCTTTGTCTTGATAAAGTCCCTCATAGGGGACGAAACGCGTAGACGATCTGTTTTCCGTCTCCTTTGATTTTCTACCCGACTTCATTTACGGTTCGGGAGGGATTTTCGGCAGCTGTTGAATTCAGTCCCACACATCTTGTCTCGTGGTAGGGAGTTGGCGTGCTCCCTTCACCTTACACGAAAGTAGGGTGAATAGGGTAAGTTGCTTTTGTTTAATCCCTAGGTTTTTAACACTAGGAGACTATTCATTGCGGCACCCCTCACCTTTACCTAGTAGTTTGGCGGGTTTATGAGCTCCCTCCCCCATGAACTATATATGTGTCTGAGGTCTGATATTCATTTTTTGACATTTTTTGATGTTTTATTATTTGATGTGCACAATCTCTTTTTAATTTTTTTCCTTTTGATACATAATCCATATTAGTGTTGGGGGCCCCACACTATGTATCTTTGAACTTTGGTTTGGACACATCCTTATGAACTTTTTTATATTTAGATTTATAAGGATTTTTCCATGGTTCTTATGATTTGATTATTTTTATATGAATAAATATTTTGTGTATATGTACATTTTTATTTTATTCTACAGCTGCTGCTTTGGAGTGTAATTTTTCTAGTGGTCATATTTTATTTGGAGCGCTCACATACCCTTGTTGGTTTATATTTTATTTGGTTGTTTAGTCGCTCTTTTGTATGTGACGCAGCCCTGCTTATTATTGTGTATAGAGTTTTTGTATACTCCAATTCAGATTCTTTTGATGTTTATTGTATTGGTATTGTTTAGCATTCTATACAATTGTTTATTTTCATTTTTAATATCTGCATAGTCAGTCGATCCAGCTTGTTTCTCATATGTCTCTTTGTCCCACTACTGATTATCTCTCCTACTTATATGATATAAAAATGTGCAGTATATCTGAAAGTCACGCCACTGATTTAACTGTCAGTATTTACTATGCTTGTGACTGCTGTCCTGGCTCAGCAAGCTTGTTGTTGTTCTTTGCACAGCATAAATAAAGATTGACAAAAAATTTATTTTTTGTTGGATTGTCAATTTAAAGGACAGTCTATCTGTTTGAAATAGTGAGTCACTATTGGTTACTTCACAGTAAAGCATCACATCTACCAGTTAGAACATGAAGTACCATGTAAATATACACAAAGTGGTGAACCACGCCTAGAGACAGTATATAAAAAATGAAAGTTTACATACACCCAGCAGAAGAAACTTTCCTGGGTGTAACCTAACAGAAAAATATAATAGTACGGCACAGTATAATTTATATCTCAATTAAATTAGCAATGCCAAAGGAGTACTCACACTTTATAGAGATAATATAGCTCTCTTTCTGTAGGCATAGACGGTATAATTCCCGTCTGTGGATACAATGATGGAATCCAGGAGTCTTGGCTTCAAGCAATGGTATATGTAAAGAAACATAAACAAGAGACTCCAATTGTGTAATACAGTTATGCAGTGTGTAGCGGAGAGCTGGTCTTTCACAGGCTTACTCCACTAAAGATCCCAGTGAGGCTCAGGAACAAGTAATAAAATCCCGTATAAGTACAGCCAGCAAGGTAATGCGCGAATATCCCCATACCGATCCCAATGACTGGACGACACACAGCATCAGGAGCAGAACTGAACTTTTAATCACTCAACCTTCTTTTAAAGCTTTCTCCCATGCAAGGGAGGGATTCACAGTAATTACAGTAGCCAATAGTATAACAGTTACGTCCCACACATCTCCTCCCCTCAGTGTGACACATAATCCCATTAAACATACTGTAGTTTTCCCCAATTTCTGGATGTACCCCAAAACAGCCAGATAGACTGATATACTGGGTACCCCCTTGTAGCCCAGATCTGGCTGAACAACATATTCAAAATTCACCCAGATCGGACCAGGGGTTCTGGAGTTAGGTGGCAGGTGAAATTTGACCGACCGCACACGAGGTGGTATCCGAAAAAGACTCCATGTGTTTTGGCCCTGCGGTCGGTCTCCGTTTGGTAATTAAAACATACAGTAATCCTTGCCATCCACAGACAATCTTCTATTCGTCTGTATTCCCTTGTTCGGTACATTTATTTTACCGAACGAGGGGCTGACTGGCCCCTCTGTTCAGGAGTTATGGAGCTCTGGAGGTCTCAGCGGTGTTTGAGTGTCCGATTTGAGTTCCAGATACTCGACGACCAAACACTGAGATTTTCTTGCGTAAGATGACCGCCGCACACGGTTTGTATGCCAAACGGCGACCACACAGGTACATACAATATATCAATTTCACGGTCCATTAAGCTGCGGTTACAGAGTGTGAAAGCTTAACGAGGTGCACACTTCTCACTGGGGTGGTCTGATGGTTCGGTAGTTTCATTCGTATGAAAACTACCGAACAATCATACGAAAGCTACATACACTTACAGTTATACAGGGAAACAATTACACGAATACATTTTTAATATGAATTCTTGAGGACAGCCTTAATGCAATCCACTGCACAGTGTGACAATGTATAGGTAAGTATCCTACCTACAATACCCAGAGCATGGTCCTGCTCTGGTATATATATAGGCTTAGGTGGAATAATCCCCACCTATGGATATGCTGGATGTCCAGGGAGCCAACTGGAATAAAAATGTAATACTATTCCGGGGACTGGTTATAGAAAATTAAAATATGTACTTTATTTAACAGTGAATAATTTTCATTAAAAATAATTAAGAAAATACCAGTCCACAATGGAATTAGGAAAATATCAGTCCACAAAGTACAGGTTCCTTTGGCATTGCTAATTTAATTGAGATAAGTATAATATATTGTGCTGCACTAATATATTTTTCTGTTTTGTTGTTAAGATACAGTTAATACAAAAGTTCCTTCTGCTGGCTGTATGTAAACATCCTTTTTTTTTTAATACTGTCTCTAAGCACAGCACCACTTTGTGTATATTTGCCTGTTTGTCACAAGGTTGCGGGAACTCCTTGAGGGTGGATTGCTGCTACTAATAAGATAGAGAGCACCTTTTTAGATATTTGGTTTCTATAAAATACCATGTGCTTTAAACAACTAAGGCCTTAATCTGGTACAATGTTTTTTTACCCTTTTTCTACTAAAGGAGGAATACAAAAAGTTTGTGTCGCCTTCAAGGGGAAGTGAAAACATACAGAACTATATTTGAACCTATCTAGATGATGCCCTGATATTTAACCTAGACCTAAAGGGAAACTCCAAAGTTAGTTTTCCACCAATTATAATACATTATAAATTCCATACCTAATAAAATGCATACTTACTTCTTAATATCCTTCTTCTGCAGATTTTCCAAGGTATCAGATCCGCCTTCACTTATTTTCAAACAATATTTTAATGTGATATTTTTGCGGTTCATTTCACATTAGCCATTGCATCTTTATTAATCTCTAGATTTGAATTGAGGATGGAGCAACTGGTGAAGGGTTGTACATTCTGGCCCATTAACAGTGAAGTGAGAAAACTTGTCAGCCTTGTTCCAAATCTGCTACTGTAACCCAAATAATACAATTCCTGTTTTAAAAGTGTACGTGACAATGTCCAGTCCACCCTATAGAATAGGACACATTCAACCAGTCTATTCTGGAAAATCAGTTTAATAAACTCAAAGAGAAGTGATGCTACATAGTAAAGTGCCTTTAATGACACTGTGTTACTTTAAATCCCAAAATCTTTCTTGGTTACACATACACAGCATCTGTAATTGTGGGTAGGTGCTATAAAAATATTTCACAACATTTAGCTTCTAACTTCCCAAATCCCCAACCTACAAAAGAGAAACCACAAGCTGAACGTTTTTTGTTTTTTTATACTGCATCATTACATGTGTGTACATGTATGTTTAAAGCATGTGGGGGAGGGGATTAGTGAGGCGGTTTAATATAATTATGGTGATTGCTTCACTGTGCTTTAAACTGGCTCTGAGGTGTTTTCCTTTTGGGTCCCTTTTTATTTGACTTGATTTTGCTTATCATGAGAGAAGGAGGCGTTGCAAACTGGACTGTAATAGGGAGAACAGACACTCTCCAGATAGGCTGGAAGCAAACACAAGGAGAGAGAGGGAGGGGGCACTGAGAGATGGGGGACATAGAGGGAGAGGGGGAGAGAATAGCTGGGGGATATTGAGACTACAGGGGCAGCTAGGTACAGGAAGAGACAGACAGATTCTGAATCACCCAGCTGAGAGAGGCTTTGGAGAGAAAGGAGAGCGTTGTGATCTGCAGACAGCAAGCTCTTTATGCAGAGAGATACTGGAAGGAGACAGGATGCTAGATAGAGATGTCACTGGACAGGGCCATTTAAAGGACAGCGTGTAAAGGGGACTGAGTGTGGGAGAGCGTTAAGGGACGGTGCATTAGAGAAGGGTTTAAAGGGGCACAGACTGAGCATACAATCAGGTACATAGCTGTGCGTGCTACAGGGAAGGCACACACACATAGGGGAGGGACACATCAAATAAGATGAATACAGAGAGACGCTGCTACAAGGAGAGAGTGCAGAGAGTGGGTCTCAAAGCTCTGTGAGGGCTCTCACTTTAATAGGAGGCAGTTTGGAAGGAGATCCACACACATAGAGAGGTTGATCTGCTCTCCATAGAGGAAGTCTCAGCTGCCCCTGCTTTCTATTGAGGGAGTCTCAGCTGCCCTTGCTCTCCACATTGGGAGTCTCAACAGCCCTGCTGTCCATTGAGGGGTCTCTGTTGCCTCTGCTTTCCACTCAAGGAGTCTCAGCTTCCTTGCTCTCCACACAGAGGGTCTCTGCTGCCCCCTGCTCTTCAGAGAGAAGGTCTCAGCTGCCCCCTACTCACCACAGAGGGGTCTCAGCAGCCTGGGATAGAGAAGGCGTGTGTGTGTGTGAGAGAGAGTGAGTGCAGGAGCCAGGCGCAGAGATACAGCAGCAGGACCCACAGACTGATAGAGAGCCTTTCTTTGTTTATTTGCTGCAGTAGCTGATAGCAGACTCTGGCATTACAAGGACACACATGCTATAGCTATCTGTGCCAGGCTGCCCCGGGAGCCCAGTGATCAGCCCAGGTTTGGGGATGGGGACACAGGCCGGGGGTCTCCCCAGGATGAGGCGGGGGCTGTTGGACTGGAGCCCGGGCTGTGCTGTGTGCTACTGACTCCTGGACTATCTCATCACCAACCCCCAACCCCGAGCAGACCAAGGATCCGCCGCCTGGGACTCAATCTCTGCAATGGGTGAGTAGGGGGCTCCTGATGGGGGCTAAAGGGGTGGATCTGGAGATGAGAATGCAAGGGAGGGATAGAAAATTGTTACATTCCCACCTCCACAAACACCATCCATGGTCTCTCTACAGCTCCATCCTGGAAGATTATGATGCCTCATCATCAGTGCAGCTTTATTATACAAATAATGTCTACAGTCATGATTTAGTCGTTATTTTCTTTTATCAGCCTTGCTGAGACATCTTCCATCCATATATACCCCCCACACACATACCTACACATCCATACATATAATATGATTTGTAACTGTTCTATATGTCTTTAATTCAGTATCCTGATCATGACATCATTGGCCTAACAGTGCGATATGGTATTAATCACAATATCCTGTGAGAATAGATTCATCGTTGCAGATTCCTTTCCATAGAGCTTCATGTCTTATCAAGGCATACATTGGGATTTAACTGTATAGAATCCTGGTAGAATCCTGAATATTGCAACATTGCATCTTCAGACTCCTGAGAGTGTTCAATACAAGGTATACGCACAGATGGCCTTTTCTTATATAGATTCGGCACATTATCTTGCCTTTAATCTTGAATATAAGCCTATCATGCACAATATCCGCAATAAGTTACTGCAGGAGGAATGCACCCCTCCCTATTATGGGCCAAAACAATGCTGATCTTGTATGACCTTGTGATGAAGGTGCTATAATGCATCCTATGAAATTCACTTTCTATTAACCCAATCACTGCCCTATACAGTGTCTCATTTCTCAGGCAGTGTGACATAGTAATCCATTGAGGGCCTTTCAAATCCTCTCAACACATCAATTCCTATTTAAACCAATTGAAAACAGACCACTTACAGCTTTCTACAGTTCCCCATAACATATGGTATTTTAATAAGCAGGTATTGCAGATACTCCTTTGCAGAGGCCAAATCAGTACTGGTACCATGAAATGGATGAAAGTCAACTGAACTTTTGCCTTGTATTTTGTACCTCTAGCCTAAATTAAAGGAAGATGGATACGTTGATTGACAAGCTTAAAGGGACACTGACACTGTAGGCTCCCTAACCTTTTACCCCATTGAATTGGTTATATTGTCTGGTGTCCCATGGTAGTGTCCTTTTATCAGTGTTAAACCATTTTTAAACAGCTCAACAGTAAATAAGGTTTTTAGCCACCCGTAGCTCACCACCACTAAATGTATTACTAATTCAGAGATTACACACTTCCTTCTAGCCATACCAATTCATACCAGAAATGTGAGTTGTGATATGCTGAAAGTAGTCAGCTGACACTCTCAGCCAATCAGAGTCACCCATTGCTGCTCAGGCTAATGCTTCCTTAGTACCCTAAGCAGCACAGAGGGGATGGACTGCCGGGGACACTCTTTTATCATTAAACCATTTTAACACTGTATGGATGGATGTTGGCAGAAACACTCCAGATACTATAACAACCACTTCAATGAGATAAAGAACTTACACTGCCTACAGTGTCCCTAAGGATTACATATTTAGATTGTGAGCTTGTTTCATTCGTTTGCAGGGCCCTCTTTACTTACTATTTCCGTAAGTCATACATGTCTTATTAGAATTCAATATGTGTCTTGCTTCCTATTGTACAGCACTGCAGAATATGTTGGCTCTATATAAATAATTGAAATTGTATCCTTGCAGTTCATTTGAATAGTGAATTAAGGTGTTGTAGGCACTGTCCTGTTGCACATGTGGTTAACACACAGCTGGAATTTAGGACATCATATTTTTCATATACCTGCATCTAACTGCCATGTACAGAGTCTTATGAACAGCAGAATCCCCCCCTTCTCTCACGCTAGCGAGACTGAAAGTAACTGACGTTTAGTCATCAGCACCTGTTGGAATCGTTTCATTGGGGCGGGGGGCTAAACCATTTAGGGCCGTGAATGTCCCCAGTTCATTGGGTGAGCATATAAGCTTCAAAATGAAACACATTAATGAAACTGCTTAAAACTTGTAACTCAAAATCAGAAAACCCCTTATTATATGGTGTGGACTTTTTAGCCAGCATCAGACATTTCATTGCGAAAGTGGCAGGGTAAACTTATTAATAGATTAGCATGGACAGAATTGCCATCTGCACGGTTAAAAATATCACAGGACTTGCAGGAGGATTGCCTTCTTCAGTTTTATATTCAATTCACAGGTATTATAAATTCTTTAACCACATTTTAAATAATGTGAATATGTCACCATTAACTATTAGAATACTGACCAACTATGGTTCTATGTAGATCTGTGAGTGCACTACATTGTATCCAAAACTGAGATGTTTACAGCTCCCTCAATGTGTATCCATCAATGTAATCCAATTATTGCATCATGGGTGAGGTCACTTGAATCAGGAGCTCCTACAAACAATAGATAATGTAGGTTAAGAAAAAAATAAATAAATGTTATGTCAAGTACAAAAAAACAAAGCAATCATAGGGTAACCAAGAGTATCCAAATCAACCACATTAGCTACTCGGGTGCATTAGTTTTGGGGGACACAGTACCAGACATCACAGGTAAATCAAAGACGTGTATGCTGCTCTACTTCCAGTGGGTCATTTAAATAAATTGACAAAACCCACACTTCTTTGACGCCCACGATGTAACTAGTCCTCATAGGAGTGGTTGTCCTAATGCTACATTTGTACTTTTCTAAACTAATCACTTGTTGAGATTGATCTTTCTATTATTGGATAATCAGTAATGAAAGGCAAGAATGTCAGGGCATTGCATTGCAAAATGGAAATAGTATAGGGTACTTAATATGATCAAAACGTCATCACTTACGCAAGACTCATGTTTGCTTTAAATTTGAGGTTTACAAAAAGGAAGAGGAAAAGAAACAACATCTAAGCTTTGTAGTCTATATGAAGCATTGCTCTTAGTAGTGGGTTAATCAAAGAAATGATAATTTTATAGGCAACTGATTGGCTCGCCGAAGAGCAAAGATCGCATGACGACTATAACAAAGTTTTTTTTGTTTGTTTGTTTTTTAACTTTATTCCCGAGGAAGTCAACCATGTATACCAGTGAAATGTGCTGGGTTTTAATTTACTGCAGTCACTAATTTGTGATCACTGTCTGTGGACTACCTCCCCCACCCCCTCTTAAATGGGATACCATTCTCTTTGTGCAATTTTGAGTTTTTACCCTGGAAGGTCAAGATTGACAGTGGCTACTATCTGTTTACGTGAGTAATCATTGCATGATATCTGCAAGACATCATTTAAACTATGTTTTCAGTAAATATGTTTTCAAGAGGAAAAAAATCCCTATGCACTCTCAAATGGTGATGTACTTTGCAAAAACTTATTTTTGACGTATTGACATATTTATATCAACTGACCCTAAAAAGTGGTTTAGTCAGTGGTTTGACTGAATACCTTTTAGCCAGTTATAACTATTTCTAAATCCATTTTCATTAAATATCATCTTGTTCTTTTATTCAATTTTTAAGCTTCTATAAGTGGAAATCTTAAATCCTAAATGTTTTTGAGACCGCTAAAATGTGTTGTATTGGCATTTAGGGGTTTAAGCTGTATTTGTATAGGGTCATACATGTACACATACATACATTATGTTTGGAAAAAAGATGTGACATTTTAAACTATTCCAGCAAGTAACTGGAGCTGAGTGAATGAAAAATGCTCATTTAAAGCTGGGGTTAAATAGTAACTTACATTTTAAAGATTCTATCTTCTTGGGACTGGTTAACAAATATGTGCTCTAGTTCACTCTTTCAAATTGTCATCACTTTGCCCTTTCTTCCCCACCCCCAAACTTCCTTTCTGTACTTTGTTTTTTCAACACGGTTTCTTCTCTGTGTTTTAACGTTTCATTTGCCAGAAAGCACAATGCGTTTGTTTTATCAGATAGCTTCTGTTCCCCAGCTTTCTCCCCTTGTAAAAAATTTTTTTTATTATATTTCTTGTGATTGCTACATAAAAAAGCATCCTATGCTATATAATGAACTGAAAACAAACACATTTATGCACGTAGGAACTATACAAGACAAGAACCCATTTGAAAAGAGTGTAAAAGTGATCTGCAGCTCTACAAATTCTTTCTGGAAATATAAAAGCGGGTAGCATCAAAGCGCCCAATAGGTAATTATCCCACAAACCTATTATAGTATCAGTGGACAGGGCTGTCTTAGCAGAATTATAGCCCCCAGGAAAAGCAGTGCACTGTGACCCTGCCCACACAACCCACCGGAATGAAAATGTAAGTTATCAATAACATTAAACTTATACTTACTTCCAGCTAAATCAATGTTTAGACATTACAAAACATGCTGTAGAATATTGATTAATCCACACAAACCTTTTGTAGGTAGCAGGGGAAGGCAACGTACATGGACTGTTGGAAATATTAGAATAACTTTATTATAGCTTTGCAACTTCTGTGTGTTGATTTTGTCTTGGTTATGTACATTCAGTAAGTGTAAGTTGTTTTTATCAAGGTCAAGATATGTATTCGCAACAGGAAGATCACATGTACAGATAACAGCTGACACTGTGAGATGATTAGTCCACCTAAACGTTTTAACAAAGAGGATCGGAAGGTTCTGAATAAATCTCACAGAATAATGTACTGAAAAGTTGGCAAGGCTATGGGGCCCCTGTGTATGTGGGGCCAACAGGCAGCTGCCCAGCATAACCGTACACTATTATTATTATTGCCATTTATATAGAACCAACAGATTCCCTAGTGCTTTACAATATTAGAAGAGTGGGAGGATGTAAGGAGGGAGGGGCTAGAATTGGTCAATGCTTCATAGGTATGGGTTAGCACATTGAATTGACTCCTGGAGAATACGGAATCCAATGTAAGGACTGACAGAGGGGTGCGGTGTGAGAGGACCGACTAGAGAGGAAAATCAGTCTGGTGGCAGCATTCATTACAAGGGCAATACGTTTTTTGGGAAGACCAATTAGGAGAGGGTTACAATAATCCATGCGGGAAATTACTAGAGCATGGACAAGCTCTTTAGTAGCATGTTGCGTAAGAAAGGGGCGGATGCAGGCTATGTTTTTAAGATGGAATCTACAGGATTTGGTAACATGCTGGATGTGAGGCTCAAAGGTAAGGCCAGAGTCAAATATGACACCAAGACAGCGCGCTTGCAAGGATGGACTGATGTGGATTCCACTAACTTCAAGGGAGAGCGAAAGAGGAAGATCAGTATTGGGAGGAGGAAAGACAATGAGTTCAGTTTTAGAGAGATCTAA
>OW240919.1:92115207-92165807 GCA_933207985.1 Pelobates cultripes
GGGAGCCGGAATATGACGTCATATTCCGGCTCCCGGCATCAGCGCGCGCCGAGAGGAAGCAGAGCGCAGACAGCAGAGAGCTCCCTCGCCGCGGCTGAGCTGGAGAGAGGGGGGGGGGGGATCCATCACCACTTGCACCCCCATGACAGGGGCAAGAGGTGAAACAGGGGACGCTGAGTGCCTGCAGGAACAGCGTTCCTGCTAAAAAAAAAGTGCAGGAACGCTGTTCCTGCAGGACCCAAACCATAGGCATGCCACGGGGATTAGGGTGTGCCCAGGCACACCCGGCACACCCCGTGCGCACGCCTATGGTTAAAGGTGTCAAAGAGATGCCTGGAATTGCGGAAGCATGAACTAATGAGAGAGGAAAAGTATGACTGGCGAAGGCAAGGGTTGTGCTGTATGAACACAATATGAATTTATAATGGAGAAAGTCCGACTGGGTGCAAGACTTCCTCCAGGAGCGTTCAGCACAACGGGAGCATCTTTGCAGGTAGCGTGTTGATTTAGTATGTCACGGCTGGGGGCGTGTCCTCTCGAGGTGCATGTTTGGAGCGAGGCAATGAACAAGGAGCATCAACACAGCCCTGTCAGAGGAACAATAAAAAAGTGTGAGTGTGTTAATAGTAGAGGGAAACAAAAACAAAAATCAAGATTTATTGAAGGTGCCAAATAGGTACATACACACAGAACTCCAATAAGTCTCCTTTCTCCCCATTGAGAACAATAGTATAATCACATACATAATAGAGTAAGTAGAAATGTATTCAAAATCCTCTTCTCCTTTAGAGACAGCATATCCCAGTACCTCAAAACTAAAATAAAACAAAAAGATAACCATGTTTACAAATCATCATGCATTGTTGTATATTAAAACAAACTAACGTGTATTGGTTACAAATCACACTCTTACACTTTAACAATATAGCAATCCATCCAGCTACAGGTTACTTTTTTAGTGTCAGGTCTGCTTGTCAAGTTGCACTTACGGGGTTATTTAAAATGACAACCAAACTGGAAACATTGACAATTTAGGCTATTTGACCTTAAAATACCACTATAGGCACCCAGACCACTTCAGCTTAATGAAGCGGTCTGGGTGCCTGGTCCAGATAGGATTAACCCTTTTTTTTTTTTATAAACATAGCAGTTTCAGAGAAACTGCTATGTTTACACTGAGGGTTAATCCAGCCTCTAAAGCCTCTAGTGGCTGTCTCATGCTATGTTTATAATAGGGTTAATCCAACCTCTAGTGGCTGTCTTATTAACAGCCGCTAGAGGCACTTGCGTGCTTCTCACTGTGAAAATCACAGTGAGAAGATGCCAGCGTCCATAGGAAAGCATTATGAATGCTTTCCTATGAGACTGACTGAATGCGCGTGCGGTTCGTGCGCGGTGGGGGCACCCTCAGGGCACTATAGTGCCAGGAAAACGAGTATGTTTTCCTGGCACTATAGTGGTCCTTTAAAGGAACACAATAGCCACCAGAACAACTACAGCTTAAACTAGTTGTTCTGGTTTAGTCAGACCCTTCAAGCTTTTTACAGTAAAAACAGTTTTTTTCAGAGAAAATGTAGTGTTTACATTACAGCCAAAGGACACTTCCCGTGGCCACTCTTCAGATGGCTACTAGAGGGGCTTCTTGGGGCAATGCTACACAGTGTGCAGCACTTACATTCAGTGACTCCACCCTCTGCATGGAGACAATTATCTTTCCTCATAGAGATGCAATGGCTCAATGCATCTCTATGAGGAGATGATGATTAGCCAGGGTGGCATTTAGCTCCACCCCTGATCTGTCTCCTTGGCTGAGATCATCAGAATTCACAATCTCAGCCAATCCAATGCTTTCCTGTATGAAAGCATTGTGATTGGCTGAGATAATCACTTCTGATTAGCTAAGATTTTACTATATTAAGAGGGATAAGGAGGGGGGTCAGGTGGGCTAGATAGTGTTTTAACACTATAGGGTCAGGAATACATGTTTGTGTACCTGACCCTATAGTGTTCCTTTAAATTTAAAATTCACTTAAAATTCTCACTTTTCTAGGCAGAACTGTCAGTGTTTCAGCAAGACCATTTTCAACGCTGGGAAAGCTTTGTGTAAAGAGTGAAGCGCATTTGGTGAATTATCCCAAGCAGGCTACTGTGGTTTAAAGGAACAATTTAGGCTGCATAAAAACGTAATATAAGGGAAGTTGTCATTAAGTTGTTATGGTGTCAGGATGTCCCTGGCACTGGCTAATTTTAAGGGGTTAAACAGTTCTCGAAAGGCTTAACAAAGTTGGTGGTTCCAGCACCAAATTTCTCTGCCTCTTTGTCCTTCCATTTTCTCAAAATCGGGAAACCGGAGGCTCTTGCAGAATCAGGCAGCAGCCCAGCTGAATATCTGACAGCAGTCAGCTGATGATCTTAGCCAATCTGTAACTCCCTATACATAAATGTGGCTTGAAAAAGGTAAGTTTCTTTTCAAGCCAGTCAGCTTACAGCTCTCAGACAAACAGCGGCGCCAATGCCCGATTCTACAGCCTTCCAGTTTCCCTATTTTGAGAAAATAGAAGGCCAGAGAAGCAGGGAGATTCGGTCGTGGAACCACAGACATTGGGATTTACCCATTTGAGGATGGTTTAACCCTTTAAGGGGACCAGCGCCCGGGATCTCATAGTACTGTAACAACTTCATTTCAATAGAGTTGTTATGGTGTCCAGAGTGTTCCTTTAAGTACACTAACGAATACTGCCAAGAAAAACGGAGTCCCATCTGAGCGCAACTTTACAAGTAAAACTTGAGAAAGGGTACTTATTATATATGTACATATATCAAATAAAGACTTTCGATAATTCTTGTTTTTTATTTTCTTATAGTAACATTTCATAGATGATTGCAATTATTTGTTAGTTTAGTCCTCTCTTCTTCCTTTCTCCTTCCTCCTTCCTTACAAACTCTGTGACAACTCTGAAAACAAAGTGAATTTAAAATGAATTTAAAACTTTTAATGGTTTCTCCAACCATCATGACCACATTGCTGATTTGAAGTGGTCATGGTGGTAGGAGTGACTATGTGCAGTGTGTCTGCTTGAAACACTGCACATATACAGATATTTTAATTGTGTGCTGGGGGCTAGTTACACCCCCAGTACATGTGACACTGAATGCTGACAACAAACGTTACCCCACAGTGCCCAATAGGGCATATTACACTGCTCACTCCCTCACAAAAGGGTTATAGTACCTTTACTTCAACATGGCCAAGCCGAAAACATGGATGAATTAAAGATTTTTCTCCTGTTTCGCTTTTTTGGCCTAAAAATTTTAATTCACTTTAAGTTCGCAGTAAATCCATGTAACATTTGGGGAACTCACTTGACACAGGTTTGGGCTTCACAAATTTGGTGCAGTTGTGCTTGCTATTTAAAAAAAATAAGTGGATAGTTTGATGAGCCCTAATTTTAGGTCAGCTCCTTTATGAGTTACAGAATATCAAGTCATGTAGAACATCCCTGCGGGAGCACAGGCACAAGGACATCTTCCGGCCTTGGCATTGCAGCTAAATGAAGTCGACCCCTTCTACGATAAGAGCAACCTTTAGGTTAAATATTATATCAACAATCTACCTATGTTATGCAATATTGCAGGTGACTCAACATTGCAAAACTGTTTGTAGAGAGATAGGAGCATATATATAGTTTTACATTAATCTGTAGGAGATTTAGAAGCTTCATAACACTTTCATACATACACATTTATTACAAGGTGACATAACGAAGTTTGCAAGTCAATAATCTAAACATACGGAGTTTCTGTTGTAGCGACCACAAATCTAGCCTGGATGTTCTACTAACTTTAATTCCATGCTAAAAATTTTAAAACAAGTAAAAGTGTAAAAAGGTATAAAAAAAAGTTTCAGCCAACAAATTCTAAAATGAAATGCTTTAAAGAAATAATAAATTTCAACCATTTTAGGGTTATTTACTGAAGTATGAATTTAACGTCAGTTTACAAAGAATTTAAATTCTGAGCTACAAATAGTGAAATCAAAAATGGAACTAAATTGCAGAAGGTTTCCAAAATCACCTATTATGGCCTAAAAGTTGAAATTCGATTTGAATTCTGAACTTTTTCACAATTTAGTAAATAACTAAATAAATGTGCATTTAGTAAGGTTCTCGTCATACCCCAACTTGATGAAAATTATTTTTGAATGTTGTACTCATTTACTGACCTGATGATAAATATTGCATGGGCAGCACCCAACTTTTGGGCTGCCAACCTTTTTTAATTTACATCTTTTTGATTGCCTTTCTCAATTACCATGCTCCCATACGGGTGAACCTTTCACATTATGACTCAACCCATTGTATCTGTGTTTCCCTATTTTGTTGAATGTGTAGAATGGGCATACTCAATAGAACAGTGAGCAGTGGCTGCGTACAACAGCTTTATTGTGTGTGGGTATGCCGTCCTCGTTCCCTTGAATGAGAAATGACTTAGTCTATGTAAGTGGGAAGTCAAACAGGCCCAACACACTCAGTAATTCTCACTCAGAAATATATTCAAGAACAGTGAACTCAGTGATATTGCATTGCTTCCATTTCCTGGATGACATAACAGGTATGGAGCATATCCTGACTGTTCTGAATATGACAGAGCAGTTCTTCTTTGAGACCCATGTCCCATGGTCTCCCAGTTTCTGTTCTTGTTAAGTTGCAAGGAGTTGTAGCTTTGTGAAATATTGTCATTGGGGGATATATCTAAAAACAGTTTGCACTGTAGATCTGCTGTCTGCAGCCTTTACAAGCCCTCTCCTTCTAATTCCACCCAGACTTTCTGTGACTGTCCAATCACAGACTTCCCCATGCAGCTCAATGAGAAGATTTTGCAATGCAGGTGGCATGAGCAATTGCTGCCTTTTGAGTATATATCCAGTGAGCTAAGCAAACAAGGAGGTAAATGAATTGGTTGTCTGATTGACAGCCAGAGGGGTTGTCATTTATAAAACTGCCAATTTCTTTTGAAATCTGCATTAAAAAAAATTAAAGGGACACTATAGTCACCAGAACAACTACAGCTTATTGAATTTGTTCTGGTGAGTAGAATCATTACCTTCAGGCTTTTTGCTGTAAACACTGACTTTTCAGAGAAAATGCAGTGTTTACATTACAGCCTAGTGATAACTTCACTGATAACTTCACTGGCCACTCCTCAGGTGGCTGTAAGAGATCCTTCCTGGGTCATGGCTGCCTAAAATGCATCCAAACATTCAGTGTCTCCTCCCTCTGCATGCAGATACTGAACTTTCCTCATAGAGATTCATTGATTCAATTCATCTCTTTGAGGAGATGCTGATTGGCCAGGGCTGTGTTCGAATCATGCTGGCTCTGCCCCTGATCTGCCTCCTTGTCAATCTCAGCCAATCCTATGGGGAAGCTTTGTGATCGGCTCAGCACACTGCTTTTTTTTCGGAGTCTAACAGCATGCAGAGTTACAGCTTTAGGCTTGATCACAGTAAGATTTTTACTATATTTATGGAGGCATGAGGGGCCCAGGGGGCTAGATGGTGGTTTTAACACCATAGGGTCAGGAATACATGTTTGTGTTCCTGACCCTATAGTGATCCTTTAAAAAAATTAAAAAAAATAAAAGGACACACTCTTCACAAATAAGCTCTTAGCAAACTAAAGTGTGTAGGTGTTAGGAGTGTTCTTCTCTTAAAGGACCACTATAGTGCCAGGAAAAAAACTTGTTTTCCTGGCACTATAGTGATAATAGGTCCCCCCACCCGCTGGGCTGAAGAGGCAGGAAGGGGTTAAAATCTTACCTTTCTCCAGCTCCAGGCTCCCTCAGCGCTGGGGACTCTCCTCCTCCTTCCGACGTCAGCGACTGAATGCGCATGTGCGGCAAGAGCCGTGCGCGCATTCAGTCAGTCCATAGGAAAGCGGAAGCGCGTCTAGCGGCTGTCAATGAGACAGCCACTAGAGGCTGGATTAACCCATATGTAAACATAGCAGTCTCTCTGAAACTGCTATGTTTACAGTAGGCAGGGTTAAACCTAGATGGACCTGGCACCCAGACCACTTCATTAAGCTGAAGTGGTCTGGGTGCCTATAGTGGTCCTTTAATGCATTATTTCTGTAATAGTCAAATATTATTGATAAATCAACGCAAGATTATCATAGGCTATCATGAGGAAAACAGTCATGATGTGTTCAAAATGCCAGTCTACCTGAAATAGCTTTATATTGAATTCTGTTAATGTTTAATGGACCAGGTGGTAAGGCTAATCTCTCCTTATAACGAAATGTATTGCATAAAACTAGTCCTTAAATGATACATTTGCATATATGCAGCCCCTCAAACAGAGTGCCATTGGGACATCCAGGCCAACTGGAATAGTAATGTTGTTCCACCATAATATGTAGTACATTGTCAGAGACGTGCCCAGGTTTTCTTACAAAAGCAGTGCCAATCGCATACCACTCAACTGGACAATGAGGGACACTTTAACTTGAGTGAGTTGGGTGAGGAATGGAGGCATATGGGCCTAAATGGACTGCCCATCCAAAATATGGATGCTTGGGAGACATTCCAATACCTGACAATGCCAAAGGAATGCCCAGTCCCGCCTTCCATGTCTTAATGTCACAAAACTAATTATAAAAATCCTTGCCCTGTTCAATCAATCATACCTAATCAAAAGAAGACAAACAAATGACCACATTTCCTTATGTTTTGCCCATTGAAATTGGCATAATTAAACATATCAATTTGAAAATAATATAAATAAAGATGGCTACAACCCCATGCCATTCTAAAAAATGTACTTTTGCCCTGCAACAACGCACTGGGCTGCTCACTGTGTGCAGTAATGAGAAATCCATTTGTGCCAACATATTGTAAAGATGATGTATGCTTGCCTAAATATGGCTTTGTTATTCACATGTTCAATTAATTTACAAAGTCACACTAAAGGGGTACTATCAATTCTCAGGTTTTTTTTATATTATGTTTACGTATTGCCTATGTATAACAATTAATCCTTTGTAGCTATTTAGACATCAGTGCTGGAACTGGACCCTCCATCTTGTTCTTTAATAGGTTTCATTATCACAAGAAACATTTTATTGCTAGTTTCTTAAACAAATGGTTACAAATGGCTCCAAATTCATTATTGGACATCAAGAGAAGCAACAGGGCATCCTCCCACAGACGACTGTGTTAATGTCCGGTATTGACTCCACTTTTCCTGCACAGAATATACATATACTAAGCTGTCCTAATTAAGTCTGACAACCCTATATCTGAAATATGTCACTTTTGAGAATTAAGACATGTAAGTTCCATGACTTACTCATATGCTTCAGACAGTATGACCTTGTTAAAAAGAGAGTCACGTCAATTGCAGGACTGTATGTTGTAGCAATATGATAGATTATTAACTATCATCCACATTAGTTAAATACCATGTCACTCTTTTCAAAGAGGGACGCGGAAAGAATACAACCCAACACGAGCTGTTGAACCTTTCCCAGAAGCTGTTCATTTCTGCTATCGGTTTGTTTGTATGGCATGTTAGTCTTATGTCTTCCATGGTGAATGTATTCAATGGGAATACATAGACAACAGGTATTATCACATTCCTGCACACACATGGCTTAAAAACCTACTAAAGAATTTACTCATTGTTTCCTTAGATAAATAAAAGCCCCACTGCCATTTAATTATCATACTGTGACATTCTTTTTTTAGCCTTTGCTTGAACTATCCCAATCTATTGTTTAGTGTGACTGAAGGCGTGACTGGTTACTCAGACTGAGAAGTTTTAGAACGCTTGTGTTAAAGAGGACAAAGTCTAATTTTTTTAGTGCTTCTGCATTCTTTCTCTACATCGTGCAAGTTATATATAACTTGATCAAGTGTTGTAAAACACGAAACCCGTAGATTACCACTATCGGTCCTGCAGGAGCGAGTTTTTCACTGCATGTCTAACGTAATTTCTTTTAGAAGAGTACGACTTAAAGGACCACAAGAGTGCCAGGAAAACATACTCGTTTTCCTGGCACTATAGTACCCTGAGGGTGCCCCCACCCTCAGGGTCCCACTCCGCCAGGCTCTGGGGTGGAGAAAGGGGTTAAACTTACCTCTTTCTCCAGCGCCGGGCGGGGAGCTCTCCTCCTTTTCACCGCCTCCTCTTCGGCTGAATGCGCATGCGCGGCAGGAGCCGCGCGCGCATTCAGCCAGTCCATAGGAAAGCGTCTTCTCAGTGTGATTTTCACAGTGAGAAGCGCGGAAGTGCCTCTAGCGGCTGTCAATAAGACAGCCACTAGAGGCTGGATTAACCCTATTATAAACATAGCAGTTTTATGTTTATAGAAAACAGGGTTAATCCTAGCTGGACCTGGCACCCAGACCACTTCATTAAGCTGAAGTGGTCTGGGTGCCTATAGTGGTCCTTTAATAAATATTTTTTTGAAGTGAACAGAGTCTTGTTGCATGATGGCCTACTCGGTTACTGCACTCTCTAAGTGTGAATGGCAAGGATGTCAATCAGTCATCAGTTTAAGCACTGTAAGAATGAAGATGTTCCTATGGGGTTCTGAGTGCTTCCAAGGAGTTAGAAGGTGGAGAGCAACTCCTTGGCCAAATGTCTGTGTACTGGGCTTCTCCAGCGCTGCTTTGCAAGTGTAGTTAGACTTTTTTATGCAGTAAACATACACCTATGAGAAGTATTATGGATAGATGTGGATAGAGCAAATTATAACACCATTGAGTGGCATTCTCTGAAAGTTTCATCACCAACTAGTCCCACCTCCTGGAAGGCATTGTGTAACTTTCCTTTGTCTGTCAAATGTATACGTAAACTGAAGGTGACTCCATTATCCTCATGGGTTTGTGATGACAGGATCATTGTAATTCTCCCAACTAGTGAACTGGAGCTATGCCATTTACTCATTCAACAAAGAAAAGACAGGCAGAGCTCTAAGAAAAAAAACATAGGAGATACAAATATCAAAGAGGAACTATGCTGGAAGAACAAGGCTAGAGCATTCAAACCATGGGTGTTCCCTAAATAAAGCTTTTGCTATTGAAACTACAGGACCATGGTCTGTTGGAAGAGTAAAGTCCAGATGCAAAGGTAATATATGCAGACACCAGGTTGCAGGGCTAGTTGAGTACTTTGGACTCTCCTTGGATTTTTTATGCAAGGAAGAAATTAAGTAAAACACATCTGCTTCCCACAGCAGCAAGAAACAGTGACAGTGGATTCTCACCAACTCAAAGAATGTTAAATTAAATTTTCAGAAGAAAATGAATCATTACGTGAGTTGCTGCTTTGTTGCACAGTAACTAATCCTTGTGCTTCATCTCAGGTTTATGTAAGTGTTCTTGAGTGCACCATTTCCTATTAGTTTTAGGCTATTGAAGTGTGTATTTGTCTATGTATAGGTCGGGAAATCTGAAATTGTGTCCTATGTTGATATTTGTCTAATAGTTTCATGTTAAACGTTGTGGAGTCAAACACCCAGTATTGAGATGTGATTTGCTTTATGTACATCTAACCGATATCTATCGTTATAAAGATTCTAAAATAACAACATTAATTTCATAAGATCACATCTTAAAACTAATGCCAAACCTCAGCCCTTGTTTTGTGTTCCAGCATCCATTGTATGATAACATACTCCTTGGCAACACGTACATATTGCACACTGTTGAGTAATCTGGCATTCATGCTTTATGAAATCTTATTAAATCAGCAATTGTTTGTGGTTTATGAGGCGCATGTGGAGATGGTAAAGATTGAACTTGGCGATCCCAGCACCATAACAACTACATCCAATTGTTATGGCGCTAGGAAGTTACGGGAACAATCCCTTTTACCCTTTAATTTACAACATCATTCTGAAATGTCTACCATTTATATTCATGTATGTAATCATCATAGGGAGTACATAGTGCTGGGGTGTAGCATGATTTTGCAGACAAAATTTCAGGCCAAATAAGCTGACTTGGGATAAACAAGCTGATTTGGAGAGCTTTTCCAATTTGGTTACTTTGAGCTAAATATTTTATTTTCCCTTGTTAGTCCTCACAATTCCCAGTTAATAACACAATATAATAAATAGGATGAATCATAGTGAAATGAAAACTTAATTATAAACATTAGGCCAAACTAGCCAAGTATGAAAAATTCTCCATCTTAGCTATCTTTACAATTTGACTAGTTCAGGCATGATTTTGCAATCCAGCTTGCAGTTCACTTCAACTATGTGTATAGTGAACAAAGCCATTTGTCTTTACACAGGTCACAGAGAGTCAGAATGCAAAGAACATAATCTATGAAGGCTATCCCACCCATTCTGTTAAAGCCCAATGGCATTAAATACACTGAATATTCTTTTATTATTTTGGGGCATGAACTTTTTCCACTTTGCTGTATGACAATTTAGTAGAATATATGAAGAATTATTATTATTATTTTCGGCATTTGTATAATAAAAGGGGGAAATATAACAAATAACAAAGTGTTAGAATGAAACCAAACTATGCAAAGAAAAATATTAAGCATGAACGATAACTATTCAAATCATATCTACAACAACACGCTAACTTGGGATGTGGAATTGCATCTGATATTTACATAACATCATTGAATTATTTTGTTGTGTTTATATGCAATTAGGGTGGCACATTAACTGTATAATTCCTGGCAGTATCAGGTTGCTAGGTTTGGAACACCTCCAGAGAGAATACAAAGTGCTCTTTGTAGGCTAGGTAATTATAGCCTGTGCTATCATATGTATAATTACTAGTAATATTTAGAACTTGACTTGTCACTTTGTATGTGTTTTTTTACACATTAAACCCTTAAGGTTGAAATGCAGTCCATAGCTTTATTATATATAGTGTGAGTCTTGTATACCCTACGACTGCATGCAATCTACCCTGCTTACTTAATATCTGCAGTTCTATACTACCCTGCTATCAGTGAGTTAGTTCTTCATTCCAATGGACTCTTTTAGAAGAAGAACAATGTATCATATTTACACAGACTGGTTTCTGAACACATTTATTGCAGTTTAAAGACACATTACTGAATGTATTATTATTATATTATATATTATTATTGTGGAGCTCTGTTATAAAGTCAGACACATCAAGAATAGTGAACAGCTACTAAAGAGGGACATTAGGGAAAAAAAGAGAGACAGGAGGATATATAGATACTGTCACTACTAAATATGGACGCTTGGGAGGTATGATATATAGTATATATACTATACATATATAGTAGTTTTGATATGTAGAACCCTCCTTCCTTGTCAGTTATGGGATTTAAGACTGGTTACAGCAATGTCGGCTGGTAGTATTAAATATGCAGAAGGTACGTAAATTATGCAAAACATTATCGCCTGTGTGCATTTATACAAAACTGCTAGGTCACTAAATGTTCCAATGATAAGCTTTCTCTTATCAGTTTTTATAACATAAACAGGCAGACTCAGACACTGAATGGATTATTCTTTAACCCTTTCACTGTCATTATGTATCGTTTGAGAGATACATAATACCCCAGCATTGTTTATATATTTCATAGGCACATTTGCAGCTCTTGTAGTTGCCTAAGTCCTAGACGCATGTACATCAATTGTCTGTATCCAGCGCATGGCAGGGGATTCTGCTAGTTCATGGTCATATAAAGCAGAATTCAGCATTGCAACTGGAAGGAAAATTAATACAGAGATCTTGCAAAGCTGCTTGTGTGAATGGTGAATTAAAAGGAAAATTGCGTGTGTGTGTTTGTGCGTAATGTCTGGAAACAATGTGGCAGCAGTTATGTGCGCCAAAAAAGCACATGGAAATTTACAGGTAATTTGTATCATTTCTGGGTAATGCAGCATTATGGGGCATGGCGGCAGTTTTTGTCAATGAGGTGGCAATGTGCACCATGTAAAGCAAAGAATATAGGACTAATTTGATGGCACATGAGACATGTTGTGATAGTGCCCCATATATATCAGGCAACATATGTGGCCCAGTATGAAACATATGCAAGGTCAGTTGTGTTGCCTCGTGAATGTGGCAATATACAGGCAGATGTGTGTTCGATGATTGCTTGGTAGCATATGTAAAATAATTATGGTAAATATATGGACAAATATATCATATGAATAGGCTTGCAGCATTGATTAGAACCCAGGAAAACGGCAAAATAATGCATATTCAAAAATAGTAAAATATAGTTCCCTGATATTTATTATTCCATAGCTGATTCTTTTGAGTTCTGTTCTGCCTGTAAAGGAGAATGAGCAAAGATCGTATTTTTTTTGTCATTAAAAAAATGTGATAACTATTGCATACTGATATAATAAATGAATAAGTAAATAGTTCTGCTTACTTTTTTTGTTGTTTTATATGGTAGTTTTCTCAATGCATAAAAGAGCGTCAATTTGATTTAAAGAGCAAAAAAATTTAAGAGGAATAAAAAATGGCAGAATGACAATTATTTTGTTGAATTACATAAAAAAAATGGTTCATTTGCACAAAACTGCATCAAAAGTGAAAGTGAACGTGACAATATTTATACATACCCCCTTAGTTCTGTCCAAGTTCAAACTGTACTGAAAATCAGGTCTCTTTTTAAAACCATTTTTTTTTTTAACCTTTTCTTTCAAGGTTTCTTAGTGAGCCAGTGTGCTTAGAATTTCTGTCGTGTTCAGTTGTAAAACTTGTTGACCCTGTGTAACTAAATTACAACAAGTGGAAACCCATTTCTTTGAGATGCCTAACCCATTCCATAATACATTTTCAACAAGGACTGAGGACGAGAAACAAGTGGTGGACAAGTAAGGTTACGATAACATCTCAGAAAAGAATGTGGTTTATTTATTAAACAGTTAATTGTGGTAAATTGTAAACCGATTTGCAGATTTCTCAGTAAAATAGACAGGCTTTGACTATAACTGGAGAATATTTCCATAAGATTCAGACAAATAATCTTTGTCATATACAGTATGCTGATCTCCTCATTTGTATATAGGATTCTACATCTTGTGAATATCCAGGTTACTTTAATTTATTTTGCCTTGGTGAATATTTCCAACTTGGCTATTATGGTATGAATTTTGCAGTTTGGTTTTAAATTCACTTCAATTAACTATTTAGTGAATAAACCCCTCATAACATTAGACTTTTTTTTTTATCGAGTCTTGATTTGTATTAAATATATTCCAGTGTAGAGTTCGCTCATAGAATCTAATGACTCAGGGTTCTCACATTTGCAGGTACAGACAGAATTAATTTATCGATGATGAGTGTGTATTGTAAAAGTCAGTGATTCATGTTTGCTCTAAAAAGATCAGTCCACACCTCTTATTTTTTTCTTTCACTCTCTTAAAACTCATTTTCTTTCCTTCAGCAGTATTTGATTATCTTAACTGTTATTTCTCTACATACTGTTTTCTTATGGCATTTCAGCTGTAAATCTAATAAACTTTGAATTAAGAAAATAACTATATGTTGCTACCAACACAGCCTATATTGTAAAACATCAATTGAGACCGTGTGGCATATTCTATCCTATTTTACAACTATGACTAAGTCTACTACTAAAAAAGCTTTCATAATGTAACTGTTTTTTAATTTATATTTGCATATACACTAAAAACCTAAAAAGTAAAATAAAATTCACATCTGCACATGGGACATAGATAGGCAAGAACACTGCTGTAATCGATTACTAATACAAAAAGATAAGTCCTGCGCTCACTCCCATCACTCCTGGGCGGCAGCAACGACCACAGTACACAACAGCCCCAATACATACAGTAAAAACCAAAGAAAAAGTTACCTGCGCTCTCTCCTAAATCTCCATGTATATTTAAACAAATGGAGGTCATTTAGTTACTCGAATGGCCATTCATAATCGATTACTAACCTATCTCTGTTCCTCCTATATCTGCATCTGTTCCAAAGAATATCCTTCCACTTGTCTTAAGTTCCATCCCGTAGGAGAGAACAGGAAACCTTTGGCACTCCAGATGTTGTATAGTACATCTCCCTTGATGCCAGCATTATGGGTGTAAGAGCATTATGGGAGATGTAGCCCACAACATCTGGAGTGCCGAAGGTTGCCTAGCACCATCCTGGGATCTATTCCCACTCTCCATTCATATCCCTAGTATAAATTTCCACTCTACAATAGCAACTCCTTATTGGGACCCATATTCCCCCAACTTGCCATAAACACTAAATTATTCTTAAGGCAGGTAGCATGATTTGGGAAAGGAGGGGGGATACCATTTCACTAACTCTTCAATATCCCCCAATAGTGCTACTGAGCTTGTTAGGTGGTGGCAGTCTGCTAATCATGTGCAATCTGTTCTTAGTTCATAAGACACTCTAACAAGCAGTCCATATCTAGCAATCGGCTACTAAACAATTCATTGAAAACGCTTTCCATTCGCTTTCCATTGTGGTTGACAGTTTTTAATGTTATTTATACTTGTTTCATCTGGAGTGGGCTTTATAATAGGATTTCTCTTTAGTTTTAATATATATTTATTATTTATATGTATTTGTGTTGATATTTAATTCACTCAAAGGCTCAACGGGTCTAAAGAAAGATCAGTTGAAGACATATTTGCCACTTACATTAATCCCAATACACACACACACTCTCTCTCTATTTCTCTTTCTTAAAAGAGAGCTCTATGCTGTTTTGTACTGGGGTGAATGGTTGTTAAGGGGCTTACAGTGGATTGACACAGGGATTTATCAGTGCTCATCCTTTAAGAGGAATACCAACTTTTTTTTTCAAAAACCAAACAAACACTTAAAATGCAGGGGGATAATCACAAAAAAAAATTGATATATATTTGTCTATCTATCTTCTCAAAAATAGTTGTTTAATGTTATTTTTCCATCAATAATGAAAATACTCACTGAGAAAGGAAATTGTACATGAAATATACAATTCGAAAAATAGCACGTAAAATAACAAGATACGGTGTATGTCTAAGTTTAAGCATTAAAAGTGTTGATACCATTGTAAGTGAAGTGATTATAATGGTTTTACTTTTTAAAGGTAAATTTTGCATTGATCGTTGAAATATGGGCATTCATTTTACATTCAGGCAGCAGATTAAACCCTAATTCCCAAAAATGTCAGCTGCACCTTCACAAACACCTAAAGCCTAGTATTTTATTTTATTTTTAACAAATGGAATGTGTGCTTCAAGGCAACTGTTTATAAACCGATCTGAAGTATTTTAAGGTAAGAACTAGTGTATAGTAAGAGAAAAAGAAGAGAAGGGTGCGCCTAAATATTGTATATGGCCAAAATTCCTTTATTAACACAAAAATATAAGAGGTTTCTAGACGCGTTTCGCTTCAACAGGCTTCCTCAAGTAGAAACAGTTTTTTTTAAATATTTTAATAAGAGATACAGGGAGTAGTCTCTATAACTCCAACGTCCCCAAACTTTTGGGAGTAAGTTATCACTATCTTTCAGCACTACACACCTTTCACTATTGACATTTGGTTGTGTTATAGTGTTCCCCTCTGCAGAGTCCATGCCACCGGACCACCAAGGAACGCGATCTCTCCCCTCCCTGGCCAAGTAAGACTAAATGTTAAAAATTTTTATATATTTTTTTTAAATGGTAAAAAAAAATAAAGATGTTCCATCCCCCCATTTTACACACATTACATACGTACACAAACACACACTGCTTTCATTGTATACACACTACACAAACACAAAAAGAAAAGTCACAACCCATCACAGCTGGGCGGCAGCAATGACTACAGTACACATCAGCTAATATAAAAACCAAAGAAAAGGGTTACCTTCGCTCTCTCCTTAATCCCTATGTATATTTAAACAAATGGAGGTCAGTTAGTTACTCCAATGGCCACTGGAGGGAATGCCCGCCTGCCAACGTCAAGGCAGACCCCCCTAGACAGGTCCTACTCTGACCCTTTACCATGCTTCCTTGAGCTTCTGGCAAAAATATCTCTAATGAGACAGAAAGGGGTATTTTTTATATACACCCTTATATACTTGTTAACCCTTAATAGGGAACACATGGGATGGACGGCAGCATTGTAACCTAGCTGTGTGATACAAAAAGTGAATACAAATACAAAAAGAAAAGTGCTGCGCTCACTCCCATCACTCCTGGGTGGCAGCAATGACTACAGTACACTGTCACGTATTCATCCGCTTATAAAAATGTGGTTAATGGCATTTACTGTCAACACAGGAAAAGTTGTGCCGAGCAGCAACCAAATCCACAGAAGGGTTAATTCTGAGCAGCAATTATGCAAATGGGAACCTGGTAACTGCCTTTGGGGTCAAAGGCCGATTACAGCCTATCAGATAAAGAAGAGGGGTATTTAGGCCTAGTTCTCATCCTGCTCATTGCCCTGTCGTGGTTTCCCTTGTGGTTGTCCGAGAGCGCGTTATTGATTCTGGTTATTTGACTTTGGCATTGTTTTTGACTTCCCGGTTTTCTGGCATCCCTGACTCCTGGCTTTTCCTTATCGTTGTGTCTCTTTCTGTATCCCTTGACCTCAGGTATTCCTGACTATTCTTTGGTACGTTAGTCCGGCCATTCTAAGGTCCGGTATACATTACCTATCAGACCTCTGTGTTACACAGTTCTACGTGCTGGATCATTCTGTAATCCTGACATTACGACATGGCCATAGATCCTATAGAATTGTGTAAGCACATAGCTGCTTGTGAAAGGAAACTGGAGGATAATGATCACCGCGTGGATCAATTTGCCCAGGCCTTCAGTACGCTTCTTACCCGAACAGCGCATCTGCAACCTGCGGCCTCACCTCCACCTTGTGTAACTCCAGCTATAGTGCACAAGGCACCTACTATCTCCCTACCTCCTCCCCTGCATTTTGATGGTAATATTCAAGAATGCCTGGGATTTATTAACCAAATGGATGTTTTTATTACAAAGCCTATTCCTCTACAGATTTAACCCCCATCTATAACTAGTCACATTAAAACAAATTTGGCTGTTCTATATGAATGGACTCTTATCTCAAAACCTATTCCTCTATAACTTTAATTAGTTAGATTGATATAAATTGAGACAACAATTGCAACATCCTTTGAGTTACATTTACAATTCATTAAGTATTTACTTAGGAGTATCCTAACAGACTTAGTCAGTTACAATTACATGAGACTTTAATCTTCACATTCAATTCATAGTTATTGTATGAGCGTTTAATATTATATCACTTATTAATTTCATTGTTTGCCTAAAGTCTTTTCTTTATTATTTTCTAACATTGCAGTACATTTAAAATATTAATGACAGTAATTATTCATTATTTTTATCCTATTATCATTCGTTTTTTGTTTTTTGTATACCCGAACACAATGGGTTAATTCCCCTCTCTATTTCCCTCAGTTATGTTGGTGAAAATGTGAACCAATCAGGATGGAGGGCGGGATATTTAAAAAACCGATCAGTTTTGATTCGGTTCCCTTGGAAGAGCCGCTAGTCGTCGAAACGTGCGTCGGGACTTTTGATAGCAAAAGGGTAGAGGAGGGTTGCTGATAATATACAAGATCCTTAAAGTGAATGCTGTTAGACATTTTTTTCTTTTACTTTTTGGAATTCTTGTATGTTTTTCTTTTCTTATCAGTAATTTATGGGTAGGGGTTACCCCCCATCAAAATTTAGCAACCTGATATACTCTCTCTACTTTCTTTCTATCCATTTTTGCATTAACCAAATGGAGTATCATTTTGAGGCCTCACCGGGATCTTTTCCCACAGACAGAGCTAAAATTGGTTACCTAATGGATCAATTAAAAGGTAAAGCTTTAGCTTGGGCCAATCCATTATGGGAGAGTAATAGGAGTGTGGCACACAATTACCAGGAGTTCCTTACGGAATTCAAACTTAAGTTTGAACCTTTAGGCAGAGAGGATGACGCCTCTACTGCCCTGATGCACATCAGACTAGGGAACGGGTCTATCTCGGAATATGCCATAGAATTTCGTACCCTAGCTTCCGAGGTAGACTGGACTAATAGTGGGTTAATCTCTGCATTTAAAAAGGGATTATCTGAAACTATGCTAGATGAGATTGCCGCCAAAGACTTACCCAAAAAGCTTAATGAATTGATCACTTTTGTCATGCAGATTGATAATAGATTAAGAACCAGAGAAGCTACTAGAAACAAGACCAGACCCATGAGTATGCATTTAGCACCCCTTTTCTCCAGACCTATTCTCCCTGAAATTCCTGTACAGTCCGAACCCGAACCCATGCAGTTGGGGGTCACTAGACTGTCTGAAGCAGAAAGACAATTTAGGAG
This sequence comes from Pelobates cultripes, assembly GCA_933207985.1. Taxonomy (NCBI): domain Eukaryota; kingdom Metazoa; phylum Chordata; class Amphibia; order Anura; family Pelobatidae; genus Pelobates; species Pelobates cultripes. The sequence goes on from OW240919.1 coordinate 92,133,561, forward strand.
AAAAGAAGGCTTATGTCTATAATGTGGTAGGAAGGGACATATGAGAAACAATTGTCCCATATGTCCGGAAAACTACCGCACCTAAGCACCTTAAGGGGACAGGTCTTAGGTGTAATGTAAACGTCCTCTGAAAATAATAAAAATAGGTTTCTCCTTGACATTTCTATCGCCTTTGAAAAAAGAACTTTTCATGCAAAGCCCTGATGGATTCAGGTGCTGCTGAAAACTTCATCGACGTTCAATTTGTCAAAGGGAGACTATTACCCCTAGCTGTTGAAGCTATTGATGGGAGACCACTCTCACAACCATTGATAACGGTTGAAACCTTACCAATTAATATTTCCATTGGTGCATTACATAAGGAAGAGATTACATTTCAGGTGATTGCATCTCCTCCTTGTCCTATTATATTAGGATTTCCATGGCTTAGCAAGCATAACTCTCATATTGACTGGACTAATGGGGTAAGGACTGTAATGAAAGGTGCATACTGCATGTCACCAAAAGAGTGGGCACTATTGAACTACCCACTTGTACACCTCAAAATCCAGAGATCCCAATACAATACCAAGACATTAAAGAAGTATTCAGCAAGACTCAGTCTAATACTCTACCTCCTCACAGACCATATGACTGTTCCATTAACTTACTACCAGGCGCTATGCCACCTAAGAGAGCAGTCTATGCTCTATCTCCTCAGGAGAGTCTTGTAATGGAGGAATATATTAAAGATTCATTGAATAAAGGCCATATACGAAAATCATCCTCACCTGCTGGTGCAGGATGCCCATGTTTCGATTACAGGGCATTGAACAAAATCACCATTAAGAACGTCTACCCCATTCCTCTTATTGCTGAATTATTTGACAGACTCCAGGGTGCTAAAGTGTTTACTAAGCTTGACCTTAGATGCGCTTACAATTTAGTGAGAATCACTAAATCAACACACACTGCATCCACTACACAAACACACACACACACACACACTGCATTCACTAATCAAATACTTGACAGGCGCACAGCCGGATTTGCCGGCATATGCGCTAACCTTACCCAAACCCCCATTAAAACACGGACACAGGTTATACTGTTGGAAATAATTCGTCCACAGCTTTATTAAATTATTAATAAAATAATTAAGGAATAACAAATGGGGTCATTGCTAACAAATCTTAATAACGTTAACATCCCCCATATACATAACATACCCCTAGCAATGACCCCACAATAATAACAATAGATAACAATCTAAATAACATGTTAATACAGAAACTGGCCGCCCAATTTGACCACATTTCCACCAGGTTAAATTGTAGGGGTGTACCAAGACACCGCTACCCACCATATCCATTGTAGGGGTGTACCAAGACACCGCTACCCACCATATCCATTGTAGGGGTGTACCAAGACACCGCTACCCACCAGTTCCAGTGTAGGGTGTACCAAGACACCACCACACCCCCAGGTTCGGAGCCACCGACGGGCTCGAACCTACCAACCACGTGCAACACTGCCCAATCCACACTAAACCTCAGGATGCCCACTTTCTCCTCCATCTACCCTCCAATTTAACCAGGCCATTCCCCGCCGCTGTGAAAAAACGGGAAATCAACTAACCTAACCAAATACAGGGAGGGTGGGAGGGACAACTGACAGGTAAGCTTAGGTTCAGTTACAATGGCCACTTCCTATAACGGCCGGTATAAATACTCCCATTATGGCTCCGCCCTACCCAGCATGCTAGCTGTCACTAACTTCCTGTGGCTCTGTCAAGGCCTATTCCTCTCAGCTGCGCTGATCCATGGGCTACACTCACTGCATCCACTACACACACATATTCTTGAAAACATAAAAAAAATCTGACAGGCATGTATATTTTGTGCATTTACCTTAATTTAAAAAAAAAAAAAAAAGCTAAAAAAATAAATAAATAATAAATATGTGGTATTGTTATAAAAAGCATTTTGTAGGACATTACAAGTACCTTGTAGCATACTGTAGGAAATTAGTTGATTCTTTTTGCAAGTAATAGAAGGAAAACAGCAGTGTTATATTCCGTTACATTATTTTTACCTGTGACTTTTCATTTTATTTTATTTTGCCTTTTAAAATGCACCTGTCACAGCTGACACAACTTGGCCTAGTATTGAAGAAATGCCAGCAAATGTGTAGGTTTTTCTATAATGTTTGGACCCTTCCCCCACCTGCCAATCAGTGGCTCAGCATTAGTTACTGTTTATCAGTAGCACAAATCCGAATCTATGTCCCAGCATAACCCCACAAAGAAATGTGTACATCTGTTGCATAATTGGTTATCAAGAAGAATTTTGAATATTGTGGAAAATTAAAATGGCTGCCGTGTGACCTATGACCTTTTTGTTGCATAGGGTATAGCACAACGTGTTTCAAGAGTTTTCAACAAGCAGTTTGGTGTTTACAGGCATTTCTAAAAAGTGGCATGATTATAAAAAAAAAAAAAAAAAACGGTTTCCAGCTATTTTGTTGCTTTGCCACGTAATAAATGATATTGCAAGAAGACTTGTATAAAATGCTTATACTCTATTTTACTGGCTCTGGATTCCTTTCCCTGTATATTTTACAGTATAAATAGTCATTTCCGTTTGTCTAAAAAAAAAAAAAGAGATGTATACAATAAGTGCCACTTGTGTAACTACATGTCCAGATTTTACATTTATTAGACAAAATCTATAGTCTCTGTGTTTAGTTCTACGCTGGTGGGGATCTTGGACTCTAACCAACATAATAGTTAAATCAAGACAAATTTCATGAGCCACGAACTGATTAACATCAGGAAAGAAAATTTTCTGTATTATGCAACAACTCACAATCTTGAACACATAAATAAATATATATATAAATACCATAGCAAGGCCAGGATGAGAAAGTCCCCACAGTAAAGTTAATTCTCTGTAACCCAGCATTTATCATTCTTACTGAATTAGCTGATATGATTCTATTCTCACTATTGATCTTTAAGGTGCAAAATGTTTCGCAGGGCACATACAGAGGTCTGAGCGGCCACAACTAAATCATACTGGATTTTATCATGTAGTTTGTTACTACTAACCTAGCAAGCATCACTCTGTAAAAATAATAATTGTGCTGTCAAAAGGCTAGGCAGCTACCGTAAACCATCGTGGATATATCATGGGTTAGTTAAATGTGTATATGTCAGTCAATGGGTACACCGACATCCAATTCTGTGATCTAATTCCGAGACCCAATTTTAAATGCTGACCCAGGAATTAAGAATTGCTAAATTAGGTCTCTGATTAAGGACTCTCTGTTAACTCAAACATTGGGATTTACTATGTAAACATTGTGGTTAAGTGAAATACGAATTGAATGATGAAAAAAGCCAAGTCATAAAACTTATCCTATACAACTATGTTCACGTATCGCCTAATTTGAAGTAAATTTTGAAATACAGTGTTCATGTTACCCCATTTCACTATTTAGTAAATAAGCAATGTATCATTATATCCTTGTTTAATATTCTATTGGATCTCAAAGCCAAATTATTTAATCAAATAAAGAGACAGAGACTGCAGAAGTTCATCTGGTCTTTTCTGTACTGTAAGAGATAATCAGTAATAACTAACCATAATCAGTAATAACTAACCACAAATGAGTGTGAACCGTGTTAACGTGATCCTCACTCAGCCACTAGACTGCCTAAGGATCATGAGGAATATAGTTGAGAAGAGATACCAAAGTTATCCAACATTGTGTGTACTGGTAATAATCATTGCCTAACTGATGAGTACACAGAGAAAATATATAGCAACATGTCTTTTAGGCTTCTTTATACTTAGAGAAATGTATGTATTCTGCTTACAATAACTTAGTATAAAAGGGACACTGTAGGCACTATAACCATTTCATCTCACTGCCTGGAGTCCTTTGGCACACTCCCCTCATTCAGTGTTAAAACATTTTCCCACAATGGAACACTAGATAAGTGTCACTGGTCACCTACAGCACAGACCCTACTGGAGATATTGCTAACGCAGGGATCACACACTTCCATCTAGCCATAACAATTTGGTCCTGTCTTTATTAAAATATGAATAATGATGTCACCAGGCTAATATAATCTCAAATTCACACCAGCAATTAACCCCTTAAGGACACATGACATGTGTGACATTTCATGATTCCCTTTTATTCCAGAAGTTTGGTCCTTAAGGGGTTAAAGCCACCCATTGCTGCTCAGGCTAAAGCTGGAAACTCTCACTTAGCATTAAAACATTAAACCGATTTAACGCTGAATCTAAGGACAGTTCCAGAGATTCTAGGCCCTATAAACACTGCAATGAGATGAAGCAGTTACAGTGTCCCTTTAAGTATAGAATTAATAATAATAAACATGTTAAGTTTCTGAGCTTATATCACACTGTGTTTACCTGTAAATAAAATAAAAATAATCATAGCACCTGTGTAGAAACATAATCCATTTGCAAAGTTTGTGGTAAACAAATGAATGAGCTGCTCTCGCTAACCGAAAATACACTATTAAACATGCAAAATCAGTTTCCAAAACCAAATGTGGAACAGAGGACGAAAGACACATTTGTACTATGACCATTTAGTTGTCTAGCTAGCTCTAGCCATTAGTTAGTTATTCTGTGTACATTCTGTTCATACCATATTTTAACCCCTTAAGGACACACAACGGAAATATTCCGTCATGATTCCCTTTTATTCCAGAAGTTGTGTCCTTGAGGGGTTAAGCCCAGGAATTCTCAACTCCATGTCAACCACATGTCACTAAACAAAGATTATTTGAGCCAAATCTTCCCGTATAAACAAATACCAACTAGCAACTGCTTTCTTCAAAAAATCTTGTAAAATGTTGTGCAATATGGGAGCGCCATGAGAAGTATGGGGTATCTGTAGCAAAGGTTGAGAAGTTCACAGATATATACTTAAAAATGCTGAATTTATGCAGTGTTCAGGCTGTGTCTTAGCCCATGTCCAAATAGTTAACTTGGCAAGTTAAAGACATTTAATATATAATTAACTATGGCACAGAAAACCAGAGTCATAAAATATATTTCTGTATTATTATTATTATTATTTTGAAAACAAATTTTGCAACTTAGACCATGGTTTTAATCAGTTTGATTTAAATCAAATCCACCCTGTCAAATGGCCCCTATAGTAGCCCTAAACCCTATGCCGGCATGAAGAATGTTTTTAATTGTGTTATAATAGTGGTCTCACAGGGTTAGTTAAGCATCCACAGAGATGTTTAGAGTTATATACATGCAGAGCGTCAAGGTTTGTGCTTCATGTTCCTATGTGGAAGAAATAAGACAATTGAAATATTTTTGTCAATATATGCAATTATACACTGTTTCTCCTACGATTACCATTTACTGCAGTCTATCCATGTTGAATTTATATAGGGCACAGTGTAGTAGTCACGCTGTCAAGACTTATGAAACATGTGAAAATTGTATTAAAGGTAAACATTACAGTGAATTGACATTTGTCACAAGGCAAGATCAGTGTGTTTATCTTTAATTACTTTTCATGGTAAGGCAATTTATGAACCTTAATTAAAACTGGTTTAATCTGTGCAGAACGCAAAATGATACTCTATTAATGCTAATGTCAATAAATGGTAACTCGAAACACAATAACCTCGACAGACTGCTGCAGTAGTCCAATGGTTTGACCATTTAGCTGCAGTCCAAGCCTTTCTTTAGCTCAGGGGTTCTCAACCCAGTCCTCAAGGACCCCTTACCAGTCCAGAATTTAGGGATTACCTGGGTGTGTCTAAGGTGTTTGGAAAAAGAAAAAAAAAAACACCTTACACACCCAGGTAATCCCTAAATCCTGGACTGGAAGGTGGTCCTTGAGGACTGGGTTGGGAACCCCTGCTCTAGCTGGATGATGAGATAGGATTTAATATAAAAAAAAAAAAACAGGCAAAACTTTCATTAACCTTGTCATTTTTAAAGAATTAGTAATTTATGTAAATTAATCATATGTATGCATAATTATAATAATACATAATAATATTAATGAAAGTTTACATTTTTAAAAATTCTTTAGTAGTAAGAAGTTTAATGATTCATAATGAAATATTCTGTGGCAAAATAAAATTGCACAGCGCACATTTTGTGCAGAAACTGAAACAAAATATTGAACCGTCTGTTCTGAGCCGACTGTCCTGAAACACTCTAGATCTGAATCAGCAACAACTTTAGAAATGCTACATAAATACTTTGTTCGTCAAAATTAGATTCATATACAGTACTCTTATACTTTGGAGAAATGTAGTTTGACTGTTCCTTTAACCTGATACACACATGTGTATGCCACTTCTTTTTTTAATTAGCATTTTTAAATTACATGATATAAAACAGTGGTACAGCTGCAGCAAGTCGTGTAGATAGCACACAAAATAAGGATGTTGCAAAGCAATTAAATGAAAGAGAAACGTCTGCAGAATTGGACCCCAGCAATCAATATTCTGAGACTTGCTTCGTAGATAAAATATCTGTGTAATTGTCTTTGAGGGTGACTTTAAAGGCAAGATCACAAAGTAATAAATAAATAATAATAAAGTAATTAAATATAGTGAGATTAAATGTGTAGAGAAATTATAGTGGGTTCTAAATGTATCCCTTTAGAACACAGTCGGTCATCAACATGGAGATTACAGCTTCATTCTACACAATGAGACTCTAGTGTCCTCCTCATTGAGAGGTCTGTTTGGTGACTTTTTCTTTTCTTTCTTTTCCAGTAATCAAGATATGCTCATAAGATTTTGACAATAAAAGAAAATGCTAATGATAATTAGGAAAATCAGATAGCACTCATTTCCAGAAGTACTTTGCCACCTTAGTTTGGCAGGGCAGCATTATAAATTATAAAAAAAGTGAGACAATTTGTCTACATTCTTTAAAAAAATTAATTGGATCCCATTTGTTTTGATTTGCAGAATATTGGAGGTATGAGGGAATATCTTGTGAGGTCCATGGTTCCTTGTGGAGATGCAAAGAAATGTTTGGTCCTTGGCAAACCGTACAGTTTGAAGAGTTTCCTGTCAAATTGAGTGGATGGTTTGACTAGTTGGCTGTGAGTAAAGGTTTGGGGAAGCCCGTTACAGACAAATTATGTTTAAGCTTGTTCCTCCCATGAGAGTGAGTTACACTAATATTAATAACAGTTTCTGATGGTTTGCATTTTATATCTACTAGGAATTAATCAAATAAGAGCAGAAAGTATCATCAACCATCAAACGGGGCAGGTCACCTTGATAGGAATATAATGTGTGTATGGCAAAGTCCCCTTCAGATATGAAATATTTATTATCTATAACAATCAAATGTGCAGATGATAATATATTCTTTTCTAAAAGTCCCTTCTCAGTTCTCCATTTGCTAATTAAACATATCCTGATTTTGTACGTCCTCATTTTATGTCTGCATTGTACATGATTTTTATGTTGGGATTTGTTTTTCATTACAGTAAAAAATTTAATTAAAAACAAACAAATGTTTATTGTGATTAAAACAGAAAAATGATGATCACAATTACATAGTGAACAATCTAACTAAGGTCATAAAAGCATGAGACTAGAAGTAACTAGAGTGATTATGACTACCAGAGACATAAACGATCAAGGAAAGAACGAATGTAAAACTTTGGAGTAATGTTCTAAAAGCAATGAAGAATATGGTCCAAAGTATAAAAAAGTTATGTTGTCATCATTAACTAGGTTAGATCATCTCTAGATAGATGGAGAAAAAGATGGGGTAGGGAAAAAAGAAAGATGAAGTTTAGAGAAGCAAGAAATAGAGTGGAAAAATAGAGAGAGAGACTGGAAGAAGCTGTAAACAGTTTTAACTCTAAAACCAGTTGTAACTCAGGTTAAACAGGTTCACCAAGGGTCCTGAGCAAGTGGATACTTCTATTGCTGGTTTCTAACAAAGTTCAAAATAATGCTTATTGTCTGCTTATTGTCTAACTTTGTTAGAAACCAGCAATAGAAGTATCCACTTGCTCAGGACCCTTGGTGAACCTGTGGACTTAGACTATCCGCTGTGCACATCCCCCGGAGTGAGGTCCGTGTTGGGACGCACACATCGATCTGCACGCCGTCCTCAACCGGCAGACAGACTACAGAGCACCAGAGCACCAGCTGCCAGGTCACTCCACATGCATCCTGGCTGATTCCAAGGGTCTTTGAAACTTTGTGGACTTCATTGGACTGCTAACATATATCTGCATATGAACTGACCATTATTTTTTGATTAATTCATATTTTAATCCATATTTTAATTCTTAAAGGACCACTATAGTGCCAGGAAAACATACTCGTTTTCCTGGCACTATAGTGCCCTGAGGGTGCCCCCACCCTCAGGGTCCCCCTCCCGCCCGGCTCTGGAAAGGGGAAAAGGGTTTAAACTTACCTTTTTCCAGCGCTGGGCGGGGAGCTCTCCTCCTTCTCTCCTCCTCCGTTCCGCCCCGTCGGCTGAATGCGCACGCGCGGCAAGAGCTGCGCGCGCATTCAGCCGGTCGCATAGGAAAGCATTTACAATGCTTTCCTATGGACGCTGGCGTGCTCTCACTGTGAAAATCACAGTGAGAAGCACGCAAGCGCCTCTAGTGGCTGTCAATGAGACAACCACTAGAGGAAATAGGGGAAGGCTTAACCCATTCATAAACATAGCAGTTTCTCTGAAACTGCTATGTTTATGAAAAAATGGGTTAACCCTAGCTGGACCTGGCACCCAGACCACTTCATTAAGCTGAAGTGGTCTGGGTGCCTAGAGTGGTCCTTTAATAAACTGGACTTTTCATTTTACCCAGTTATTCTCTTTCTACATTGTTTATATGTATCCACGCTACATTATTTATTCTAGCACACAGTTCCTCATACTGTAGTGCTTGGTTTGCAACTTTGTCTCTACAAAGTATATTATTTAGGTATAAACTATCTGTTATCCTGTATCCTTTCAGGGACAGTGTTTCACTGCACCTTGCATTGTTTGGAGCATTATTTATTTATTCATTTATTTTTTATTTATTTATTTTTTCCTACCATCTGATTTTTATACTGTTTATAGATACCCTATATGGCTATTTTTTAGAACTTACTAGTTGCATCTTTTAGTTCCATCCTCGATATATTGATACTCCTTTTTCTTAAAGGCATAGCACATTTTTTAGCCATATTTTTATTGTTGCATCTTTGTAATATTTTATACAGAATTTTATCCAGCAATTCATATCCGTATTTTTGAGCCATATACTAGTTAGCTCCTAGATCTTTTACACTTTTTAGTGTTTTTATCACTTTTTAGTGTTTTTTTCTTTCTATTGTATAGGTTTTCAGTGGAACCCTATCGTTCTAGTTAGCAGCTATTTAGTCCTAGTCCTCCTCCCTCTCTGCTGTCTATTACATTAGGTATACCAGATCTATTCACACATACATACAGACAGACACTCACAAACACATGCATACAAAGACATATACATACAAACAGACAGGCAGGCACACATACATATAGACAGACAGACACATACACACAGACAGACACACACACACACAAACACATACACACACATATACAAAATGTCAGGTGCAGGAGGGTGACTTTCCCTGGGGTCCATTGGTGGCTCAGGTTGATGGGAGTCAGAGTTCCCACTCTGACTCCCTCTCCTTCCTCCCGCACGGCTCTCTGATAGCTGGGAGGAGTGCCCGGGCAGTCACTTCCTCCCAGCAGTGAACTCTAAAGTGCTCCGGCGCTTTAACAGCGCGACTGGGCCCCCTGGAAATCCATACCAATCGGGTGGCCCTAACAGCGTGGGCCACTCGATGGGCCCCTATAGGTATATTGTCATTTAGACCAATAGGCATATATTGGCTATCTGAAAACAATACATATACTGCAATATATTGACACTGATGCTAAATTCATGTCAAATTTTAAATAAAAATTTGCTGTAGGCCATTTTTTTTTTCTAAATTTGAAATGTTTTTCATTCATTTTGTTTGCGTGGTTGTCCTGGAACAGACTGAGAACTCTATATAATTTCATTTAACCCTGCAATGCTTTGTGTGCAGCTGCCAGGAGCTGCATGCAGATTTAAGGCACGTTGGAACAATTGCCCTAGCATGCATATGGTCTTCTAGCATTTCTCTGCAGATGCCTGAGTGGGTGTGAGTTTAGACTTATGTAAAAATTCATTTGGAAGGGTTGTCTGAATAAAATGCCTTTTAATTCACACCTGAACGAATCAATTCATGCAGAGCTGGATTTAACATAAGGCTACACAAGGCGGACGGGTAAGGCCCTGGGGTTAGATAGGGGCCTCAATTACCATCCCTATGCCAAGAATGAAGGGGAAAATTAGTAACCTGCATAGGGCTCCTCGGATCTATATCCTTCTCCAAATTAGTTCAGGATTTAGCTGACTCCACAGGTAAATCCTGGATGTACCGATTTGTTCAGGTGTGCAAAAAAAGCCATTCATTTGATTGGGACAAACTGCTCCAAACTCATTTTTGCACAAGTCTAGCTGAGTATATGTCTGTAGCATCTTGGGGCAATGATCTTGGTCTAAACATGGAAGATAAATGCATTTTAAATTTTAATTAACTCATCTGTAATAGTCCCAGTCATAGATTCAGTTATTAAATATTATTATCGGCATTTATATAGCGCCAACAGATTCCATAACGCTTTACAATATTATTAAAGGGGAGATTTAACTATAAATAGGACAATTACAAGAAAACTTACAGGATCGATAGGTTGAAGAGGACCCTGCTCAAACGAGCTTACAACCTATAGGAAGAGGGGGTATAAAACACATTAGGACAGGAAATAGCAATCAAATAAGGTGGGAGTGGTATGGTTGTCAAACACCCCAAATAATGTTGGACTACCACTCCCATTATTCACTGCCCTTAAATTGCATTCAAATCATTTTGAGAGTTGTACTTGATTAATATCTGGGAGGCCAGAGTTTAACAACCTTAGGAGAATCAGAAACTGTCACTTCCAGAGTATAGACAATGCTGCTATGCAGAGAACTTTCTATTGGTGACAGTTCTTTAGATTCATCCCATTAAATATCCTGAGAATGTGTACTTGGGTGAGATGTACAGTGGAGTTACACTTACCTCTGCCGCACTCCTTGGCAATGAGAGTGCCAACACAGTGTGCATGCCATCATGGGACAATTGTGCCAGACTAGCATAGCATTTAATGCAAATTGATATAAAGAATTATTAAACCAATAGCTAGCTCTTAGTTATTAGAAGTTGCCTGTCCCTCTGAAATGACAGTTTCTCTTTAAGATTATTTTTGAACAGTCCTTAGACTGTTTGACTAGCTCATTCGCAAATTGATAGGTACGTCATCTGGCAATATATCATCTGGCGGAGAATCCATCTCCAGGGCCGGACTGGGGATACGAAGCAGCCCTGGAAAAAAATCTATGCTAGCCCCATAAGTCATTGTGCTATGTAGTGTGCACACACACACACACACACACATACACACAGAAGCTCACTCACTAGCAGATGCGCGCGCACACACACACACACACACACACACGGAAGCTCACTCACTAGCAGATTCACACACACAGAGGCAGACATCCACACACACACAGACAGCCGCACACATGCACAGGCAGACGGTCACACACACACACACACACACACACAGTCAGACAGTCACACACAAACACAGGCAGATAGTCACACACACACAGGCAGACAACCACACACTCACAGGCAGACAGTCACACTCACACAGGTAGACAGTCACACACACACAGGCAGATAGTCACACACTCACACAGGCAGACAGTCACACACTCACAGGCAGACAGTCACACACTCACAGGCAGACAGTCACACTCACATTGGCAGACAGTCACACAAACACAGGCAGACAGTCACACTCGCACACACACACTGACCTGCTTCTTACCTCCACATCCTTTGGAGCTCCTGGAGGCTGGTTGTTGGGGAAGCATGGACTCCTTCATGCTTCCCATGCTGCAGTTACCAGGGCCCCCGTCGCACAATAAGCGCCGCCCCGTCACCTTGCTAATAGCCGCCCGCTAAGCTCCGCCCCCGCCGCAATATATATTTTTTCTTTTGATTTTATTTTATAATCCGGCCATGTGCGAACTGTGTCGGCCGCCTGGCGCCCCCTTCTCCCAGCTCGCACATGGCCGGCCCGGATTACAGGAGCCTCATTAGTGATGATTAGGGCTGTCAGCCCAGCCACAGGTGCCGTGGCCCACCAGGAAATTTCCCGGAATCCCGGTGGGCCAGTCTGGCCCTGGCCATCTCAACATCTGGAATTTGAGCAATTGCCTAGCACTTGTTTTCATGCCTTAGTTATTACACTAAACATCTGGGGCACATGAATGATTAAAACCACCTTGGTAAACCTACCTGTAGGCAGAGCCTCACCTAACCTAGACGTGCATGAAATTTTACTAACCTCTCACTATTGATGAAACTGCGCGGTAAGATATCAGTATTTGAACAAGGCAACAACTGCGCAACATGCCACCATAACCTTTGTGCCCTCCTGTATCTGACCATCTTTTCCTGTGACTAATTTAGGATTAATTCACAAAAGTCTATTTGCACACCTGCACAAAACAAATGCTCCACAGGGGGCAACTTAAATAAACCATATATAGCATGTGAGCTGCACCATGTGTACTTTGCACACTGTACTCTGATGGTTTTAAAATAAACATTGCCTTACCGATCACTGAGAAGATATGGCCTCTTAGTGTTGTATCCTTACAATGTAAGAGCTAGTAAGTAAGATATCCTATTGTTTCATTTGTTGCTGTATAACACAGATGTGTACATTGTCTGCATCGCCAGCATTACACAATCTAACATCCAAACAAAATAAATAAATAAATCATAACTATATCTATAAACTTGATGATCTGTGTTCAGTCCGATGCTTCTCACGCATGGCAGTCTTCGATATCTGCCAATCCAATGAATACATTGCTTTTCACTAGACACACTAGATGAGCACTAACAGGGTTATTTACTAACGTGAAAATTGTTGTTCCAAGTGAATTCAAAGTGGCTATTAGGCCATAGTAGCCAAGTTAAAAAAATTCTCCAAGTCACTTTTCATTTCAGTGTGGCTACTTTGGCCTGCAATTCAGTTCACCTTGAATTCACTTTGAATTCCCAACAATTCTTACAGGATTATTTACTAACGTGAGAATGCAAAGTGAATTTCAATGTAAAGCCAGAGTAGTCAAACTGAAAGCATGGCTCTTTTAGAGAATTTTTCAAGTCTGGCTGTTACCTTAATTTTAAAATTCACTGTGAATTCAATTTGTGTTCTCACTACAGTGAATAATCTTGTTAGTGAATAGCATTGCAAGTGTCCAGGATAGGCATACTTTCCATGTTGACACTAATGTCACATAAATTCAGTTATTGAATCTAATAATAATTCAAACTCCTAGTGGCTGCCCAATGACAGCCCCTAGAGGCGTGGGAACTACAAAAAGTAAATAGTGTTTTTTCCCCCAGGAAATGCAAGGCTGCAATGGCAGCATCTTATACTACAAAATAACGTAAGATAAAGAGATTTTGGTGTTTAGACAGTACCTTAAATCTAGGTTTATTTACTAAAGTGAGAATTGTCAGAAATTCACAGTGAATTTTGAATTTAAGCCCAAAGTAGACGAACTTGTTGTACAGCTGACTTTTTTTCCAATGCAGGTATTTTAGCTTTAAAGTTTAAATTTACTTTGCTTTCCCAACAATAATCAGTTTAATGAATAACTCTATATGTTGTATATTCCTCGAAAGTTTTTTGTTTCTTTATGTGTCTGAGGGCTGACACTCCACTATATGCAATTGGTAAACATGTCTAAAACAGCAATCAACTATAAAATGCATGCTACCATACCTTAAATTAGCCATTTAAGTAGGGATGCACCAAAATTTTTGGCCAAAAATGGGCCTATCCCGTTTCAGCCAGAAACGGGTCAAATTTGCCGAAATTAAAAAAAAACTTTAAAAATTTTGTTGTTTTTTTTTTAGAATTTTTTGTTTTTGTAGTGCATAGTTTAACAGACATGCTTGCATTAACAATTCAGATGATTATATATCACAATGAAAGATAGTAATGATAACATGAAAAGTCAAGAATACTGCACTTGGGACGGGGGGAGAACACTATGGGACAGGGAGGGGAAAGAACACTATGAGATGGGGAGGGTGGGAAAGAACACTATAGGATGGGGGAGGGAAAGAACACTATGGGACGGGGGGGGAATTACGCCTATGGGACAGGGGGGGGAAAGAACACTATGGGACAGAGGAGGGTAGAAAAGAACAGTATGGGACAGGGGAGGGGGGAAGAACACTATGGGACAGGAGAGGGGGGAGAAAAAAACATTATGGGACACGGGAGGGGTGGGACACTATGGAACTGGGGAGGATGGGGGAAAGAACAATATGGGACTGGGTAGGAGGGAGGAAAGAACACTAAAAAAGAGGGAGGCGTGAGAAGCATTAAGCAGTTTTTCATATTAAATTAAAGGACCACTATAGTGCCAGGAAAACATACTTTTCCGGGCTGGATGGAGAGGAAAGGGTTAAATCTTACCTTTTTTCCAGCGTCGGGCTCCCTCGGCACGGGGAACTCTCCTCCTCCTTTCCCCGTCATCGACTAAGTGCGCATGCGTGGCAAGAGCCGTGCGCCTTTAGCCAGTCCATAGGAAAGCATAGGAAAGCATTCTCAATGCTTTCCTATGGACGCTGGCGTCTTCTCACTGTGAAAATCACAGTGAGAAGCGCCTCTAGCGGCTGTCAATGAGACAGCCACTAGAGGCTGAATTAACCCATATGTAAACATAGCAGTTTCTCTAAAACTGCTATGTTTACAGCAGGCAGGGTTAACCCTAGAGGGACCTGGCACCCAGACCACTTCATTGAGCTGAAGTGGTCTGGGTGCCTATAGTGGTCCTTTAATTAAAAAGTCTAATATTAATAAAATTTTACAAAAAAAACTTTTTAAAAATCATTTGGGGGAAAAAAGTCATTTTCGGTTTCGGTTTTCGGCCAAGGTCATCCTGAATTTTCGTTTTTTGACCAGAATTTTCATTTTGGTGCATCCCTACATTTAAGTACATCCTAAGACTTCAAACAGCTCCATTACAAGGGAGTGGTAGGGTGGAGTATTTGTAAGCTTTATTTTATGTGACCTCAAATCAGTTCTAATGTACATCGTTAGAAAGTTAACTTTCTGAGATAATACCAAAGTAGAACACAATTATGACAGATCTATTGCAGTGCTTAAAGGGGAAATGTAAATGGTATGGATGAATAAACCACTGAAAATCACCCATAACTTATCAACCTTTTTCATATTATCCTCCATTTTCTTTAAATGTAGATTAAATGTTTAGCAATTAGCATTGGAATCCAGACCAGTCAAGGCACAGCCAGGGCACACATTGGAGAACGAAAAACAGGAACACCACTTCTGTTTCTTTTCTTTTCTACATGGTCTATCTCAATTCTAAATGTCAAGTCCAAAGGGCCAGCTTATAACAATGATTAACAGTGATCTAAGACAGGGTCATTCCATTCTAGATTAGAGCTAAGTACAGGGTTTGTATTTCTATATTTTATTTTGTTTTTCAGGTATCACAAACACCAGCTTGTTAAATTAATCATAATATCAACCCCTTAGAAATCAATGCTGTATTAATACCGTCTCATCACACCTCCTTATACTCTATGCTTTTAATAAATGTTGAGTTTATTTGCAGTTCTTTACAGCTTTTTCAACATTAAAAGAGCAGGGCATTCAATTTTAATAAAGAATCATTAAAAAACCTGTTTGATATGGTGGAATTATTTTGTCGTTGTTAAAGGGGTTAAACATGTCAAACTGTGATGTTTCCCTTTAAGAGTCGGCATCTATTTATGTAATGCTTTGCATTGTATATACTTTGTATTATGTACAAATCATACATTTATGCAGTTTATTGTGATCAAAAAATAAATACATTACCACTTGTTAAATTATGGTGCTTTGTCTCTCCCCACCCACATTATGCAGAATTAATAGTCAGGCATTGGCGTTATCACTGACAGAACTAGTGGAAGTTTTAAGTAAATAATTGGCGCACATTATGTCAGTGTATTATGACTACTGAATGCATGGAAGATTTAACGCCTCCATCCTCTAAAACCATTATATTGCACATCATAACTTGGAAAAAATATGTTAATTCTTACTTCTCCAAAGAAATATGGAAACCAAAATATTCAAGGTAAAAAAATATATTATTATAATTATTCTGCCTTAACTGTTTTATAGATCATATAGTGATTATAGATATTCTGGTAATTAGTAAGATGCAATAATTACAGTGTATTATTACTATTTTATAGAGGGAATATCATTATTTAAAATTAGGTCTCATTAGATATTTTAGATCTGATTTCAGTACATTTGCTATCATCTGCAACAGCATTTATAGCATGACATGTTTTTATTTTTTTTTTATTTTATTTTTTTATAAAATCCATTAAAAATAAACAAGGCTATGGCTGTATCTCACTACCAGTTTACACTTAGGCAGATTAAATGTATTATACCTATGAATTTATTACAATGTTCCCTTAACCTGCTCTATTAAACATATTTATAGCACAATCTGCTATTTTGTATTATATGCCTGGACATTATTATATGTTTTGCCTAGTTTTATTGCATAATATCTGCCTATATCCATTCTCTATGGTGCACCCAGTTAGCCTTTAACCGTGTTAATTAACATATTTTTATGTAGAGCAGTTTTCCTGTAAACATATGATATTATACTTTTTGATTTACTAGAGTTTAAAACTATTCTTTTCAAATAATGTTTATTCAAAAGTTTTTATATTTTCTATAGAGAATTGGACAAAAAGGGTCAAAACCAGGGTACAGACAGACCCCATCTCAGTGTCAACTACATAATATACAATGAAGTTGTAGAGGTTAACACAGTAAAGGAGTTTAAGCATGCGTGGGATAGGCATAAGGCTATCCTAACTATAAGATAAGGCTAGGGGCTAATGAAAGTATTTAGAAAATTGGGCAGACTAGATGGGCCGAATGGTTCTTATCTGCCGTCACATCCTATGTTTCTATGTTAAGGGATCACAGGGTACATGAATGACCAAAAATGATAAGAACAATATTTATGAAAAGTTTAGAAAAATATAGTCATCCCTACTGAAAAGTCCCTGGACTCTAAAACAATATTGAAAATGTTATAAGTATTGACCCGAGAAAAGCCAGAAAAAAAAAAGAAAAAGTAAAAAAAAACAAAATAAACACAGGGAAAGAAAATATTGTTTAAAACTATTATTAGTATTAGTATTACATGTCTGGATTTTTTTATACAGATCTGTTGAGTCTCTTTCTTTTTATTTTGTACTCTCTTCTCCTTTTCCCCATTAATCGTCACTATGTTTCAGGTTTGTTCCTGTTGCTCTTCCCTTTTCCATTGTTCTCAGTGTTTTTTTCCCTCTTAATTGTTACTTTCTCCATCTCTCTTTCATATGCTTCCTGCCTCTTTATTCGGTGCTCTTCATGGTTCCCTTCTCCCTTTCCATGTCCCCACTTTTTTAATTTCTCTCACCTACTGTTTTTTATAATGTATGCCTTCCCAATTTCTCTCCCTGCTTTTGTTTCATCACCCATACCAGTGCCTTTATTTTGTATTAGTTTTATTAAAGTTTGACATGGTCACGTGTTACATGTCAACTGGGTTCAACAACTTTATTACAGTAACAATATATATATTTTTTAATTTTTTATTTTTGCAGTGCATAGTTTAGTTAACAAGCTCACAGTGACATTTTTAAACGAAAATATACATTGAGGTTGAGAGCAAGATTGTCGTAAAATGTCAACAGTTCAGCACTTTTTGTTTTTTTAATAACATGGGAAAACAATGATGAAAACTGTACAGTGCCTATGAATGATAATAGAACGAGGTTGGTTATAGCGAGTGCATGTCTTAGGCATTTATATTGAATGCCACTATTAATAACAAGCTTAGTCAAATATAGGCTTGTAGACAACAGTATTGTGTAGTGTAACATGCTAAACTAGATATGCGCATAGCCAAACTAGTTGCGCTTAAAGTTATAGGTTTAAAGCTGTTCATTAGTGAGGCTAGGAGCTTTTATGCTTAATGAATCAGTTGCACGTATTTAAGTGTAGAGATAAACCAACAGTTTTACCGCCAGTTTGAAACCAGCTTGGAGTACCACATTAAATAGGACCAGCTAGGGAAGTTATACAGATGCGGGTGTGGTAAACACACACAAGATGTCATTGCCAAAAAAGAGAAAACTTTGCAAGGGGTGAAAACAACGGCATATCATATGTTGTCACGTTATTTTTAGCCAGGGTGTTGAGGGCAGTTCTTGCGATATGAGGCATGGTGAAAAAGTCCAGCTAGTGTGAGAAATGCCTAAAAAAACATAAAAGTTAGACAGCTGCAGTATACGTGCGTGTGTATAACCCCGTTAGGTTGGCCTGTGTGGGCCATGTGTGGAAGTCCCCGCAGTGGCAACTGTTGTCCGTGGTTAGTCCCGTAATGGCGGTACAGCTTTAGGCAGTGAGCCTGAGTTCAGCCTATTCCCAAGGCTGGGAAGTGTGAGTCCCGTGTGTTGAGGGCGAAGGTGGCTGTAGCACTTGGATGGTTCTGTTGGGCGTCCTTCCAGCCCCAGGTTGATAAGCCAGCACCTTCGTGCCATGGACTTGGGGGCTCCTGAGGTCCCAGTCCTCCCCTCTGGGGGGTAGGCAGGAGGTTGTGGAGGTTGGTGGCCGCACGTGGCGGGTGGACCTCCGCCTGTGTGGACAGTGCCGTGGGGTCTGCCCCTGGTGGCCCTCGACCTAGGTGATCTCTTAGTGTGAGGAGGTACTTGTGATTTGGAGACATGAATGATTGAAGGGGGCTCACTCACCATCCGGTTCTCAGCTTCCCGGTCGGCCTCCTGATGTTGGGGCTTTACTGCTTAATGTCGTGCCTCCAGCTTGGCCCAGAAGCGGGTGAAGAGTTCGTCCAGCCTCCTTTGGGTGATCTGTGCCGAGTTTAGAGGCTCCGGCTCGGAGTGCTGGGAGTTTGCTCCTTGCATGGGAAGCTGGGCCGCCATTTTGTTTGATTCTACAGTGGCGGTATCTTAGTCAGTTAGGGTGATTAGAGTTGCTTGGCGCCAGGTTCAGGTTAGGAAGGACCGGGATATCCCCCGCTGGTCCCGGGGGGGGGGGGGAACAGGGCTGTGTTGCAAGCTTGGGAGGGCACTAGGTCGCACAGAGCGGGGGATCGGCCGCCTCACCTGTCCGGTGATGCTGCTAGGCCGCACTCCCGACACCCTCGATGGACGCTCCGTGTACCCACGGACGGGAGACCCAGGGCACTTCGGCTGGCTCCTGAGGTAGGTATGTCTTTGTTTAGGCATTTGTGTGGGTCCTGGCTGGCTGGCGTGCAGATAGTCAGGCTGTGCAGGTAGATTGAGCTCGGAGCTCACACGAGGCACGTCCAGCCGCCATGAAGTCCAGGCCCCGCCCCCTCAGTAACAATATTTTTAACGTCAAGTATGTGGTGATAACATTTAACTAGAGCGCTGCAAATGTCCTTTGTAGCGTAAACTTGGCATCAGATATTTGAAAGGATGAGATTGCAGCAGCCGCATATTGTGTCTGGTAGAAGATAATACAATCAGGTGAGTGCCATTGATCTATAAGAGGGTTATAGCTGTTCATCTGGGTTAAGCCTAATGTGTGACAGCTGTTAGATTGCAGTTGGGGAAACCTACTTGCCTTGGAGGTGGTGTTTGATCATATCTATTGTTAGCGTGTCCTGTATGAGGGTATGGCTTCCCTTGGGAGAGCCTTTACTCTCGGTGTAAGCTGTCTCCTTTCGTACTACTTTTGGTTTGGTATTGAGTCTTTGTACCCTGTCTGTCAGGGGTAAGGGAGAGTAAGTGTAGGGGTAGTGGTATGTCTAGTAGGCTGAGTAGGAATGGTAGGAGTTGGGGCAGCAACTTTGTGAGCTGTCAAGTCAGTGACGTTCTGGAGGTTGTAGGTTGGTCGAGTCGGGGAGGGGGGAGTCTAGATTGTCTGGGCAGGGGTGGATCTGGAGTTAGTGCTTCCCCAAGCCTCTCCTTCAGGGGTTCCTACCTGTGCGGCTCCCCTGGCTACAAATTCAGTCCAAGGATACCAGGTCAGAGCACATTTATCCGAGCGTCCCTGCAGGGAAGCTGTCATCATCTCCATACTGTGGATATCTTCCACCCTGTCCACCCATTGCCGGAAGGTGGGTGCA
This sequence comes from Pelobates cultripes, assembly GCA_933207985.1. Lineage (NCBI taxonomy): Eukaryota > Metazoa > Chordata > Amphibia > Anura > Pelobatidae > Pelobates > Pelobates cultripes. Next base: position 92,153,958 of record OW240919.1, read on the forward strand.
TCCGCACGTTTCCAATGAATGGGTATCAGCGCTTTTGTGGCTGTGAGTAGGTGTATGGTGAGACTTTTTTTGTATTTCTGCAGTGGTGTGTGTGGTTTAGTAGCATTGGCAGGGGTTTGAGTGGTAGGTCAGTGGTAGTGATTTCTCTGATCTTATGGTTTACCATTTGCCAATATGGAGTTATCCGTGGGCAAGTCCACCAAATGTGTATTCCTGTGCCTGTTTCCAGCCCACATCTCCAACATTCACTTGGGATTGATTCGTGTATATGGTTGAGGACATCTGGGGTCCTGTACCAGTGTGTTAGGATTTTATAGTTGCATTCTTGATATTTCGAGCTAATGGATCCTTTTGAATATTTTCTCCCATTCTTGGTCAGTGAGTGTCTCCCCCGTGTCTCTTTCCCATTTTTCGGTGAACCCCAGTATAGGTTGGCGATCCCGTGGCTAAGCGGTTGTCTTGCTGTGCATAGATGTTTGAGGTACCGTAGGGGTCTGTGGAGGTGGTTTTTGCCCAACATAGAGGCGTGGTATTTTTTTATTTGATGGTAGTGGAATTCCTCCAACGCCACTGGTCTCCGGTCTGGCATCAGGTCTGCAATTGGTTTGAGTCCCGTGTCCGAGCACCATTGGTGCATGTATATCCAATCAGACTCCTGGATGTTCTTTAAGGAGGTAGGGTGCAGCCACCCTGCTACCCTTGGATTGTGTGTGATACGTGTGAGTGGGTTGGGGGAAGTTGTGAGTTGTCTGGAGTACCTTATCCCGCACCAAGTCCTGAGAGTTGCGTCAATCATGGGGTTGCCTGATCGAATCTCCTGGTATGAGACCCCCCTAACTAGAGCATTGCTGGGATCTTCCCTTGTGCTTGGTGGATTTCCATCTGCGCCCACTGCTTGCCCGCCGGGTTGTTGTGCCAGTCGACCAGACGGTGTAGAATGGGATGCTTGGTAGTATGTTAGAATGGAACTACTTACCTTTTTGTTGCATTGGCATTACTTGCTTTTAGCAGCAATGTAACAATTTTATGCTCTTTCTATGCTGTGGCAACAGAGACAACGTCAGGTCTACTTTGCAGTCCTGTATTCTAGTATTGAAGCAAGTTATAGAAAATGCAACATCACATCATATTCTATAGCTCTTAGTCCGTAAATGCAGAATTACGAGGGAGCCATAAAGCTGTCTCTGCTTCTGTAGCATACAGAAGCAGCTTGCTCTTTCCCTTTTCCTCTCCCCATACAAGTCCATTATGCAGCATCTAAAGTAAGTCGGCTTTGTAGTAGAAATGAACTAGGGTAGTCCTTTCTAATTAAAAGAACACTGTAGCACTAGGAATACATATCTGTATTCCTAATGCTACAGCTCTGAGGCTCTTTATTAGTTACCCCCCATGTAAAATAAAAAAGAGAATTAAATTAAAATGAACCAAATAACTATCCTATTCTCCAGTGCCGAGTCTCCGTCAGCGCTGCCGCAACCTCCTCCTCAGGTTGTGTCATCCTAGAGGCGTGCCTCCAGGATAATGTAGCAATCTAATGCTCCTCATATAGTAGTATTGGGGAATTTAGACGCATGCACGGCACTCGCCATGATGCGCCAACAATTCCTCCACAGAGAATATTTGCAAATTCATTGAATGCACGTGTGATGTCAGAGTATGTTACAGATTGAGAGCCAATAGAGGGCCTGGAGGTGTGACTTGAGGTGTACCTAGAGGGCCTGGAGGTGTGACTTGATGCCTCGCTTCCAATCCTTCTATTTAGTTTAATATTGAGTTTTGGGGGTAGGACAGTGGGGGCAGCACTGCAGGCACCATAACAACTTCAGTAAGATAAAGTTGCTAAAGTTCCTACAGTGTCCCTTTAGCAGACTCATTTTGGCTTTTGAAATAGATTTAGGCTGAATGGGATCAGAGATCTGACTCATAACATGTACTGCCATGCTCAATAGTGCTTTCCCATCATGTGACATGTGCATGTAGGTACGCACACTGATGTGTGTCTCCTGACAACCTCACTGAATAAACCATTATGATCCAGGATTTCCAAATAAAAAATAGTGTATGAAACCACAAATCCTACCCCAGACAGTGAAGCAAACAGTAGTTTGCTTCACAAATCTCAAAGATGAACCACTGTACTGTACTTTCAATAAGACTATTGCCCAAAACTTTACCTTCCATGTAAGTGCAAATTATCATTTATATTTGTCATACCAATCACTGAGACAATCTTTATATACCTTACATTGTCAGGTGTTTTCCTTTATAATGATAGTTCTACTGGTGCATCACACTTCACTAATAATTTACCTTGGATTTACTTGGTTGCTACAAGGATTCTATAACGTCTAAACATACAGTTTATCAGATTGACTTTTGTACTTTTCAGGGCCATAAAACAGATATTTCCTATGGCACTCCCCCCCTTTTAATATGGGTGTTTTTTGTTGCCCTTTTTTTTTCCTATGCTGTCAAGTACTTCTAAGGACCAATGAAAACTGTGAACAAGTGTCACGTTGTAGAAATATAAATGTAGAAATGATCGTGTTTGGAGCAATGAGTTTATCTGACATATGCTGGAGGTCAAATATAGACAATATGGCATCTATGGAATTTAATTAGAAGTACATGTGCAGGAAAGCAGGAACAAGAGAATTATTAGGTATGTTGTATTCCATTTCTGTTTTTAGATTATACTTTAGTGGCAGCAGATAATTTGCAAGAAAGGAAAGTGTGGGTTAGTGAATGCAAGAAGTGGAAAATTGGTTTGAGTTATGCCACAAGTGATACTGTAGATGAGCCATGTAGATGGCAGAATGAAAGCATTATTATGAATGTCAGGGCACCCTTGGCACCATAACCACATCATGTGCTGGCAAAAGTGAAAATGTGCAATGTGCTTATTGACTAAACTAGGACTAATAAAAGATGGAAGAGTTCTTGCCAGCCTCAGTGACTAATGAAAGATGGAGGCTGGCAAGCCTGAAAGAACAAATGACATAGGAGGCATTTCAGCAAATCCTACCATGTCTACAACTTCAGGTGATTTGATCCTGTTTACAAAGTAAACATTGTAACAAACAATATGCCTTTAGTAATATACCTGTGTTTAATTAACTTTAATAACCATGTGTGTTAATACAGGTTATAATACCTTTTCTTGTGGTGTTCACAATATCTCATAAAGTGCCCATGCAATTTCTCAGTACATAATCTACTTTTCTTTATTTGAACTCTTTTCATATCTTACAATAGCCTCCTTACTCCTCATATCAAAGCAAAGTCTCCTTCCACACCCACAAAAACATAACAAAGAAAAAAAAAACACCTGTAGGATGTGCAGTTTGTATTAGTTAGTATAGGCAGTGTGTGCAGCAGAGGCATAACTAGAAACCACCGGGCCCCAGTGCGGAAGTTGCCCTGCCCCACATGTGACTCATGCACTCCCCCCAGCCCTTCCATGTGTTTCATTCCCTCACTCCTCCCCCAGATTTCCCCATGTGTCTTATTCTCTCCCCTCTAGCCTCTCCATGTGTTTCATTCCCTCACTCCTCCCCCAGATTTCCCCACGTGTCTCATTCTCTCCCCTCTAGCCTCTCCATGTGTTTCATTACCTCCCTCCAGCCCCACTTGTCTCACCCTACCCCAAAAAGCTCCTCTATGTGTCTCATTCCCCTCTAGGCTCTCCATGTGTCTCATTCCCTCCTCCCACTCTCTTAGTGAGCACTTCTTGTCAGACCGCTCAGACTGTCACAGCGGTGCCCTCCTGCCGGCAACCTCTGGCAACGGGCTAGTGCAGCTGTGCACTGGCCCTGAAGGAATGCCGGCGGCACATGGTCATAGCTGCTGCCGGCCCCCTGGAGTGTTCCCTGCAACCGTGTTAGGTACACCACTGAAGGCAGCCAGAAGAATTGCATGCCATTTTCTCCTGGGCCCATTGCTGCAGTCTGTCATTTAATGGTCGCATGTCTGACCTGTTGCAGTGATTCGTAAGCAGTCACTCATGGTTTGGTTTGGTGAGAATTAGTCAAATGGGCACCTAAGTTAGCAGAGGAAGAAAATAAATAAACAGAACATACACAAAATGGTGCAATATGAAGACTTCCTTTCTGATGAGTATTACATAACTTTTATAGTGCTGTAAGCTTATCAGATGTTTCTTACAGTTTTGCTGCTTGATGCTTCCATATAGCCGTGATAAGCATGTATGGACAGATGTTTTACTTTTAAACATAGAATGTGATGGCAGATAAGAACCATTCGGCCCATCTAGTCTGCCCAATTTTCTAAATACTTTCATTAGTCCCTAGCCTTATCTTATAGTTAGGATAGCCTTATGCCTATCCCACGCATGCTTAAACTCCTTTACTGTGTTAACCTCTACCACTTCAGCTGGAAGGCTATTCCATGCATCCACTACCCTCTCAGTAAAGTAATACTTCCTGATATTATTTTTAAACCTTTGTCCCTCTAATTTAAGACTATGATAGAAACATGTGACCGTTTATAACGTCTACCACAGGCTTTCAACGGACTCAGGCAGCAAAAGATTGGATGTAAGTAGATAGACACTTATGGTCTCTGGACTTCTGTTTGTTTCTATATCCACTTTTAATTACGAATGCTGTATGGCTACAGCCTTCCCTCAGATTGGAACCCTTCACAATTATTCCATCCACTCTTTAGAATTAGTGGTTAGTTTTGCAAAACCAAAAAGAGCCCTATAAACAGCAGCCTTTACCTGTCTTAGAACCCCGCTGCTTTTGTCAATTTATCAACAGGTCATTTTTTTTTCTAGTTTTACCGGAATCAGGCCATTGGTCCCACCTTTGGGTGGTGGAACCTAGCACATGGCTATACACCCATTGTACATACATATGCATGCAAGAAATGTTTAGTTTCTGGTTATTCATGACTCAATGTTCCACAGTGTTACTCTTCTGTTGGTGTTGTGAAATCGGTATTTTAGTGAAATATTTTCCATAAACAACTGTGACTTTATTGTGCATTGTGTGGGAGGAAATGATAAGATTTTGAAGGGGGACAATTTTTTAAATTATCTTTAGACTTCTTAATAACTGAATATTTTGAATATTCTAGATGCTTCCTTGTTAAACAGCTGCTAGGTTACTGTAGCTAGGGTAGACTTGTGTAGTGTTCTTGGTTTAATCATTATACCATTCTTTGTTAGCTGAAAGAGCAAGTAGCACGTGCCCTCCATGACTTGACAACTGAGCCTGTGTTAATCGAGCGTGTGTACATAGAGCTTGTTTGGTCACGGTAATTGCATTTTAAAAGGCAAAAATATGCTGCATTACCTTGAGGTGGATTTATGATTATTTTAATCCTGTTTTACATAGTATAGTTTGGCGATCAGGTTGTGATGGTAAAATGATCCACTCTATAACTAGGTGATAGACGCCCTTCTGCACATAGCATGGTGGAGAGTCGTTGCTTTTTGGTTTAATGTTCCCTGACCGGCCTGCCCTTAGGCTTGTGTGTGTGTCTAAAATACGTCAGTCCTGCATTCACAGTTTAGACTAGAGTTTTCTGCCTCAAATCAAACGCACCTTGGATTACACCATCCGGTACATGCTTCGTTCCCTTCCCCTGATAAAACCTTACCTATTATCCATTAAACCCTTGAAATGTCATGCCCTGTTTAAAACCAGCTGCATTTAGAGTCATCAATAAAGCAGATACAGTGTAATCATCAGTAGTCCTTATAATGATGCTAATAGATGTAATTCTTAATTTAAAAACAAACCAATTTGCAACAAAAACTGGGGGGTTGCTGCTCCACCTTTCCCTCCTGCCTCAATTGTTGGCTACTACTAATACTTAACCCCCAGAGAGTTCATAATCCCCCTTCCTGGGGTGAATATTCTAATTTGGTTACTGACAGAGTTTACAGATTTAGTGAATATCCCAATTAAAATGCGGAATGTTCCCCCGGAGTTTGGGGGAGTGATCTCTAGGATAAAGGAAAACAGAATCATGGAAGATCTGACTGCTAGATTAAGAGGAACAACCGTAACCTTCCAGAGGGTTTGGGAACCATGGGACAATAGTGCAATGGGCTCTGGTCACGATTGATGGGCCGTATATATAGTTTAAATCGGGATCCGACACTGCAAGGTCAGAGTCGGAATGAAATACCTCAGCCTCGTTCGGGGCTTGCGGTTCACATCACAACATTGAAATGGCATTTTAGGCAGATTAAGCATTATAATTCAATGTAGTGATTATGGTGCCAAGAGTCAGTGGGTGCTAACCCCCAGTTTTTTGTTAAACCATTTTTTTTTTTTAGCAGTTTCTCAAAAGCCGAGGTTGTCCCTGGCACCAAGTAAACACTCACTCACCAGCTGATTTCAAAATAATGAATTTACACTTCTTCATTATCAGTATCAGTTTTGTTCAACCTAAACAACAAAAATAGAATGCTTTAACAATGTGCAGCTGGCACCTGTACGTGACTGATACCCAGTTTAAAAACATGCTGCAATATCAGATTTAGATTCTTAATTTAGGAGCAGTGAGACATATGTTTAAATGGATTTATGGTGCAAATTGCTCTATGTTGAGCAATAGCTGTGGAAACCACGGAATGTTAACGCTGATCGCTCACATTAAGCATTTCGGACCATATTTGTTCTACATGGTCCACCGAGTTTTTGACGTGGTTCAACATCATGCTGACTTACAGCTGTTGCTGAACTAGAGCTGCAGGCACTCTTAATCATTCCCTAGCTGGCTGAACTTTATGTGTCTTTGAATACAGGCGATCCCACTCTGGACAGTCTTATTCATCTTCTCTAGTGCCAAAAAGCGCACTCGATGCAGTACCATTACTGACAGTTTCCAATGATGTAAATGAACAAATACACTGAATCCTGAACGAACCGACTGGATCACCGATTCATCATCCAGAGATTATTTGAGTTTGCTAAAATACAGTTTGCAATTCATGCGTTATATAAGTCCAGTTGGTGTCAGGTTTATTAGAAAAGTATAGCTAACAAGATAAATGTGTAAAGATATGGCCAAGTTTCAGGGTATTAATGACAGTTTCAGTTCTTCTCACACAGAGATCAAACACTATAAAGACAAGGAGGGAGCAGCATTAGCCAGAAATGTAAAAGAGGGAGTTTACATTGTTTACATTGAGGTTCACTTGAAGCCTAGCCGCCTTGCCTTGCCAGTTCAAAAACTTGTGCCTATAGGACTGTGTACCCACAAGGAAAACAGTAATTCATTTATTTGCAGTGACCTCTATACATCAAGGATTAATAAGCTACACCCTTTATATTGCGCAAACGTATCCACTAAACACGCTTCAGCATACCGGTATTCATCTTACATGGTTGATTGCAGAATTATTTGAAAGACATTTCAAGACTTTGGGAGGAAAATGCAAACATAACATGTGATTACATGCTCAAATAGTTGTTTTTCCGCTTTCATCCGAAAACATGCAAGCACACTTTTATATAAATCATGTGATTGCCATATTTAGAATTTAGACAGGGTTTCAATGCTAGGAGGAGTAGCATAAACTTACCTCAATAAATGTCAGTAGTATGTTAAAGTGATACTCCAGAACTCTAAAGGAGTGTGTGAAGAGTATGTCCACTTTTTCATTTTACAAAATAAGATTTACAAAAAAAAATATTTCAGCAGAAATTAGCACTTTTATAAATTAACCTGGTTATCGGTCTTGTTACTTCCTGGTTTGGTTAGCTCAGTGGAGCTCAACTCAAAAGTCAGGCAATTTACCTTGTAAGACTTTTTACTGGGCTGCATTGAGAAGTCTGTGATTGGACAGCCACAGAAAGTGTGGGCAGGTTTAGAAGGGGAGGGCTTGCAATGGCTGCAGACAAGAGAACTTCAGTGTTTGCAGGCTGTTTTTAGAAATACCACCAATGAAAAAAAAATGCATAATTAAATGCATGCATTTTTTCATGGAGGTTATATTAAAGGGAAACTCCAGTGCCAGGAAAACAATCTGTTTTCCTGGCACTGCAGGTCCCCTCTCCCTCCCACCCCCCATCCTCGGTTGCTGAAGGGGTGCCTTCTAGTGGCTGTCTAGCAGACAGCCACTAGAGGTGGAGTTAACCCTGCAAGGTAATTATTGCAGTTTATAAAAAAAAAAAAAACTGCAATAATTACACTTGCAGGGTTTAGGGTAGTGGGAGTTGACACCCAGACCACTCCAATGGGCAGAAGTGGTCTGGGTGCCTGGAGTGTCCCTTTAACTAAACAGTGATTTTTATTTATTTGGTTAGTGGAGTATCCCTTTAAGTTAAAGTTTGTCTAGAACACTAAGAAAAAATTAATTTTAGGGAAAGTATGCACTTTCATGTTCAGGTTTACACAGGTGTAATATGTTCTGGATGCTAGAAGGCAGATAATGCGAGATACAGAGAGAGAGAGGGAGAGAGAGAGAGAAAGAAATCGCAATTAAAATGGACTACTAAATGGTTAATTGTGGGTATCAGATAACTCAATTTGTATTATTTTTTAAAATATATTTTAACTACTTTGCCCTTTGCTTGTGGGACATTTATTTATTCAGGGAAACAACTGATGAATGAGTGCACTTATATGGCCAATCTGCCTTATTATAGAGTGTTCTGAATCAGATCTCTTCCAAGTCAATTCAGGGGCTGTACAGCAAATTATGAAGGATAGAAATATCTACTAAAAAAGACTAAACAGTTGAGTCTTTTGCATATAATAATGTTTGAAATATTCTGAACCTGAGACCCTTGATAATATTAAGTTAATTGGCGTTTCATCACATTCATGAGTCGCCACTTGTTCTACACCCCGCAGTCTCAAACAAAAGAACATCTGTCAAGTCAGGCACCTTACGTAACCTTGCACTGGACATCTGTGTTAACACAGACTTTTCTCTGTAATTTCGAAGTAAGAAAAAATAAATAATGATTCCTTATCTTATCAGTCAGCCCATTCACTTGGCGCACAAATGAGAAGAATTCAGTTTGTTCAGTCCCAGTATGAGAGCTATTTTCTCAGTCTGAATGATCAGTTTAACTGTTTTTTCGAGGTCTCGTGAAAAAAAAAAATGTGAAATTGACATTAAAATGATTTGCTGCACATGTATGTTTGCATAATCATGCCACACAATCACAAATGGATTGCTGTTCGAGGAGGAAGCATGCACAGAATGCTCGCACAACGTGGCAGTAAAGCTAAAGGTCCATGGACCACCGTCATGCAAATAACAATTTGATCAGATTCCTCTAAATAGGGAGCAGGTAGTGGTTATGCGTTGGGCTTGGGTTGCCAAATACACCATGTTTTTCTGGACGCATATCACATCTTCCTGTTGACAGACAGCAAACTAAAAGTATTGCCCTGGTGCATGTAGAATTTATATGCTAATGGATTCTCAGTAATTAAAAGGTTACTGCAAACACTATGACCACTTCAGTGCACATTAAGAGATATATGCCTCTGCTGCCTGAGGTGTAATTCTACCTTTGTCAGTGTCATTTCAGAACTGGCGTCTGTCGCCAGCACAAACAGACAATTGCAGCAGGGACACCATAGGCACTCAGATTACTTAAGCCCACTGAAGTTGCTTGGGTGCAGTGTCCCTGTCACTTTAATCCTGCCATGTAAATCACTACAGTTTTTGAGAAAAAGCAATGATTACATTCCAAGACTAAAACTGCCTGTAGTGGCCGTCAATCATAGGCTTTTCCTGGTGGTTAAATGACCACTATAGGCACCCAGACCACTTCAGCTTAATGAAGTGGTCTGGGTGCCTGGTCCATCTAGGATTAACCCTTTCTGCTGTAAACATAGCAGTTTCAGAGAAACTGCTATGTTTACATATGGGTTAATCCAGCCTCTAGTGGCTGTCTCATTGACAGCTGCTAGAGGTGCTTCCGCGCTTCTCACTGTGATTTTCACAGTGAGAAGACGCCAGCGTCCATAGGAAAGCATTGAGAATGCTTTCCTGTGGATTGGCAGAATGTGCGTGTGGCTCGTGCCGCGTATGAGCATTCAGCCAATGATGGGGAAAGGAGGAGGAGAGTTCCCAGCGCCAAGGGAGCCCAGCGCTGGAAAAAAGGTAAGGGATCAGCCTCTTCCTCACCCTAGAGCCCGGCGGGAGGGGGGCCCTGAGGGTGAGGGAGACCCAAGGACCATATAGAGCCAGGAAAACTAGTATGTTTTCCTGGCACTATAGTGGTCCTTTAAGTGACTTTTGGTCAGCTCACTGACACTGGGCATCCTCACACTCTGCATGAGGACATCCAGTGTCAGTTTGAAGCAATGCTTTCCTCTGGGGAGGTTCTAATGTGGTTTGAACACTTGCTGCTCATGCGCATTAGCCCTCTCATCCCGTCGGGTGACGGCAGAGGATGCAGAGTGCTGATCCAGCGCTGAGAGAGATCAGCGCAGGAATCGGATAAGAGTTAAAACATTTTTTACCCCTTGCATTATGGGGGCAGAACAGAGGGAACTATAGTGTAAGGCAGGCATAGGCAACCTTCGGCACTCCAGATGTTTTGGACTACACCTCCCATGATGCTTTACCAGCATTATGGGTGTAAGAGCATTATGGGGGATGTAGTCCACAACATCTGGAGTGCCGAAGGTTGCCCATCCCTGGTGTAACGAATACAACTTTGTATTCATTACACTAGACTACAGAAACCCTTTACTTATACAATCAACAGTTTTTTTTATCGAGCATAGGAATATAGAAACTTATAATAAGCTCTAACTCTTACACTGTATGAAGTCCATTATATTCCTGTAACCTGAGTTTTTCCTAAAGGGAACAGAAAGAATTTTGAAAATGTAATTCATAAAACTTTGGCACACAAAGAGGTTATGTGGGGACCCAAAACAATTCATCCTGAAGAGAAGGGAATCTTGTGATGTGCATATTTTTAAAAGTCCATCATGAATATCCACCCAAACAGATAAATTAATAAAAAAAGCAAATAAAAACAATAAAGTAATGTGTTTATTAATAGATATGGCATTCAGTGCCTGCTTTTTAAAGGAACACTCCAACATAAAAAAAAAACAATTCATTCAATAATACTACACAGATAAAACCCAGATTGATTTGTTGTGGTGTGAATTAAAAAGAATTTGAACACATGACCGCATGGAAATCTTTGTCATTATGGTTATAAGCTGTAAGTTGCGAGATCTGCGTGCCTCTTCCTTTCTGATACGTTATCAGACCTGCGTGTCTAAACCTCTTACAGTTAAAATGGAATATCTTATCTCTTAATTTAAGTGCAAGACCTGCGAGTCTCAAACCCTTGCCATGATATATGAATATACGTTAAACCAATAAAAAAAACTATATTTACAAATAAAAGGAATTTGAAAAGTACAAATTGCTCCAAATGCTTTTTTTGCTCAACTCTACCAATTTGTTAGCAGCCCTTTACTAATCAATGCATTTCCATGAATGCTTTATATGTGCTGTCCATCAGAATGCAGATAATAAGTGCCTAAGAGAACCTATAGCTAGGAAAAGAAAGTTTTCTTAGCACTTTAGCTCCCTATATTGCCTCCCCCTCCATGGTGCTGAAGTGGTTAAAATCTCCTTTATCACTTACCTGAATCAAGCTCCGCCTCCTCTGATGTCAGCCACAGGGGGGAGGGGGGAACGGACCTAATACACATATGCCGCAAACGCATTAGGACTTCCCCCATAGAAAAGTATTGTGTAATGCTTTCCTATGGGGTTTGAGTGACGCTGGATGTTCTCATGCAAGGCACGAGTACATCCAGCGTTAGGCGACCAAAAGTTGCCTAACCACCCAGAAGTCCATCTAGTGGCTGTCCTTCATG
>OW240919.1:92165907-92300767 GCA_933207985.1 Pelobates cultripes
ATTTGTCATAAATCATACACCAGGTTTATTCATTATGTATTGCAATACTCCCACATTCCCATTGATGTGCTGTGATTCACATATCAACAAGCATACTAGAACACGTAGATTGTCACTTTCCACATTTGTTGACGTATCTCACTATGCACATACACAGCCTGAATTGAGAATAATGGACATTTACATGATCTTGCGTGATCTCGGTTGTGGGAAAAGGTCAGGAGAGTGACCAGAAAGGGTATGCGAGAAATGTTAAATGAAGAACAGAATGGGGATTAAAACAAAAGGGTAATAAGAAGGAGGGATTAACACAGCAGTAAAGAGCAGTAGCCATCTGGCTTTACAGCAGACCTCAACTGAAGCTGCAATGAGGCTCTACAGTGTTTCCCATCACTCACACACGCCATTCGGTGACGATCTGATCCCATCTGATGGGACCATAATTAACCCTTCAAATTCTGTTTAAAATATATTTTTTTTTTTTCTCACCAACAACTGACTTGATTAAATGTTACAGTAAACTGAATGAGATGTGATTTGTAAGTATGTAAATTTAGATGCTGCAAGTTTCAAGCATTCTACTTACTTTGGATGCTGCTCATTAAGTAGTGCTCAACAGGCACTATTATGTAAAGGGATACTATAGTGCCAGGAATACAAAGCTATGTTTCTGCCACTATAGCTCCCTCTGCCTATCCCCTCCCCCTCCCTCCCCCAAGCAGGCGCAATTGTGCGTGAGTGGCAAGTGCCACTCACGCATTAGGCCTCCCCATAGGATAGCGTTGATCAATGCTTTGCTATGGGGAAATAGCTGACGCTGGATGTCTTTATACAAAGCGCAAGGACGTCCAGTGTCCGTTAGACAACCACTGGAAGCAGACTTAGTGCTGCAATGTAAACATTGCAGCACTAAGTGTAATAGGGAAACTGTACCCAGACCGTTTTGTAAAAATTAATTATGAATTCATTTTGAATTCTTGACTTATGGTCTGTTGTTGCGCTATTTTAAAAAAAAAAAATAATAATTTTTTTTGTTTGGCTAATAAGCCAAGGGGGTATTTTGGTTTGTATAAAGGCATATCAGTATGGTGCACATGATTGCTGCACTGGCAAGCACTTTGGTAAACTAGCATGTGAATGTGTAGATTTCTACTCCCTTTAAAGGACCACTATAGTGCCCTGAATGTGCCCCCAGGATTCCCCTCCTGCCGGTCTCTGGGGAGAGGAAAGGGGTTAAACTTACCTTTCTCCAGCGCCAGACGGGGAGCTCTCCGCCTCCGATCCTCCTCCTCTCCTCCTTTTCGGCTGAATATGCACGCATTCAGCTGGTCTTATAGGAAAGCATTTACAATGCTTTCCTATGGACGCTTGCGTGTTCTCACTGTGATTTTCACTGTGAGAATCACGCAAGCGCCTCTAGCGGCTGTCAATGAGACAGCCACTAGAGGATTTGAGGGCTGGATTAACCCATTTATAACCCATTATGTTTATAAAAAAAAAAAAAAAATGGGTTAACCCTAGCTGGACCTGGCACCCAGACTACTTCATTAAGCTGAAGTGGTCTGGGTGCCTAGAGTGGTCCTTTAAGGAGATTTGGAAGTTTACATCTGTGGCACAACACAGAAATATCCCAGTATGACAGGGTGTAGATCCACAGTGTGGACTTCTTGATGAGATGAGGGAAGAGTTGAAGGTTTCTAATTTATGTTTGTGGTGATATCCTGTGTTTGAGATGGACTTCATTAAAAGACCACTATAGTAATTTTGACCACTTAATTTTTTTTTTTTTTAAATTTAAAAAATGTTTGTGGTAATTTTTTTAAAGTATTTTATTTTAATAGTTATGTTGCAACTATAGATTTTTATTTGCCTCTTTTTTGCTTTACAGGAATTCATTTTTTTGCTCCATCACTATTATTAGGGTGAGTGGCGGTAGGTGGGGTATTTTTCATGGGGAGTGACTATGGGTTTGGAGACCCCAACTCACCGGGGTGGTATAAATTTTTAATTTCTTTTTATTTTTTTTTTTATTTTTTTTATGGGGGTGAATCATATTTAGGGCCCACACATGCTGCCAATGGATGGGGCTGTGGAGGGCCATTCTGTCCACCCCCACTTTATTACTTGGGGGGGGGCCATCTGGCACTAATTTGTAAAGGCTGGCGGGGATACTATATTTAGGCCACGGGTGGGGGTTGGAGGGGGACACTATATCCCCATTTATTTTAATGGCCCCCACTTGCGGGTCATGGGTGGGACATTGTTTATTATTTACTGAGAGGGACATAATTATTAGGTGCCCCTGGGTTTGCCCCAGCATGGGGTCGTGTGCCAAGGCCTCCTTTATTCAATACAGATGATAGCTGCCTCTTCCTGACAGTCACAGGAAGGGGGCATATTTTAACACTCGATGCCTGTTAAGACATGCCCCTTTCCTGTGGCTGTCATTGAGACGCAGCTATCATAGCTTCCTCTCCTACTTTGTGTTTATTGGATGGCTTGGATCAATAGGGTGTTTCCATTGGTTCACCGTAATTCTGAGTTCGATTCCTCAAACAGCACAGCGGAAACCACATACTCTGCCTCACCTCAGGGCAACCTGTCAGAAGGGATACAGCATGCACCTGTTACAATTTTAACAGGTGCGTCTTGGTCCATTTTCTGACGGCTAGCGCCTTGCCACATTTTAACAGGCTTGCGCTGCTTCTTTTGGTAGACTTACTGCTACAGGTAAGGATGATTTATTTATTTCCCCATCTCAGAACAGATTGGCTCTGCCTCCCCTCATTTTAAGTCACTGCTAAAAACAGTTTTTCTTGTCTGCAGCCTTTGCAAGCCCTCCCCTGCTTATCCAGCCCTAGACTGTCTGTCCAATCAAAAACCCTTATTGCAGCCCAATGAGAGGTCTTTACAAGGCAGATGCTCATATTCATAAGTCTGCAATTGCTACCTCTTGAATTTAGCTGCACGGTGTTAAACAACCAGGAAGTATTCTGGACCAGTTGTCTGACAGCTAAGGGGGTGTAATAAGGTTAATTTGTAAAAGTGACAATTTCTATTAAAATCTGCATTTTTGGAAATGGGGGGCGGGGGAGGGGAGACACACAAACTCTTCACACATAAACCCCTTCAGCAAGCTAAAGTGTTTTAAGGGTCTGGAGTGTCCCTTTAACTCCCCAGGGTAAACAATACAATTTCTGCAAAACTGCAGTGTTTTACCTTTAATGTTTAAAATGACCGAAGAACTGCACCCAGGGTACTTCATTTAAGTCCACCTCTAGTGGCTGCCTTCCTAAATAAAGAACCCTGTCTGCAAATGAAATGCTGCTGAAAGGAGCAGGGCATTTAGCCACGCATGCGCACATCCAAACCATTGCTTCTCTATGAAACAATGGATTGGTGCAAGATTGTAAACACGCCAGCCAGCATGCTGACGTCTTAAAAGGTAGAGAAGTCAAAGGCCTGGAACTTTATTTTAGGGTTTGTTTTTCTTGGTTTTTGTTTTCCTAATGCAAAGCTATAATCCAAAAAAGAACAATTATATATAGACTATAGGTTCCCTTTTTAATTGTCAATACTGTTTGTTTATACTCCTCATGTACTATTTCTCTATCCGATCATACTATAATTGAAAAAGAAGAAACCATGTTTAAACATTTATTGAAAATAAAAAGGAGTCACTGGCTAAACATGGAAAGGTTTTGCATAAACATCATATGTAGCCTTCAGTATCATAATTTCCTGTCGGTCACATGCCATCTTAATGCAGTTTTCTGCAATTTGATTAGAGTAGATAATGTGACAGATGCCTTGTGATTCTCAGGAGATCCTTAGCTCTGCTGAGGCTTTGTTCCCGTTTAACCCATTCCAACTAAAGTTCAGAAACAAGGAAAATATTTTTCTTTCATTGTGTAAGAGAGACCCTGCTGGATGTCCCCTTCTGTAGCAACAACACACAGGGATTTTTATTTAAACTTTTTACATTTGTGTTTAATTTATTTTCTGTGTGTATGTGAATGTTTATATCTTTTATTTTTTTTTCTATGGCAAGTAAATGTCTGCTGCCAGTTTTTTTTTTTTTCGTTATACCCAAACAAGTCGTGCAATGAATATTTTACAATCCAGTATAATGAAGTACTATTTTCGGCTTTAAATACAACATCTGACACCAGCAGTAAAGATGACGGAGTACATCATTGTGTGACCACATGTTGCAGAAAATAGATCACTTACAGTACTGATTGCTTACAGTAAGATATGCAAGGTTCGGGAGTTACACTTGCCCACTAGCCATTGGAAAGTGGCAGCAGTTCAGTCATGGCAGGTGGAAATGTAACTCTGGCTAGTGACCTCCCACTGCCTGTGAGGATCCCCAGTGCTGTCTGAATGAAGATCACTCTGATACCTGCAGCCTTGAAGAGTAAGTTTAAACCTTGAGATCAGGCATGCAGGTGTTTAAAGATCCTGCGTGAAAATGGAATGGCCACTTAGTTAACGAATGCAAGGTTGTATTGCGCGAAGGATAAATAAATAAGCTGGACAGTGCATACTTTCACAGGGTCTTGAGTGGGTCAGGTAGTGGTTGTTAAAGAGACACTGTCACTACAGAGAGGTAAACTAAAAGTTGGCATTTGTACTACTTATACAATATATGCAATGTGTTGTTTTTGTTTTTTTTAATTGTTTTTCTTTTGAAACTATTATAAATTTGTTTTATTTTTATTTTACAAGCTGTGTTAAGGGATCCTATAGTGCCAGGAAAGCAAAGCTGTTTTCCTGGCACTATAGGTTTAATAGGGCCCCTCCCTCCCGCGGGGCTGATGGGGTTAAAAACCCTTTAGCCACTTACCTGAATCTAACGCCGATGTCACGCTCCGCCCACGCAACGGCCGCACGCACATTAGACCTCCCCATAAGAAAAGCGTTATTCAGTGCTTTCTTATGGGAAAATCTGACACTGCTAAGTCCTCGTGTGTAAACATTGCAAAAGGGAAACCGCACCCAAACAACTTTAATTAGCTGAAGTGGTCTGGGTGCCTACAGTGTTCCTTTAAGCATACTCAGCAGAGCATGTAAATTCATTAACCTCCAAAGTGCCGTATGCAAGGTGCATGTGGCCATACAGTACTCGAGAAAGCGCAGAGTATACATGCGCACATACAACATTTTTCTGTAGGTGCCATAGTGTGCCCAAGCATCATGGGGTAACATTAGGAGTGCAGCATGAGTTGGCAATGTGCGCTATTGGAATCAAGCACACATTTAGTGCACATCTCCAGTGAACAGCTCCGTGCTTCCAATCCCACATGGTACAGGCATGAATCTTTTTTTATTTTTTTTTATTTTTTTACAAGTGTGTTGTTTGTGTGTGTGATTTTATTTTACTTTTCTTTTTTTATATATATATAAAACCAAGGCCTTTGATTTCAGATCACACAGTCTTACTAATGGTTTGTAGCATCTGCAGCACTCCATGAAAGCAGAGGACCAGTCACTTTGTGACCTGACTGCAGAAAAGTGCAGTGTCACCAAGTCAATGTTCCTGCTGGTAGCACTGGTTTCCATGGTGACTGCTACACCTAGGCCACTTTTCAGAGCATGACTATATTTATATCTCCTAATGTACCTTCTGTGTTTGGATATTGGTTGTCTGTCATAATGTATGTTATTTCTCCTTGTTAATAATTTTATCTATTTTTTTTTTTTTTTTATGTACACAACAGCTTGAAAATCTATAGACTGGCAGATGTTCTATATAAAATAAATTACAGTACTTATCCCTGTGACGAAGTGCCCTTCGCCACTTGGTCCTGGAGAGGCCTACTTGCCAGCCTCCTCCCCTGTGACTATGACTCTTTCATGTATCTGGCTTTAAAGCCCCTAGTCTACCTTCAGACAGACCATTTATGTAGGCTGCTTTATTTATCTTATGTTTTAGTCACCCTGTACCCATTATAGGTGCAGGGTGTGTGTAATGTAATTGTTTATAGTGTGTGTGTGTACTGTGAAATGTATTGCCTTCTCTCCTGTACTGCTGAGGTTTGCTACCAACTAGGTGAGTTTGGCTATGTAGCTTGTCTAGTGCCCTCTGTTGGTAGCAACAGCAATATGCACTACCTGAATTGCAAGACTGGTTTATTTGCATATTCGGGTAGATTTGCATATTGCTAATTCTGCAGGCAGGTGAGATATTTAATGTTAAATATTGTCTCCCCCCACCCCTTTAAAAATGTACCATTGTGTTGTGATAAGTCACTGTGTGTTGCTTGATGTGTTTTGACTGTTTGTGATTTTATTGAGGTTTCACAACAATGTTATTGTTGTGACTGTATTGGCTGGTCCCAAGGGAATAAAGGTTTTGACAGTTCTTCTTGATCCCTCTAAATGTAGCCTTGTCTCGTTATTGGAGGGAGCTGTTATAATCACATTGGGGATTGCTATGCTCTGCATGCTCCCCTGAGCTTGAGTCACTTAGCTCGTTTAAGAGCTTGTTCCTGACACGCTCTCCTGGGAGGAGGGGTCTTCACCACACAGTCCTGGATGCTGGAGATTCATACAGGGTGGAAGGGAGAGTTCTTTCCCACACAGTCCTGGAGGACAGAAGCTGCTCCAGGGTGGAAGGAAGACGGCGATACTCCAGTCAAGATACGGCGGTTGTGGAGTCTGCGGTGGTTGTGGTGTCTGCTGCAGCGCTTGGAATCCTCAGGAAGCGCTAGGAGCATCCATCAACGGAGGGTACTCAGTCGGAGTACAAGGAGCTCCGTTACAATCCCTATCTGCTTTCAGTGTCTGACAAAGGAAAGCAACTAGCTTGAATTATTTCTGTATTTGCGATTATGTGGACACAAAGTGACTCTGGTCCAGCTTCATTTGGTGGTCAAAAAAATGTCCAGTAGAGGTCTCAGAGCAAGCAGTAGTTTGACCTATACCCAGGTCTTTGTGATGCCAATGCAGGGTGGTTGAAAGGTTAATTGCTGTGAAACTTCCAAAACAATTTAAATGACTGTTCCTCTACTGTGGTGTGCTAGACTTTTCCTCTGAATTTGTGTTGGTTCCAGAGATCCAAAATAGGAGCAAAGAAATTCGAATCCACCATTCACATCTTCTGTAATGTGAGTGCTTTGTTGTTGTGACAGATTAGAGGTGGCAAGGTAAAACCCAAGCAAGTATAGAATTCCTGCTTGTCAAATTTGTGCCCAGACAGCAGAACTTGTTATGGATTAATACATAAATCTAAAACCAGCTCTCTAATTTTTTTTTTAAAATAATTTTTACATTTTATCTATACAATGTGCTAGCAATGAAAAATTAGACTACTTTTTATACGCGAGAAAGGTTTAAAATATCTACGCATTCAATGAATATGTCAGAAAAAGTAAAGGAATATGACTTGAGTGGTTATGGGGCACATTAAGAGCAGTGAGCTGAGAAAAGAGCTTTGACTTGTTTATACATTGTGAAGAATTGGGGGTGGTAAAGATGTAACGCGAAAGAGGGGAATGGGAGTGGAGTAACCCAAAATCAGAAGACTCACTAGAGGGGGAAATGATAATTTAAATTTATGTATAAGTAAAGAGTCATGTGTTACGGCAAGGGTGATATAACTCCGCTGGTAACTATTTGCTTGACAACAAAAGCGTTGGAGAGAGATGACATACACTACCATTATCACAAGGACAAATAGCACACTTCAGGGACAGGCATATACTTGTAGCAAAAAAAACAGTTGGAATGGGTGGAACTGTGGCATAAGGATAAATTTTATCACATGACAGGAGGCTTTCTATTTTGCATAATCTTTCTTTACTAACTCCATAGCAGCAAAGAAAAGAGTGACATAACTAAGAACCAATCACAATGCAGTATAGAGTATAAGAGGTGTAACATATGACTTAATTTCCTCTTTCTTTGCTGCTCCATCACAAGATAAGTACAGATTTGGTTTATCCTCTCTGTCCTTACACTTCTACTGTGTTTTTTATCATACTTTGTAGCTATTATTTCACTGAATTTCTGTTACTATTATCTTTTGGGGCTATTCCCCTATGTTTCTGGGGCCCCATTGGCTCTGGGACCTTTCTAGTCCTTTTTCTCCCCTATCCCGTTTACAGGAGGTCTTACCGGCATTCTCGCCGTCTTCACCTCTACTCCCCAGAGCCAGATCTCTCTTTGCGGTATTTCCCGCCTTTCAACGTCGTTCGCACGCTCTTTTCGATTCGCAAACAGCACTATCTTACCGTTCATTCGGCGTTCGGCTAGTTCATTGCGCTGGAAATGCCCTCCCCATTTCAACTGCCTTCAGTCCGGCGGCCATTTTAAATGGCTACTGCTGTCCTGTTGCAGACTCCAGTCAATTCTAACTGCCAGATACTCTGGATTATTCTTCAGAATTCTGCATCCTTTTCACAGCTCACTGTGGGACCAGTATCAGGTTAGTGCTTTGCACGTGGGGTCAGTTTAAGCCAGTTGGATTATCCTTATTCTGGCAGGGGTGAGCCCCCATTCATGTGCTGCTGAACGGACCTGTCCATGCAGGATTCCAAATTCCTGGGTGAGCCCCAGTAACAGCCCTCAATATCTTACTTGACATACCAGTCACATAACCTCTCAGGTTAACCATTACCTACTTCTATACCACCCCCTGGTCCCCAGGCCTCTCCAATTTTTTTTTTGTGTGCCATTAGTGCCCTCACGCGTATTCACCGGGTGAGCCCCGAGTGTGATTATAAGACCATGGAAGAATCTCAAAGCCCCTCAGATCTCCAGGCCATGACTGCAGCAGCTGTAGCTGCGTCTATGGAAAAGACCTTTGCTAAATCGTTCCAATCAGAACAGGACGCTTGTAAGCCCATTCCCAAGCGGGCTCACTATGGGCGGATTCTGAGGACTCCTGTCCCCCTAAGAGCCACTGGAAAGGCGAGGCCATGGGACCACGTAAGTCCAAAGGAAAGGCCCCTACTAAACGCAGAAGAGACACGAGCAGATCGTCCCAAAAACCCGCTCAGGCTTCCTCTGGGGAAGATGATGCAGGACCAGAACACGCTCTAGCCACGTCTGATGAATGGCAGGCGGCAGCCTCCGACCTGGAGGAATCCGACTGGGACTCCGCTGACAACTCTGACCCTTATCTCGTAAGGGAACAGACCCTGGGTGAGCCCCAGGAATCCGTGGCCACAACCTTGGATAACCCACAAGAAGGTTCAGAGATATTCCTGGACTACTCTGGCCTCCGAATGTTCGATCCTTGGAACATTCGCCTTCCCCGTTCGGAAGAATGGACGCCACCCGAACACTTGACCAGATTCACGCACTTCTGGCTCCGGAAGTCTCTGAACAAGGAAGTGAGAAAGCGTATGAGATCTGAATAAGGCGCAAACATCAATGCGGAAAGTATTCCGCGGCCCCAACACCTGAGGTGTTTTTGGGAGGGCTGGTCGGCAGAGGGGCTGTGCCACCAGCCGCTTCTGGCCATCCGGGCCCCGCACAACCAGGACACCATTCTACCCGGAGTCATCTGCCCGCCATCGATTCCACCAGTTTAGGGGATCGGACCGTGGCGGCCGAGGACGCTCCAGAGCGAGATTCTCCAACGGTAAGTCACCATTCTACCCTACCTCTAACCTCTTGCCATATCGCAGGTCGTGTTTCTCTTTTTTTCCAGAATTGGGCAGACCTATCCTCCGACACATGGATACTTCAGACGGTGCGGGGCTATCAAATAGAATTTGAGACAACACCACTCCAACAGACCCCACCACGCCCAATCCAACTTACACGGGCGGACGCTTGTTTGATAGTCTCTGAACTTCAAGACTTACGTTCCAAGGGTGCCATCCAACCAGCTCCGGGTTCTATAGCAATATATTCCTGGTCAGGAAGAAAACCGGGGAATTACGACCCGTCATCAACCTCAGGGAGCTTAATTCCCACGTGGTGTACCGCCACTTCAAGATGGAGGGTATCCACCTTCTCCGGGACCTGTTTCGAGACAGCGATTGATTCACGCGTCTAGACTTCAAGGACGCATACCTTACCATCCCCATGCACGAAAGGAGCCGCTCATATCTCAGTTTCTACTGGCACAGGACACCTTGGCAATTCACATGTCTCCCATTTGGCCTCAGTTCGGCCCCATGGTGTTTCACCAAAATGATGAAACCGGTAATGGTGAAACTGAGGGCCCAAGGCATAAGATGCATTGTCTACCTCAACGACATCTTGATATTCGACGAGGATGCAAGGTCCCTAGAGAGGCACACAGACTGTGCTGTGCACCTACTCGAATCACTGGGCTTCGTTATCAACTGCCCCAAGTCATCACTGATTCCCGCTAAGTCGATCGAATTCCTTGGATTCGAGATCGACTCAACATCGTGCACTCTACGCCTTCCGGCCGCAAAGATTGCCACCATCCGCAGAGAAATTCGTAAGGTCCTTCTACTGACATCCATACCTTTACGACTGCTGGCACGGATCATGGGCCTTCTCTCGTCATCCATCCATGCCATCTTCCCCGGACCCCTGCATTACAGAGCCATGCAACGCCTCAAGGCAAAATTCCTTAGAAAAATCCAACATACAACCAACCGGTCCCTATGTCGGACGAGGTTCGGGAGGAATTGCACTGGTGGCTGAACTGCATGCAGGCCTGGAACGGCCGGGCCATATTCGGAAACCGGCCAGACTTCATACTGGAGTCAGACGCCAGCCGTTTCAACTGCGGCATCTTGCTCCGGATGGACAATGTCTCGGCGGTAAGATACATCAACCGACTCGGAGGCACCCATTCCCAAGCACTAGTAGAACTCACGAAGGAAATCTTCGATTATTGCCTGCCTCGCAACATCACGCTGTTAACGGAACACCTACCAGGGGAATCCAACATGACAGCAGATTGGGACTCACGCCACTGGCGGGACGCCAGCGAATGGCAACTTGACCCCCATATTTTCACGATACTGGATGCACAAAGGGGTCCCTTCTCCCTAGATTTATTCGCCTCCCGCAACAACCGTCAGACGAAGGACTTCTTCAGCTGGCTCCCAGACCCGGAGAGTCTAGCAACGGACGCTTTTCTGCAACAATGGCCACAATACGGAGCTTACGCATTCTCAATGATTACGAGGGTTTTTCACCGGATCCGCATACAGAGGGTGATGCTGACCCTCATCATGCCTCTTTGGCAAAGCCAACCATGGTTCCCGGATCTTCTGGAACTGTCGAACAGGGATCCACTTCTCCTACCAGATACTCCGACCATCCTCAGTAACCCGATGGGACTACCCCATCCGCTGGTCAGGGAGGAACGGCTTCCTCTGGTGGCCAGGACTCTTTCAGGGGTTCCTGGTGAACCGAGGATTTATATCAGGAAACTAGGGATCTCCTAGGATTCTTGGGCGCCAGGAACTAGGAGGTGCTACTTATCAGCATGGCACTGCTGGCCATCTTGGTGTCTGGGACAGAATCTCAATCCCTTTACGGCACCTATTCCCTCCATCATGAATTTCCTCACCTCTCTATTCACAGCCGGGAAATCATACCGGTCCATCAACGTGATACGTTCAGCCATCTCAGCCGACTCAAGGGACACCTGTGGGCCAGAATCCACTCATCTGTAGACTCCTCCGCGGCATGCTGGGGACTTTGGGACGTTGGCATTGTCTTACAGTTTTTACGGGACTGGCCTCCTAACGAGAATGTATCACTCCGCCAGCTTACGGCGAAATTCACCTTCCTGCTCTGCCTAGTCTCCTTTCGTCAGGTGTCCGACGTTCCCCGTTTTTGACGCCGACGCATTTACCTTTTGTCCAGCGGGAGTAACCTTCCGGGTCTCTAGACGCACGAAGTTCGACTCTTCCTCTGGTTTTTTTTACCCCTTTTTTCCCTCAGCTCTGTGTGGTCTCTACTCTCCGCCAATATGTGGAAGCTACCGCGACGTTGCAGCCTACTTCCAATCGTCAACTTCTCATCTCTTACGTCCGCCCCTACGGTCCAGTGTCGGTAACTACGTTGGCCAGATGGGTTAGATGGCTCTTAGCCCTTACCGGGATTGACCAGGCTTTTGGAGCACACTCAGTTCGAGGGGCCGCGGCCTCTTCCGTCTACGCGGCAGGGGCCTCCCTTCCAGATATTTTGCGAGCGGCGGACTGGACTAGAGAATCCACCTTTAGGACGTTTTACTTCCGTCCTCCTTCTAATCCAGTTTTTGCTCTACTTTCTCAGCGTTGAAATTGCAAAATACGAAGCCTCCTGTCATGTGATAAAATTGAAGATTATGCTAGCTTTAGTGTACAGATAATCTTAATTTTAATAATGACAGGAGGCGAGTATTTTCCCTCCCTCTGTTTTCATGCATATTTCCATTTTTGTTTCTGTTATTATTGTACTATGCCTAGTTGGGTTTTCATACGCTTAATGCGGATATGCCAGGTGGGTGGGATGTTTTTAGTTTGCACCAATAGACGGGAGGAATGTATACGTTCTATTTTAATAATGATGGTTTACTTAATCATAAAGGATAGACAGTTCATTGTTTTTACACAACCATTTTTTGGAATCTAATACCCTTTTATATTCTCGTTTCAGTTTAACCAGATACATCAAGACACCAAAGACTCCATTCAGTATATGTCATCATCGTCTTGTCATGGAAGATCGTCACTTGACATTGAGAAGTCTTCGCTTGGAGTCTGTTTATGTTCAGTTTTACATGTTGTTCTACCACTATCTTACCATGGACCTTTACGAGTTATCTCTATTGTTATTCTGCATTGTGATCTAATGATGTCGCATGCTTTAAGATGAAATGATGTCATATGTTACACCTCTTATACTCTATACTGCATTGTGATTGGTTCTTAGTTATGTCACTCTTTTCTTTGCTGCTATGGAGTTAGTAAAGAAAGATTATGCAAAATACTCTCCTCCTGTCATTATTAAAATTAAGATTATCTGTACACTAAAGCTAGCATAATCTTCAATTATACACCACATATTTTCCTTATGAACAGTGATGTATGGAATTTAGACAAATAAACCCATACACCAGAATAAGAAGAAGGGTCTTCTTGCTGTATTTATGGTAGCATCCATTGTTTTGTATGACCTCCAAGACTTCTGATGGCAGCTTCTACAGTTCTGACCTATTACTGCAGGATAAAATGAGGTGAGACAGAATAGTGTGCAGCACATTTCATTAGGATGTGTATCTGGAATTGGTTTGTGTGTTGTGTTTTTTTTTTTTTAATTCACATTCATAAAAATGTTTAAAAAAAAGGTTTTGTGAATACTCAACCATCATAATGGTGATGTCTATTATTCAAGCTAGCTAAGACATCCTTTACATGGATACAATTATAAAATTTGTCTTAAACAGGTTATGAGCTGTTTGAAATTGTAAATTAGCCATTTGGCCCTTTATTAAAGGGAAACTAGAACAACTTAAGCTTAATGAGGCAGTTTTGGAGTATAGATCATGCCCCCTGCTGTCTCACTACTTAATTCTCTGTCATTTAGGAGTTCAATTATTGTTTATACAGCTCTAGGCACACCTCCCTGCATGTGACTTGACAGGATGTGTTTAGGAAGGCTGTGTAAGAGTCATCTAATGTTTACACTTCCCTTACTGCACATTCTGTTTGTTTTAGAATTCTTATTTCCTGCTCTGTTAATAGCTTGCTAGACCCTGCATTAGTCTCCTGTGTGTAATTAACGTTCAATTTACAGAGCAGGAGATAAAAACTTTTTAAAAATAAATTACTTCTAATTGACAATGAAACCATATTGTTTTCATGCAGGTGGTGTAAGTCACCAATTTAGCTCCTAAATGGCGGAGAACTGACCAGTGAAACTTCAGGTGCATGCTCTATACAGAAAAAACTGCTTTATTAAGATAGCTTAAAGGGACACTTTCTCCAAAACAAACTATGTGTGGGCACACCCTTATGCACTCATATGCCTGTGTAGTTTTGTGAACTGCACTGTCTGTGCTGTGATTGGCAAAACTAAGTACCATCAGTCATCTCTCGGTCACCTTTTAAGCAACAAATAGATGATTGATTTAAATGTAGCTTAAATATTGTTTTATTGTGGTGTGTATTTGTTTTAGTTAATTATTCAATTAAGTCAAAACTGAAATTCATATTACAAAAGAGATAAAACATTGTTTCAGTTTTAAGGTGGGAACAGAAAATGTTCTGGCACGAACAATAGGCTTCAGGGTAAAATCTTTAGTTGATTGTGTGTATATTACTATTGATGTGCAGTAATCCTGGGTAAGCAGAACAGGTCTTACCCTCCCCCGCCCCACCAATATTAAGTGAAGTTAGAAGCATTTGATGCCTCTCCAGTTGTTAATGAGAACACAGATCAGACACAGGTCATTTAGGTTTAATGGACAATGTTTCCCATTATCATCAGCCTGGTCATGGAAGATGTTTCAAGCTTCAAATTCTTAAAGGAATACTACAAGCACTATAACCTCTACAGCACATTGTAGTGGTTATGGTGACCGGCTCCCGCTTTCCTCAATTGTAAGAAGTGGACCTATTTCATAAAGGTTTGACTTCTTACCCGGGACCTACTGGCCTGCTCCACACCCTCTCTCTTCTGGAAGTGTGAAACTGCACCTGGAGAACCCAGTTAAGTCATGTGAGGTGTGTGTATGTGTGTGTGTATATGTATGTATGTATGTATGTATGTGTATATATATATATATATATATGTATATATATATATATAATATATATGTAGGTGCTTTGTAGAAGCATGATCAACATGTAAGACATCAGCAAGTTGATTCATACAAGACCGTGTTTTATGTCATGCAGCTGGCACCATTTTTTTAAAATTTAAAGCAATTAAAAGAACAATATAACATTGAGTACTCGAGTCAAGATTACACAGCAGGTAGAAAAAGGTAGGGAAAGACTTGGTCTAATTATCCTATAGGAGGAAGGGAAGTGCAAGTTTAAACCAGGAGAGTGCCGTTGAATCGAGGAGGGGATTTGGATCATGACTTATAGTGTCCTTAAGGACACGAGAGCGGCAATAACCAATCATGGTGTGAAGAGTGTAGGCCTTATCACCAATGGTGGAGGAAATCTCCTCTGAGTAAGATACCCCTAACCAAGATGGTGGCGGGGATGGAAAGTTAGTTGCCAGCAGGCCCAGTGGTTGTTTAACTGCAGGTATGTACAGTCTAGTGGACACCCAGGGTGTCCATGATGGTCTGTACCTACAGTTTAACAATAGTGTAATATGAGAAGGTATTGGGTTTAGCCAAGTGGTCAAGGGTGTTTATATAACGGAGAATCAAGTGTAAAAAATGGAAATGTAACCAGTATGGAACAAAAACATAATGTAAGGAGCAACTTTAAGATCAGTTGCTGTAGCATCTTGCATAGTCAAGTTGGCAGAGGTGTGTCTTCTCCAGCTCTTGGTACAAATGGCACAATGTTAGCTGGGTCCCATACTCTAGGGGTAGGCATCTGGGATGAAGTGGTGGTAGTCACAGGGAGTCCCAGTGCCGTCAGGGATATTGGGCCTTCAGTGGCAGTTCCAAGTTTGTGCATAGACCCTTTATGTGACACCAGTATGGATCTTGGTTTCACCCATCTGTACACAATCCAAGCTGAGTGCAGCTGGAGTGGGATGTGTTGTAGGGATCTACGCCATTAAAGGGTTGCTCTTGTGAGGTCTTGGAAGACTGTCAGCTTGGAGTTCTCAAAAGCTTATGGGGTGTTGCCCCTCAAAGCTGTCAACAAGTGTCCCTTCTACTGAGAAGACACACAGCGAATTATAATATCTTGGGAGGCAGTAATTTGTGTCTTGGTGGTTCCAAGTAGTATGTATGCTCCATGATCTATCGTAAATTTTCTAGCCACTGGAGGTGGTAGCACTGAGGCCACCAGGCGCAACAGATAATAGGGCAGTTCCTCAACCGTAACTGTATCCGGTTCTCTGCGGATCTTTACATTATTACACGTGTGGCGATCTTCTAGCGCTGAGATCTGCGAGGTAAATACCTGGTGGGCTGATTGGAGTTTGTGGAGGGAGTCCTTCATATTGGACATCTGTGCGGACGTCTTACATATCCTCCCCCATGGCCCTGATGTGGTTTTTGACATGCTGAACATCTGTTTTGACCACTGCTATATCTGCTGTCAGTAGCTTTTGGATATCGAGCAAGAGGGTTTGCAGATCCTGCTTGGTTGCTAAGTTACTGGTCAGGGAGTCCAGGTGTGTGGTGACTGCAAGATCCAGCTCTCGGGTAGGCTGTGTCACATTACTTTCCAGCAGGTCCGAGGGAGCAGACATGGCCACGTTCTCCCCAGCCACCATTTTCTGCAGCATGGTGCTTATGTCCCGAGTGTCTGGGACGTCTCCGTGTGAGAGCTTCTGTTGTTTACGCCTCGTGTCCGATGGTGAGGCTGAGGGTCTCTGCGGGGGCTGTGTTGTTGTTGTTGTTTCAGCGGCACTGGTAAGTAGTGATACGCCAAGAAACGGGTCCCAGCCAGGAAAGGCCGGTGCTTTACAGGCCCCAGACCTGCGTTTCAGTTAAGCCATCTTCGGTGGCTGAAAAAAGAGCATCAATGGATACAGGATCTCTCCCCGAGCAGAGGCTGGTACTAGCAGGGTTGTATGGCCCCTGATTCGCCGTATTTGCCGTAGATTAATTGGCTTGAGCCTAGAGAGATGGCATCTGCTTGGCTTTACTCCGTTAAATGTATATATTTACACTAATATCAATTGGCCATACATAACTAAATTGATAGCCAATTATTCATTTTTATTTTTTTCTTAAAGTCTATGTAAACATAAACCTATTTAATATGGTTAGCATCAGTAATTACCAGCAGACCTGATCTTAACTGAATTTCATTTAGTTCTTTACTGGTTTCACTGCACTTTCATTGCAGGACAGACCATAGAAATTTTTTATAAGGATAAACTAACTCCCTATAATTAAAAAGGTATATTTATATCTGAAGAAAGTGTTTTTTTTTTTTTTTTTTAAGATTTCAGCATATTTTAATACTTAACTAGACCAATTTAAAACTTTGTGTGCCCCTTAAAGAAGTAAAGTATAGAAAATAATCTGATCTCTACCTCCATGCCAGTCTATGAAAAAGAATGTGATATCCTCCAAATAAGATGATCTCTGAAATATGCCAATGATGAATCTGGGCAATTTAGCCTTGAAAGTATCAGAGAATGTTTTTGATCTCTGGCCCCTCACTCTAATATGTGGATCTTTTGACTTGTGTTTTTTTTCTGCTTGATGTATTTATTAATTTGCAGTGCTTTGAAATCCATGTTTGGAAATAGAAAAAGTTTTGAAAAGTTAACGGAAGCAGGGTAGCAGATTAAATTTTATGGTTGCAGCCTATCTCTGTCACTAGATTCTTGGGTCATGCAGCAGTATGAGAGGAATAATTTTGGACAGAGTAGCTGTAAAAAGGTGGCTCTAAAAAGAGTAAAATCTGACTATTTATTTTTCCCAGGTTAAGTGTGTAGCCTCATAGAAGGGCTGATAGAGCTGGTACGGACTTGTTAATGTTCCTAGAGAGGAGAACATTGTTCAGTTAGCTACCACTGTGAAGATTCCTACTTTAGCTTCAAGCCTGTGAGATTATAGCTAAGCTGAATCCGTGCCAGAATCACAGAGATCACGTCATAATTTGACCTACCCGAAAATAGTTCAATAGAGTCGCGGCTAAGTGCCGCTGGGGACCGACCGGGAACCACGAAGTCTTCATGCCGATAATAGTTCCAGGGCTTTTGTGGCTAAGTCCCCCTGAAGTCTATTCGCGGTTTTGGTCCTTGCGAACAAATGTACGAATGGAAAGTGTCGAACCAGGGGGAATAAAATAATTTACCAGGGTCTTTACATAGTCGATGGGCAGGAGGCTGGCAAGCAGGCTCCTCCAGGAGCTTGTGGCAAACTCAAGAGGACAGGAGGGTTTGTCACAATAGCTTTTGCGGGGATGGATGTCTCCATGATCTGCTGCCTTGTGTCAACTCCATTCAGCTATTTCTGTGATGCTCCGCTTGAGATAACTGTGATCGTGGCAATTTTAGTTCTTTTTCGCCATAATGTGTCTAATACACCAGTATTCACCAATGCGTATTTTATGGATGGTGTGAGACACATCATCCATCACAAAGGGGTTAAATATTTTATATAAAAATAGAATGTTACTTATTTAAATGAACAGTCAAATAAAAAAAATAAAAAAATTAACAATTTAGTAGATGTACACCCAATGGAAAAAAAGAAGAAAAATGTGTGCATGTTTCCATTGATGGTATATCTAAAACCGCTCGCAAAAGCTGCAGATCTGCTCTCTGCAGCCTTTGCAAGCCTACACCTTTTTACCCACCGTCCAGACTTTCTGTGGCTGTCCAAGCACAGACTTCCCGATGAGAAGTCTCTGCAAGACAGGTGCCCTGAGCAATTGTCTGCATTTTGAGTTTGTGGTTTTCTTGACAGCCAGGAAGTTGTAAAACATTTAATTTATTTAAAAAAAAAAAAAAAAAAAGTGTATGTATGTGTGTGTGTGTATGTATATATATATAATTTTATTTTGTTATAAAAAAAAGCACACACTCTTCACACACAAAGCACTTCAGCAAGTTTAAACTGCTTTAGGTGTTTGAAGTGTTCCTTTAACAATTGCAGGGCTGTATAGTTTTCTTGAAATGTGTGACTGCGGTTTTTTTATTTTTAATTATATATTTATTTTTTCTAGATTTTCTCTATAGTAGTCTTCGGGTGCATAATTAATGAAGGATACATTAATCGGCCAAATGAGAGTGAAGAGTTTTGCATTTTCAACAGAAACAAAAGTGCCTGCACCTATGGAGTGACTGTAGGTGTGCTGGCATTCCTTACCAGCGTGCTGTATCTCGCCTTGGATGTCCACTTCCCACAGATCAGCAGTGTGAAGGACCGCAAGAAAACCGTGCTGTCCGACATCGCTGTTTCTGGTGAGTGCAGACCATCCTCCATTTGCTTTAATCTACTCTCCTCATTGGCTGGCCCATGTTTTTTTGCCCTTCCATTTTAATGTTGCTGTCCTGTACTCCTGTTTTGTCCAGCCTAAACTGCCAACACTTCTTTCATATCAAGGAGGTTTTTAACTGTTATTGTCTGCCTTTCCCCCCCCTTTTTTTCCCCCACTCAACATACAGATTAAGAAACCATGCACACACAAAAATAGTTTTACATTTTACAAGGCTACATAAAATCACCTCACAAGAGACCAAGTCGGGAGAGAATCTGTCAGTGCGCTCTGAAAAGGTTGGGGGGTGACCCCTATAAATTTACAGAAACTTAAAAAATACATTTAAAAAAAGAGAGAGAGAACACAAGGAAAACTTTACTTTTCTTTAAATTAAAATTCCAATTTATTAGAACATGAGAACATCACATTATCAAAAATGCATTTGTAAAAAGAAATAAAGAGAAGAAATAGAGGGGAAAAACATCCTCAAAATAAGTATATAAGGTCCCTCTAAATAGTGCTAACTATCTATATAGATGCATGACAGATCACATAGAATTATACCAATTTACAGCTAAGTATTAGCTACTTCATCTAGCTTCTATAGCTTCTGTGTATTTTTTATTTTTTTAATCACACCTTTTATTTTTCTGTTCTAGCATTGTGGGCCTTCTTTTGGTTTGTTGGCTTTTGTTTCTTGGCCAACCAGTGGCAGGCCTCTAAACCAGAAGACAACCTACTAGGAGAAGGTGCAGATGCTGCTCGTGCAGCCATCGCTTTCTCCTTCTTCTCCATCTTCACATGGGTAAGTCTATTTCTTTCAAAGGGTCTTGGAGATATCTGCAGAAGTGGGATCCTGCAGGTCTATATCAAAGGAAAACTTTTAAATGTATTTTAAAGAATTGGATCACTATATCTAGTGACGGTGAAGAGCTTGATTTTGTCCCGGTTGTGGTATCCTTCACATTTTCAATGTCGGTGTTTAAGTAAACCTGATAGCTTATTACTCCACTTGGGCACTTGTGTGTTTTGGGATCCTTCAGGCTTACAAGTTAAGTCTTGGTGTTTGATATGAGAGTGATATCTCATTATCTTATAACTTTGTCCATCCAACAGGGCTTGCTAGCTGTGCTGAGGCATCAACACCTGAAGGAAATTACTTTCCAGGAGGAGTACAGCAGACTTTTCCCCCCTAACCCCCAGTCCTTCCCTTAATTTATTATTAACATGCGTCTTAAGATCCTTAAAATGCTTCACCCGCTCTGTGCCAGTATTATTTCATGTGCCAATCTCTTAATGCATTCAGATCAAAATGGCCGAATGCTGAAATGTCTTACACAAGCCAGCACCAGCCTGTTTATTGATGCCAAAGCCAAAAAGATTATAACACACACTCCCTGTGTACCAGTATCTGGCAATGTATCTGTTACAAGTACTTGGTATTTTATTTTAAATACCGTATTAAGCTCACACATTTCTATTGCACATATTCATGTTTCACTGAAATATTTTATTTTTTTTGCTTAAGCAGCCGAACCTATGTTCTAGATCCACGCGATTCTTGTAATAAAAGTCACATGGCTTCAGATTGCCTCTTTCTTTGTTCTAAAGGGTTAGAAATGAATTCTTAAAAACAATCTGTAATGAAAAATGAGTCACACTTACTTCACCAATTTGTCAGTAGTACAATCATTCTAGTTTTGTATTTCAATTGAATTGACCCCTTCAAGCCCCACTACTGCTGCAGTATCATTTATAATGAACGAGGCACCCACGTCGTCATACACTGTATTACAGTCTGTTCTTTGTGCAATACATTCAGGGAATGATTGCTTGAATTACAAAGTGGGTGCTTGTACACTGGAACGGTTAGTAGAACGAACAGCTGCCAGAAGGTATAGACAAAAACTAATTTAGATGTCACATACTTTTGCATGATACTATAAAAGAATGTGATTATAAAACAAACATTAAGTAAAATTTTAATATAAAAGCATCATCCTCCCCCCCCCACTGCTAGAAGATGTCTGCAGAGAAGGCAGAGAGCTTCTTTTAGATTGTGCATTATTAAAGTAACTAGCTCCAGTTACATACACCTTGGAACTTCTTCATGGTCAGGGACCTCACTTTCTTATGTAGCGTAAGCAAAATGGTGCCCCTGGAGAAAAAAGGAGGTACCCTACTAACAAAGTAGGCAGTTTGAACTGCCAAATGGGGAGGACAATCTGCAAAAGGGTTGCCCCGGCCCAGGAAAGAAGCAGCACAACAAAACTTCCTGTGCCTGGAGAAATGGCCTTTGACTCCGAAACCAGTTGGAGTCTTTACCAGAGAGTTTTTATAGAAGTAGCAATCATGTTATCAGAATACATATAGAAATCACAATCCTCCAGAATGCAGCTGTGAATTCAAATATCACAGCAGTCAAATCTAACATTACCTGCTAATTACACATTTCAATTTCAAATAAGTGACCTTTTTATATTAAAGTAAAATAGTCACCTACAGTCTGGATGTCTGTGAATGTATATAAAAGAAAGACCGAAAAAGTCAGATTCCTTTTGAAAAAATATGAATAAATCCGTAGACTTCTTAATTTATATAAAAAAAATAAAAAATTCTTGCTCTGTGCTGCTTTTTTTGTATTATATTTTGTGTGTGTATTTTTATGTTTGGTTTGTTTTGTTTTTCATGCATTTGGGCATTCTTTGGAATTGGTTCTTTTGCGTACATGGGAATATACTATCTTACATAAGATATAATTTGTTACCGATATATACGTAAAATAATCTCCCTTGACCAAAATGTCTGAAACATTCTAATTCAACAATTCATATAATGGCTGTGGGAATTTTAGTTGAGGAGTCACCCTTAAGCGCAGCAAATCAATTCCAGGGAATACCAATGTGTTGTTTTATGGGGAATTTGAGAATTGCTACTTTTAACAGCTACTAACAATGGTGATGGATGTCTGTCTCTTTGTCTCCTCCATTCTTCCCCATCTCTCCATACTGTGTTGGCCTCCCTTATCCCATGCCCACTTTAAACTTTGATCCTTGCTCTCCTTCCACCGATCATACTACCAAGGCGGGACAAGCTATTCTGGCCTATCAACGCTATCGTCTGGGGTCTGACTCTGCGCTATTCTCTCAGGACTACATGGACCCTAGCCAAGACCAAGGGCCTCCATATCCCCCATATGCCAGCAATGAAGATTTGGATCCTTCAGCCGGTTATCAACAGCCTTCTACGGATGCCTATGAGGCTGGCCAACAGGGCTACCAGAGTCAGGATTACTGAAAGAATCTTTCAATGTCTGAGAGACTAGCAACTACTCTGTTACAGGTTGCCACTCCCTCTGACTGAAAGAGTTAAGAAGCCAGTCTTTATTTTTGGTAATGTAGGGTCCAGGGAATATTATTATAATTTTTTTTTCCCGTTTTTGTCTTCTCTCATGTCATTTCTGTTTATGTTGAAGTTATTTGAAGAATTGTTAAGGTGACTCAATGCAAGTTCTCTAGCCTTTTTAATTCTGGGTTTAAAACCATTGACATTACAGTTTACTGTTTGTAATGTTTAAATTCAAATTGTCCTTTGCATTTTAGGTGGCAAACTGGCCTCTCTCTTTTGGTGAGAGGTTGAAAGCTTTTAGCCATTGCAACACAATCCATTGACTTAAACTGTACACTTTTTATAAAACTAAAGTTGGTCCCCAATATCAGTGGACTGTACATTTTATTTTTTATTGTTTTAGTAGCAGATACAAATCCTCATGAGGTTTATTCAATAAACATATTTTGCCTGAGATGTAGTTGCCGTCACCTTGGTTACATATAATACGAATTCCCAACTCGCCATCGGAAGTCTAGGACACTTAGCACCTTCAACACTGCCAAGGTCAACACAAAATGCATTTACAAATCCTCAGCATTACAAAGTATAGGGAATCTTCGGCCAACTAGTGTGGCAAACTACACCTCAATTAAGGCATAGGAACATTTGTGAAAGATTTGTGCATATGGCAAGAACATATACCACAGTTGTTTTCAATTCCGCTGGACAGCTGCTAGCTTCTAGCTGGATAAACCCATCACTTACATCATTAACATTTGCAAATACCAATGACTTTGCTTGCTGTTCTGTCTACATATAATTTTTCGATTTAAAAAAAGATTTCTGTTGACCTACTTTAAATATTGGTTCTCTGAGTGGTGACTCTCAACATTTTGCTGTTGGAAAATGATTTAAACCCTATAAAATGTATAATGTCCATGTGTAGGTGTGATGACCTGTTCTTATATCCTGCGTCCAGAAACAAAGCATCACTATATAGTTGAAAAATTGATAGTTCACCAATCAGTTCTGCAGCTAGAGAAGCAAAACTTTTGATTTAAGTGCTTTGTTTATATAAATATATACTTCTATATAAGTGTGTGTAATAAAAAATGGTGTGTAGTTGAGGCACAATACAGACTGTTGTCCGTCTCTTACTGAAATGATGACCCAGTAAAACCTGCAAGTGCCTTTCCTACATACCTCTTATTTCATAGCAGAGGAGTGATGTGTGGTAATTTTTTTATTTTTTTATTATTATTATAAATGGAGAGTGTGGAATCATTTTGCACGCCTGTGTGTGTGTGTGTATGTATGTGTGTGTATGTATATATATATATATATATATATATATATATATATTCACAGACCAGAGAACTAGTGTAAAATGTCAGTTTCTGGACACGTCCTTCCGTTTGCTAATTGCAGTACACCTCATTGAAAATTTAATTAATTTTACTAAATGAAATAATGGAGGCATTGACTGAACAGTAAAGAATTAAGAGTTATAAAACAGAATAAGTTGCAGGCGTAGAACAAAATATAAGAGCTGTAAGAATTATGGTTAAAATTGAGCAGTTTTCTCCCCAGTTTCCCACAATTTGATGTTCAGTGATTTGCTTTCATAGTTCAAACACTCCGTGTATGTATGTATGTATGTATGTAAATCCTCAGCTTGTCTACACTCATATTACAACAATCGATTAAATAAACAGATTTTAGGATTTGTGGGCCTGATTTTTATCATTGCAATAGTTTGTACCGTCTTGG
Source organism: Pelobates cultripes (assembly GCA_933207985.1). NCBI lineage: Eukaryota > Metazoa > Chordata > Amphibia > Anura > Pelobatidae > Pelobates > Pelobates cultripes. The sequence continues at coordinate 92,190,015 of OW240919.1, forward strand.
CCTAACTTAATTTGTGTGCCCTAAACAAAGCCCAGTTTGGTATCCTTGGCAACCTATTCCTCTCATTACTTAACCATTTCATAAGGGTGTCCTAATGCTTCATAACAAACAAACAAACAAAAAGTTGTCAGAAACTAAATCTGCACTTTTTGATAAAATATAATTTTGTCTCATATATTTTTTTTTTAAATCAAGCCTGCTAGAGCAATAGTAGCATGCATCAGAACTCCATTATCAAGAAATTCCATAAACAAAACGCATCTACTACACAATATGGAGTGTTACAGAACATGGTCAGGTGCACACTAGACCTGGCACAGGAGGCATAGCTCTAATGGGCTGTATTTTTATGTTAGAACCACATGAGGCAAGAATAAAAGGTGATTCTTATTATAATTTAAGAGTGCCTATGTTACATTGTTGTAGGTTAGCCGTCCCAGCAGAGAATAATTCCAGTGATTAGTCCATATGGCCTTTTGTTTCTGTACTTTCACAGTCCTTTCACATGTATACACCTTTAAATTCAGTAGCTTTCTTTATTACTTGTGTGTGTGATAAATGCGTGCAGCAGGTGCAAGAAGGTCTCCAAAATAGTTTCACTGGAAGATACACCAAAGGGCAATCCTATCTGATGCTCACTATATGAACTAGAGTGAATTTGCAACTATGTAATTTGCCAAAACTGAACCAAGTCAGCATCTTTTACATCTCGCGGACCAAAGCCATAAAACTGTCACAAAAACAAAAGATGTGCCTAACCTGTTTGTGAAGTGGTTAAGTAAAACCTTCTCAGGTATAGGAATGCTAAATAGGAGAGTTTCATTAACTGATATTAAAAAATAAATAACCGAGTTTGGTTTATAATTTTGTATTCATTTTTTTTTTTCTTGACGCTACACGCTTTTCTGTTTTATTTTGTTTGACTGATGCTCTAAAAGATTGTCTATGTATAAGTCATATCTGATCTCCATGCACTTGGTAATATTGTGGTAGTTATTTATAATATGAGAGGCACATCATGTGACTATTCACCAGCAGCATGTGTCTGCAATAACTGCTTAAAGGAGAACTGTCAGGTTATGGTGCAAGGGTATCCTTGTCAAAAGCACAGTTACATATAACCATACGAATTTGCAAAAGAATAAAATCACTGCAGCTGCAAGACTGTCCCTTTATTGACTACCATGAGAGAAGGGATATGGTGTGTTCACTCTACAAAACATATCTCCCCTGTCACGCTCCTCCAAAATACAAGTTCCTGCATTTGCTGCAAATCCCCAGTCTTGCCTGGTTTGGTGAGAGCTCACAGCAGAAGCTGCATTGACTCAGCCAGTTGTGATTCTTACTTAAAATTTTAAAGCTCTGATCCACTAAACACAGCTTTTTGAACACAGCAATGGATTCTGGGAGTTTTAGTTACACTATCTGCTTTCTACAGTGGGAAACTTATTTTATGACCATATTTTGGAGCAAAGGGGATATGTTTAGAGGAATAAGTAATAGGAATGGAGTGCTTACAAAGTATAACACTTTGCACCCAACTTATGGGTGTTTTGAATGCCCTTTTAAGAAGGACATATACCCAGTCTGATGATGTGTTGCTCATATCTAGTTTCCATGTTCATAAGTTAGGTTGCAAGTCTTGCCTGGGTATCACATAAAGTCTTTATTCCACTATTAAAAGCATTGTATGTAAAGTAAACAATGCGTTGTGGGTAATTGGCTAGGTTGGATAAATATGCTTTACATGTTCCTACCGCCCGGGACCCATTTGTAGGTGCCAACCCAGGGGGTAAGAACCACTGCTTATATTTGGTGCTAAGTGGGGAATCCACTTGAAGCTTTTTGGGACAGGCTATTTTTTTATACTAATAGAATTGAGAACGCTACTTGGTACTTGATCCAATCAGTATTTTAGGCAGTTTGTACATATTTAAAGGGTTTCTCCAAGAATTATAACTGCCCACTGCATTGGCTGTGGTACCATGGCCCACTGAATTGGCTATGGAGTTTTCAAGTAACTCGACCAACCATTTTGCATCAGTTTGTCATCTTAGCTGGATCCCTTCAGGCGCCAAGCTTTCTAACATGTCAGGTGACATACACCTGGCTTCTGCAGAAGCCTGATGCCAGTCCAGCCTGTCATTCATTGGCTGTGAGTGTCAGCTGAGCGTTTTCAGCCATTGAATGACTCTGTACAAGGACTATGTACAGAATTGCTATTAGCCAAGTAACTCTCATTCCAGGCAGGCTAATGATATTGCCGGAGGTGGAATTCCATCTTGCACAGCTAGCTTTAATATCATGGAATGTGCAACGTTTTTGGTACTGAAAAGCTGCACATAGACTCCAACAACCTTGACCACTTAAAATTACAGAAGTGGTCATGGTGCTTGGAACAATACTTTAACCTGCACCCTCTAAGGTGTAGATTTTGAAGTATATTTACTGAAATTTGCACATACATTGAAAACAGAGCAAGACATTAACATGTAAGCAGCAGACAACGTCCCACTATTACATGCAACATACATTGGGTCCAGTTTGGAGATACAGAACCATATCTCTTCACTGATGTGTCCAATGTGGTAATGAGACTTATTCTATGCCTTTCATGCGTGTTTGGTAAACTATTGTGCTTGTCAAATTAATAAGTTGTGGTCCTTATTAGATGTGTTTTAGAAATAACGTTCCATGTACACAGGAAAACCGATCATTGCAATTTTAAAGTAAATTGCAGTAGCCCTATGGCCGTGTGTATATATATATATATGCCCTTTAATTATGTGCTATATTGGCTAATCAAATAAACTTTGTTTGTGACTGACTGCTTAATATAATCACAAACATCCTTCTCCTAACTCATTGTGTGACTGTAAAATAAATATCAATATATCTTTATTTGGACAGATCAGGATGATGCATGTATGGGGCCATCTAAAAGCCATGAGCCTTTCAAAGCCTAGGTTTTGAGTTTAGTGGATTTTATTTTGAAAATGTTAATGGTATTTTAAATTGATTTATTTCTATCTATGCGAAGGAGAAGAAACCTATGGACTGTACTAGGTTCCCTGATTAAGGTATATTTGTGCCATGATAATCTTCTGACTGCAATGCTGAGGCAAACGCTAGCATTGTCGTTCTATCTTACTTAATAATAATAATACAAATACTGTTGTGTGTGTGTGTGTATGTGTGTGTATATATATATATAGATTTTCTTTCTTTTATATATAACCGCTTTCGATATATGTTCCTTCAAATTGGGCTTATGTACTCCCCTTTCCTCCTGTAAAATGCTATTTATACAGCATGTGCACCTAGAGTGTCATTCTGCCATAAAACATTCAAGATTTCTGGAGAGAACTATAACTTCAGATTTCCCCATAAATATTAATCCATTCTCAGGGCTTGCAGGTTTGTAGATAACAAATGAAATCGGGGGAATATCATTGTTTAATCTCTAAAGAAATAGTCCAACCACCATGGTTTCTTCTGCTTTTAGAAGTGGTCATACTGATAGGAGACTGTATGTGCAGTATTTCTGCTTGAAACACTGAACATATCGAGGTATTTGCACTTTTGTGCTGGGAGCTAGTTTCACCCCCAGCACATGTGAATTAAGCATCTTGGAACTCTATACCAGGCTGCCTAATGTCAATTCTGTGCACAAAATGAATCCATCCATCAGCGCACTGCATGCTGGTGACGGTGCCTGCAAGGGGAAGCTTCAATGTGCCCACCCTCCCTTCTTTATTTTAGTCCTCCCTGCAATGGTTAATCTTTTTTCTTTTTTTTTAATATTCTCTTCCTCCACTGTCCATCCCTTCAATCAAATGCTTTTCTATGAGAAGCATTTAATTGGCCCTCGCAAGGGAGACTGATGTCAACATGGATGTGGAAACCAGCCAGGGAGCTTAGCCCGGCACTGGATTCCAGGTACACGTGTATATATACTTATACTGTATAAAAGAGATTAATTGGTTGTCTGCATTGACCCTCTATGTATCTAGTTGCTTGGAATTTGTTCAACTTTAAATTGACCGTTTATAGAAAGTAGCACACTCAAACTGAGTGATACATCTTCAAAAGTGTTTTGTTTTGTTTCTGGCAGCTTATAAAAGGACACTATAGGCACCAAAACAACGTTAGCTTAATGAAACAGTTTTGTGTATAGTCCATGCCCCGGCAGTCTTACTGCTCAATTCTCTGCTATTTCAGAGTTAAATCACTCTATTTGTACAATCCAAGCTTCACCTCTTGTGACTGACACAGCCTACATGAAAACAAAATGTTTTTTATTTGCATCCAGATGTTAACTTTTTTTAAATGTTTTTAACATCTGATTGAAAATGAAACTTTTGTTTTCATGCAGGCTGTGTCAGTCACAGCCAGGGTAGGTGTAGCTGGGGTTGCATAGACATAAGCAAAAATGATTTATCTCCTACATGGCAGTAAATTGAGCAGTGAAAGTTCAGAGGCACGATCTATACACCAAAACTGCTTCAGCAAGCTAAAGTTGTTTTGGTGAATATGATGTCTCTTTAAATGCAGGGAAATACAACTTATGTAACAGAAAGGCATACTCATGTGCCCTTGTTTTGAAACAAACACATAGTACGTGGTAGACTAGTACCCTTAAATGTAAACCGTTTTCCGCTGGACACGGTAGAACCTTTGCATAGTAATTGCTTGTTCCTAGCAGTTACTGGGTAGCAGGGCACTATACTGATTGGCTGACTGAAATATCTAGATATTCACACCACGAGGTGACTATTTTAGGCAGGGCTGTGAAATGGTTATTAGATTTAATGTAGTCTATGTTGTTCATAGCTTGCCCTTCCCATCTATTCTACAAGAGTGTTATAAATAGATATTGAAAGCTTGTGTTCCTTAGACTTTAAATAGAGCGATCATTGCTTGAATTGAGTATTAGTTTTATTTATTTTTTATTTATTTTTTACATATATATTTTGAAAGCCTCTTGCTGTTCCTTGATAGGCCAGCAAAAGTTTATATATCAATATAAAAACCTCTGTGGTGGTAGACAAAAATGGAAGCAACTAATAACAAATCTACTTTATGCAGTAATACAGGTTGGATTTTTATCTGAACATTAATGATGTTCCCATTTAGCTTGTTCATCAAAAACTGCCATGTCCGTGTCTACCATGTGAGAGAGCGTCTTAGTCTTTTTTTCTCTAAACGCTCTGCTCTAGACTGAGTGTGCTTCATGCCAATCTTATTTCCAGTTAAAGACCCAATACATTGATTTCACTTTCTTTAGTTCCCCATTGATTATTTTATTGCGTTTATTTACTTTCCTTACGAGTGTGACCCCAGAAGGGAGTTTTCTATGTCATCAGAATGGTTATCGGGCTGTGAATGACCTTTTAAGATTTGGACATTTTCAGTCGCTGTGTTTATATATTGAGACCATCAAAATGCAATTTATTTAATTTAAAATGATAGGAACTAATTCTATTCTTCCACGATGACTTGCAATTAGAAATTAACACTGATAATAAATAATGTATATAACTGACAAGCCAGACCTTCCCGATGTCACTGCCTATAAATTAGATTTCTATACATATATAAATATATACAATGTATAATATTGTTTATGAACACATATAAATATATACTGCGTTTACATACATGTACCATGTGAGATTGGTTACTTTCGTGTGTAATCTCAATAAAGAATTACAATTGAAACTTATCTTGTCTACTGAATTCTTTGTTTTTTTTTTTTTTAAATCTCATTGAACATACAATATTACGGTATTAAAAAATAAATACACCATCTAATTCAGAAAATACTGCAATAGTTGGAAAAGAATTTTGATTATGTAACTTGGCCTTTCATATTTGCAACAAATTTTATTTTTTATTTTTTTATTTTTTTTCTTCTTGATTTCTACTTGGTATGTACATCATCCTATTGCCTATATCCATATCAATGGGCATATGTCTGAACGATCAACATTAAATATGGCACTAGGTAAGGATGTCCACTATGCCACCTGGTCCTTCTAGCTACACTTGAATAATTGACCAGTCCCTTCTAATACAATCCAGATACTGCAGGGCTGTAGACCAAGGGGCAACCTTCTGCACTCCAGTTGTTTGCAAAGCATCTGGAGTGCTGAAGGTTAGCTACCCCTGCTCTAGTCTATTAGAGTACATGCAGATTATGTTTTATAGCACCATATCACACTATGCTTCAATTGAAAAGAATCACTTATTCTGTCTTAAAATGAAAATGACTATCATAACAAACAAGACTAGTTTCCACTTTGACGTACACCTAAATGTGCTTTCCAAACAGCAAGCAATATAAAAATATAGTTATTCAGATCCTCCATATGGAATACCCACTAGTTCATTGTTTTTTTTTCTCACTTTAAGGGACACTGTTAGAAATACATTGATTACATTATGCCTGGGCATGGTCATCTACACTTACATGGGCAAATCACTGTACCGTGTTAATCATGCTCACACAATCCCATGCTGTTCCTGACGTGGAAGATGAAAGATCCAGTGACAGAAAAAAGGAAAGTAGGACTGGATTAATAATGTTTTAATTTTCTTTACCCATGTCCAATAAGCTACAAATGTATGGGAAGTCCTTAAACGTGTAATCTGTGGTTATTTTATTTAGAAGGCAGCTCACACTAGAAAAATAAAAAGCCAAGCAAGCAAAACTGCAATGTTTGCTAGATCAGTACACAGCTGTGGAGATGTAAAATAAAGAGACATTGGTAGGTACATTAAAGGATCACTCACTATAGAGTCAGGAACACAAACATGTACAGGTGATACTCGAAAAATTAGAATATTTTACAAAAGTTCATTTATTTCAGTAATGCAACATAAAAGGAGGAACTAATATATGCGATAGACGCATTACATGCAAAGCAAGATAGGTCAAGCCGTGATTTGTCATAAGTGCGATGATTACGGCTTAGAGCTCATAAAAACCCCAAAATCCACAATCTCAGTCAATTAGAATATTACATGCAATCAATAAAACAAGGAGTGTACATAGCACATTATCGGACCTCTGAAAAGTATAAGCATACATATGGACTCAGTACTTGGTTTGGGCCCCTTTTGCAGCAATTACTGCCTCAATGCGGCGTGGCATGGCAGCTATCAGTCTGTGGCAATGCTGAGGTGTTATGGAAGACCAGGATGCTTCAATAGCGGCCTTTAGCTCTTCTGCATTGTTTGGTCTCATGTCTCTCATCTTTCTCTTGGCAATGCCAAATTGGCTGTATGAATGCTAAATATATAGGGTATATATACTAAATAGTGATATTTGCTTATTTTGTATTTCTTGCCACTGGAGTGTTCCTTTAAGGACACATGACGTGTGACATCATGATTCCCTTTTATTCCAGAAGTTTGGTCTTTAAGGGGTTAAAGAACAGTTGCTTTTTAATATTTCATATGGATAAGCAAAAAGATATTCACAACTATTTACCAAAACATAAAAATTATTGCAAATAAAATAGTGACTTTTGGTTTGTGACGTGAACTTACTTGAATTATATTCTTTAGTAGTGTCTGGTTACATTCGGTGAGATGTCACTTTCAGTAGATTAGAAGAATTATGTGAGCTGTGCAGCAGCTGCTGTGATTTCTTTCTTCTGCCCTGCCTTATCGGATCCTCTGGAGCAGGGCCAGCCTGTCCATTGGTCCTGGTGGGGCCATGGCTCCATGTTGCACTTTAACAGCCCTGTTCACTTTTTCGAAGAGAAGAGGACATGTTGCTGGAAGGAATGATTAGACTTCTGGGCCCCTTTTTACAGGACAAGCTTGCTGTGCCACTGGACCACCAGGAAATCTAATTTCCTCTCTCCCTGACAACAGGTAAGAGGCAGGGAAGGGGGAATAAAGCTAACTATAGATATTTTACTACACAAACACATGTGTGCATCTACTACACAAACACACTGCATCTACTACACAGACACACACTCTGCATACACTATACACACATGCACACTCGGGTCTGTCATCAGAAATTTCGAGGCCCCTTGCACAGCTTAAGGTTTGGGACCCCCCAGGGCCTGTTTCCAAGTCCACCCACAAGAATGCAGTGTGTGTCGAGTGGCTCTCACTTCTTCCCAGCACTGGCCATGACTGCCCTTTTAATGGGTCCCTGTTGTGCTATTAAAGGGCCGCAATGCTGACTGGGCCCCTGAAGACAAATCATGTGGGCCCCGTTGCAGCGGCACCAGCAGCAGTTCCGCCACAACAGATTAGGAGGAATGTATCCCCCAGCACCACCAGGCCCGTGACAACCATCATGGTTGTTACCCCCTGATGGCAGCTCTGCACACACTGCACCCACTACACATGGCATCATCTATACACTATGACACTCTGCATCCACTTCACATACACTACATCCACTACACACAGAAACTGCATCCACTACATGCACACACTCTGTAGTGGACCCAGGCAGCACAATGTATTGGGCTAGTCCTGCTCTGGAGTGTGGTGCACTTAGAGCAGGAAACGGATTTGACGTCCTTATTTCCAACCCCCTCCTCCAGAGTCAGATCTCCGCAGTCACTCAGCACAGAAGAGCAGAGTTCAGGTCACTGGAAACCTGGTGCAGACAGCTAAGTCAACAGACGTTGGTTTAAAGGGACATTATAGTCACCAGAACAACTTAATGTAGTTGTTCTGTGGTCTATAGCCAGTCCCTGCAGGCTTTTTAATGTAAACACTGCCTTTTCAGAGAAAATGAAGTGTGTACATTACAGCCTAGGAACACTTCTAGTGGCAGTCACTCAGACACTTTGCATGGAGACGCTGAATGCACCCCATAGAGATGCATTAATTCAATGCATCTCTATGAGGATGTGCTGATTGGCACAGCACAGTGTTTTGCCATGCATGTACAATGGTCTCTCAATGCTTTTGGTATTGGCTGAGATCATCAAGTGTGGTGAGCTCAGCCAAGAAGGCAGAGCCAGCTGCGATTCGACCTGTGCAGTGCTGGAAAAAGGTACATTTTAATTGGCGCAAGGGGGGCCAGCAACCTAAATGGCGGTTTCCAAACTATAGTGTCCCTTTAAGTAGCTGCAAGCCGCGTAGCTATGATCTATGCAGATGTCAGTTAAAGGTCAGGCAGGGGACCATCACTGCACACACACAGCTCAGCTTGGTCGGCTGTTTTTATAAACAGCATCCTCCGTTCTGTTGCTGGGGGAAAAAAAAATACAGACTATTGTATTGGCGGTATTTTTAAATACCGTCTGTGCTGGTAAAATCCGGGCTCTTCTCAACAATTATTTTTGAATCCTCCAGGTTAAAAACCTGCCCTTATGTTACACCAAACTATAAACAGGCATCTACACACATACACGCAAACATAACCCCCCTCTCATAATATTGTAAAGCGCTACGGAATCTGTTGGCGCTATATAAATGATAATAATAATAATAACAAACAGAAAATGTGCATGCAATGCAAGCCTGCCTTTGTCGAATAACGCTGGTAGGTTTACTTTCTGACCACAAGATGTCGCTGCAGCTGTTCAATCCTAGCACGGAGTCATGTGATCCCACGAAGCCCGACGGTCACTTCTGGTCCAAGATGGCGGCGCAGAGGAGGAATCTGCTTCAAAGTGTAAGAGATACAAAACATTGGGGCCATAGGAAATGAAGGGCTGAGAGGAGCAGAGTGACAGAGAGAGAGGGGAGGGGAAGTGATAGTGATAGTGTTGAGTAACGCCAAAGTGAGAAATTGGGTGAATGATAGACAATGTGTGTGTAAGTGGCAGTGGGTTAAATAGTGAGTGTGAGATATAAAGATATATAATAATCATTGACAGGGGAGGATACACAATGCAAACAGTATAACTAAACTATAACCCACTGCCAGGTCTATGCACACACTTTAGGTGATTAAAGGCTTTATGCATGTTGTATACAGCATTTTGAACAGCTGCCTACATAGCACATTATTGCCCTGTAATACAACATTAAACTGTTATATACGATTTATTTTTTGCCAGCCCATTGCCCTTCTTTCAGGTAGACATTTGTTAGCTCTTTGAACATTGCCTATTTTTTGTTGTGTCTTGTTTTTCTTTATTTTATACGCGCATATGCCCAAAATCATACATTTACTCCAAATTCTCTGTACATGTCCTTTTTTCCCCCAGAGATTTGTTACAATCCCTAGTTAATGTATAAGTATACAGAATCTAGAGTAAAGAACCATAAATGTGAGATTTTGGGCATATGTGTGTGTAAAATAAAAAAGAAAAAGAAAATATCTGATGAAATTTGAACGTCAAGCAGCATAAATGGTTGTTTGTCTTTTGTTTTTATTTATGCTAATTATACTAATTTACTTATAATTTACTTTACATGAGCTTTTTTTACAGTTAGTATGAGCAGAAATTGAGCCTTTCAACAGTGGTTTTGACAGTACTCATGAACCCAAATATGTAGTTTAGTTAGCTACTCAAGGAGCACACCAGGCTGTATTCTATGTCTGTGCATGTGATTGCTCTAGATGTAAATATGGTGAATACAATCCCCCCAGATTTTACATGAAACTAATAGAACAATCATTGTGAATACTGAATTGATCATAACTTCACAAAATCCTGCTAATGCAGCTGAACAGAGGCAGCACACATCAAACCTTAAGTTTTGATCTAAAGTCCAATGTATTTTTGAAATATTCAAAAATAATAATTATAACAAGTCCTGTCTAGATTGGCTCAAAATACCCTAGGTTGTTTACATTAGAAACTTGTATGTGATGTGTAATTAAGTTCTTTTTTAAAAAGCAGGAAAATTAAGCAGTGAAAATTCCAAAATTGTAAATTTGTATATGTGTGTGTGTGTGTGTATATATATATATATATATATATATATATATATAATATGTACACACACTGCAATGAACCTGTAATCCAGTGCCGACACAGCCATTTTCTGCAGCCCAATGTGCGTAGCATGAAATCATCAATGATCTATGCCTATTTAAATTCTTCTTTTAGAGAATTGCCTCAATCTACCAATCCAGTGCTTCTGTATGAAAAGCGTTGGTTGCATTTGGCATCATGATGCACTGTGTGATAACACTGAATGCAAAGTCTTTTGAATACCGGAGGGTCTGAAGGAAGAAGTGGTTATCTGGATGACAGCCACTAGAGGCGTGTTTTTGTCAAAATGTAGACACTGCTGTCTTTGCAGATGCAGAAATGTTTTATATTGTCAGACAGAAAGGGTATTATTTGTGTGCCACTATATTAAGATGGTGCTTCACTTGTCCTTTTATCATTAGCAGAAATTGTTTATACCGTGGCAACATTAGTAGGTTGAAATGTTTCAAAATGAGGCAGACCTAGCAAATCTGTTGAAATTCCCATTTTGAAAAATAAAATTGATGCATTACTAATGTGGGCCAAAAATGTTAAACTTACTGGCACAGCCTACCAAATTTTAAAACCTTTTTTTGAAACAATGATACTGCTCTGTACATGTGAACACGGACTGGTAAAATAAACGGAAAACCTAATCATATTAGGTACCACCAAAATAAGTTCAAATCATTTATTTTGGGGTGTATTTCTCAGCTGCTGTAGAATCTGTGGATAAAACATTTGGCTCTATTTTATCATCCCCCTCTCCACCACCACAATTTATTAACTTCTATATTTACACTTAATTATTAATTGTTTGTATTTATGTGGTGTCAAAATAATGCCAAATGTGCCTATATATATATTATGTGCTAACATATATATATATATTAATTATATTATAGATTGAGGAAGCCTTTCGTGTACCCAAAATGCAGGACTGCCATTGTATTAAAATGGTTAAAGAAGCAAACAAAAAAAAGGAAAACATTAATGTCACTTAAAACAGAATATGTGATTAGAAATTGTGCTTTTTTTCCGATTGTTTTGAAGTTATATTGTTTAAATTGCTGCATATTCAAGTTTTGCATGGTGTAATACATATGTACTGCTTTCAGTAACAAACTGCCAATACTTGGTAGTTTCTTTCCTCTTTTCATATCTCCTTTATTCATCTTCTCCCACAGGAGCAGCAGAGTTGGACAGATGACCTCCCTCTCTGTCAGCTCTCAGGGGTTGGATCAGCTACCAATCGAACCTATAGTAATGAAGGGAAGGAGGAACATCCTTGTGAAGACAATTGGCTAAAATTCAGGTGAATTTTTTTGTTTTATCTTGTTCCTACTGCCACTAAATCACATACTGACAACACTAATGTACAGGACTCAACATAGCCAACTGTGCTGAATTCAACAGTATATTGGGATTTCACAAAATGAAACTGAAGTTTATAGTAACAGTTTCTCTATACATCAGCCTAAAAAAACGATTACATAAATGTTCATTTCAGTAAGCAGTATAGCAATACATCTACCTCGGAATGCTTCTATAATGGCCATGTTCTTTTCTCACACAGTTTTGTGAATAGGAATCTAGTGATAGACTGAGAAAGTTGCCTTCCTCATTGAAGCCTCAGACATCGCTGGAAGCCAGGGGCAGAGCAGATGGGTGCAGAACCTCCTGGCAGCATAGAAAGTTAATGAAGTTGTTATGGTGCCCAGAGTGTTCAATTAAAATAGTCTAAATTTAATAGTTAAAATTAAATACACCTGAAACAATCACATTAATGGTAAAAAATAAATAAAACACTACACGATTTGGAATGGTTACATTAAAGGGACACGCCAGGCACCAGACCACTTCAGCTAATTGAAATGGTCTGGTTGCTGTGCCCCTATTGCACTTAGTGATGCAATGTAAAACATTGCAGTTCCAGAGAACTGCAATGTTTATATTACAACTCTAAGTCTGCCCTCTGTGGCTGTCTATCAGACTGCCACTGGGGGCACTTCCCGATTAATAACGGACTTTTGGTCGGTTATCTGACGCTGGACGTCTTCACGGACATCCAGCGTCAGATTTTCCCCATGGGGAGGTCCAATGCGTGCGCTCGCTGCCGCGCATGTGCGTTAGGTTTCCCCCGCTTTCTGACATTGGTGGCGGAGGAGCGTGGGCAGAGCCTGACCCAGCGCCGATGTCCCTCTTTGAACCCCTACAGCGACATGGGGACGGGGACGGGAGGGAGGGGGGCACTGCACAAGTTTGTTTTCCTAGCAATGGAGAGTCCCTTTAATATATTTAAAGGAACACTAAAATATGTATTCCTAAAGCTAAAGTGTTCTGACACCTAATTTATCCTCCTACAGAACAGCAATGTATTCAGTTGTAGGGTTTAACAGACAGACATGGCACACAGAAAACCTCATTAAGATGACGTGGTCTGGGTGCCTATAGTGTCCCTTTAATTTCATCATATCATTTAATTTTGAAAAATAAGTAGTATAGTTAATTGTTCAATATCTTGGTTGATACAAATAAGCAAACATTGCTAAGTTTTTACTTTCACTATTGAGGGTCTTTGCATATTTTTCAAAACCCACCCCAATGTGGGATCACAGCTTGGGGTCAGGTGGCTGAAGGGGTGCAGTGAAAGGTAGGTTTGCTTACCTGAGACTGTCACTCGCTCGCACCTGCTGCCATTTATTTCTTGCTGGTTTTATTCAGCCCCTGCTGCTTCGTTTGCCAGGAGCCGTGTCAGTGCTGTACTCTTACACGCGCAAGAATAACACTGACGTCTATGTAGGATTCAGTGAGACCATGGAAGCTGCCATAGATGATATGTTGTAATGAGAGAGACTAAAGCTGTCACTTGTGGCAGTTGCTGGGATTGGACAAAGTTGAAAACAAAGCTCCATCTATTGTCACTGCATGTCTAGCCCAGCTTTACCAAAACCACAGTGATTCCTACTTTGGTACCTTTGGATTGTGTTGATAGTTCAATGTGATTCCTATGCAGTCAGCACCAGAATTACACTCAGATGATTTCTTTATAAACTACTGATAAGTGACAGAGCTGCGTTAACTGTGCTTCCACATAACACTTAGTATCCATATGATGTCACTTGCAATGTGTTTTTGTGATCTGTTGCAGGTTTGTTTGTGTTGGGCACTCGTGTTCAGAGTTGCTTTTCAGGGGAGTTTACGTTAAATGGACTCTGGAATTCAGAGTGTAGAGTAAATATTAATAAATGGTTACGTCACCATGCCCCTCAGCCTGAAAGAATATAAAAAATATGTACACAGTATAAGCCAAGTAAATGCTAAACTGCTTATGTGCCCAAACCCACTACTAAGCATACTCTATTGCTCCCGCTAAAATGAATTCCATTCAGGGCCTTTGATGATGCGCCTCACACACTAAATCTCACCATGGAATGCTGTGCATGCTTTGTGCTTCCTATAATTGTTAGGTGGGTTATCATGTTTCAGTCTTCGATTACCAGTTCAGGGCTGTGCCCTACCTTGTGTGCCAAGGTCAGGTCATACTACCGGTAGTTAACGTGCTTAGTACACTACATATTTACTCATAAGCCTGAGAAAAACCCATGTGGATGAATTGTTAGTCACCTAATCTTTAAAATTGGCTACATCTCAAGGACGTATTTGGTGTCCTCTCTCTTTTGTTAGCTGTTAATTAACATGAAGGTAAAACATCCATATAACCTTAGTCACTTTAGATAGAAATGTAATACCACATTTTTTTTATTTTGCTAACAAGGAGTGCGAACTAAATCTCTTGGGCATAACAGGAACTGGCAACTTAGCTACCTTTATCCACCACACCTATTTGCTTAGATGCATTGTTCTCTTGCTTTTCTGGTTCTCATGAATAAAGCATTGTTTTGCCACTTTTTACTCTGGGTTGACTTGGTAACAGATAGTTTCTTCATGTCACAGGAATGCCCAACTACATTTGTGTTTGTAATCAAAGTTGTTTATTGTCAGTGTACATTTTATTGTTGTCTGTACTGTAGACGCAGGGAACACATTTACTTCCTAACTGTGACCCACTTTTGACTGATATAATGCAGCATCCAGAAGAGGTTCTTAGAACAGCAGTACAAAAGGACTAACTGCAACTATGATTATAATCACAAATGTGTGATATAGGCATCCACAGCAAACACCTAACTCAACAGTTCTGTATCCTTTATAAAAAACATTATAAAATCTTAATAAAGATGAAATTTAAAAAAAAAAAAACAGTTCTGGGAAGGTCTCGTAATCCATTATATATGGCAGCATCCAGAAGACAGATCTAGAGCAACGTTATTATTTAAATGACCTGGTTTTTATCTATTTTCTTATGTGTGGATAAAGTCAAAAAATTTGGAGAGCACCTAAGTCCAAGGTTTAAAATGACACTGAGCACCATAATACCCTGTGCCCAATGTCTAGGTTGTGGTGCTAGGAGGTCCCTGTCACTTAGTCTTTGCAGACAGTTGCTTACAACTGCAGGATTTTGTAAACATAACTGCAACTGTGAGACTTCCCTTTTTTCTTTTTTCTTCTGACGTCAAAGGAAAACATTTTATTTCCTCCTTTGTGATCCAAACCTGTGTGAGCAAGTGGCACATCTTGCTTGCCTCTACCCACTTAAGCTGCAGCTGTTCTCTTGGCTAAGTAGGAGAATGCTGTGCTCATGGCCATTCACAAAACCACACATAGGGCTGTCTGTAAACTCATAGCAGCAGTGTTATGGATGTTATCAGCTTATGGAGTTTATTTCCTCCCAGGAGTGGATCTTGAATAAAATATTTGTCACTAACTGTTTTCGTTTTGTAAATCAGTTCATTATTTTGAGCATATTAAAGGGCTAATCTAAGCAAGCTAACCATTACAGTCCATTGTAGTGTTTAGGTTATCTAGAGTGCACTGGCCCTACCCTCAGTTTTATAACAAGATAATTTGGAATAGTTTGATAGAAACAGGGGCTCACCAGTACAAAGGAACCTCCCCATCTTGGCTGAAATAAGGTGGCTCTTTGGCACTAGTAAGAATTCCAGTTTCTATCAATTTAATCCTGAGCAAATCAATATAAAACAGGGAGACAGGGCAAGTGCAACCTTTCCACTACAATAAGCTGAGTATTCCTTTAATAATATTGTCACTTTTCAAGAACATCAAATGTATCTCTAATTACCATTCAAATCATTAATCACAATTTTCAGACCCCTTAGAAAAGTTAGTATTAAAAAGGCTGCAGAAAACATGTTCCATCAGCAGCCAACAAGAATATATGAAGCTCCCTACTTCCTATGTACATTCTTTGAATTTTTCTTGTGTTCTGGAGTCTGCAGTTAGCTAGAAATCATAAATTCAGTTTTCATAAAAGTAAATAGAAAATAATGCAGAAAATATTCAACAGACATTATAGTTAGCATTAAAGTACATTATACTGGTACATAGACCATTCTTGCACAACCTGATAACTAACTAAAAATTTGCAGTGGGATAGATAAGATTTTATTTTATTTTTTTGATAGTTAACATTGTATACCTGAGTGTCAAAACTTGTTGCCTGGAATTTAATCTTGATGACTATCAATATTTTTTCCTGGAAATGAATCTTGTATGTTCTTGTCCTGCCAATATGTTAATGTGGTTTCTTGCTTTCATTAGGGGAGAAAATAATATTTACTTGTATGGGGTATTCAATGGCTATGATGGCGCACGAGCTACCAACTTTGTGGGTCAGCGACTGGCAGCTGAGCTTCTGTTAGGGCAGTTGCACTCCGATGTCACTGATGCAGAGGTTCAGAGAGTGCTGTTACAGGTGCGTTTTAACACAAGACAGTGTTTGTGTGTTTCTTGTCACCTCTCTATACATTTAATATATTAAGAACTATAAGTAATGTAACATTTGAACACTTTACATTTTGCTGCATGATCTTTCATTTTACAACTAAAACAACATTCCCACTACGCTCTAGTGGTCATGGTGACAGAAATGCACTGTGCCCCCGCCTATGTAAGGAGCCAACCATTTAGTAGTGGTTTGACTACTTACCTGCCTCCCCCCGATTAAAAGACTCAAACTGTTTGACTTCTTACCTGGGATCCACTGGGAACTAATCTTGCCTTAAGTACGTTGACTCCTTACAGCCAGCAGTAGTGGTTATGTTATCAGGAGTGTCCTGGTACAACCACATTGTATTGGTCATGGTGCTTTTAATGTTACTTTATCAGTTTGAGCTCGTTTTTGTGACCCTGCTGTTTCATTTTTAACTAAATTTCTCTGTTACAGGCATTATGGGATCTGTACACAGATTTATTTTTTTAAAGCAGTTCTTTATGTCATGTCTTATGTGCTCTATGAATCCCATCCCCTTACTGTGCTGCTTGCTATATATAAGACCTTTTCCCTTTGATCTTTATTATCCTGATTATCTGCTTGAGGGATTAGGACTAGGTCATTCTATAGTTTACATCAATGCAACACGAAAAGGCTTTCTAGGTTTACTCAGCTTTTAGACGTTGACCTAGAAGCTTGACCCTCATATATATGAGATTTGCCTAATACCTTGCTATGAAGGGTTTAGACTGAATAACTGTAACAATCAGTTTGATACAAGAAAAAAAAAAATGTAAAAAAAAAAATACATTTTGTCATTTCTTTTAGACAACTCACCCAGTGCTGTATCCTGTGAAAATCATGCTCAGAGATGAGAATACATCTACAATTTGAATATAAACTTGAGTTTGGTTTAAATAATTTAAATTAAAAGCAGCTTGATTTTAGAAAAAAAAAATAGCCACGAAATGTCGAGCTCTTGTACAGTCTGTGGATATGGAAGGATAAGCAGCAACACAGGCAAACCAGGAGTCTCTCTTCCTGGTCAATGATGAGTTAAGATGGACGTTGCTTTTAGCATTGTTCGGTTTGTTTAAGGCCATGAAAGACCATCTAGAACATTACAGAATATTGGCTTTTGGTATTGATACTAATTTATGTTAGATTTTTTATTATTATTATTGGCATTTACATAGCGCCAGCTTATTCCACAGCGCTTTACAGTATTATAAAAGGGGAAAATTTAACAATAAATAAGACAATTACAAAATGTTACAGGAACAATAGGTGGACGAAGACCCACCCTGCTCAAAAGAGCTTGCAATCTAGAGGTTTCTGCATGTAGTGATTTCTCTCCTGTTCATTTTTCTTCCTTAATCTGTTTAGGCTTTTGATGTTGTGGAGAGAAGTTTCTTGGAGTCTATTGATGATTCCTTGGCAGAAAAAACAAGTCTCCTATCTCAACTCCCAGAGGTATGTATTTTTAACATTCTTTCCCACGTGTTTCAGTCATTCGGCATACAGAAATAAATATTTTACCAAAAAATTGTATCTGTTACAGGGGTGTTGAAATTTAAAAAAAAAAAATTACTGGTCCAGGGGTTAAATAGTTTACCCAATCTACTTGTCCTGATACAATTTTTATTTTTTTTTTAAATCAAGAACGTATTTAAATAAGGTCTTTGTTGATAGTAATTTAGGAAACAGACCGAACAATACTTCAATGCAATTACAACTGCAAGTAGGTAGTGAACTTAAACAGAATCAATTCCAAATGAGAATTGTAGCTTACTTTATCTAAAAATAGAACTATAATTAACTGAGGCAACCTCATCAGGCCATTTATATCAATTGACATGCTTGGTTACAGAAAAGGCAGTGCTTACACTGCTGAGCCTACAGGGTCAATCTCTTTCCTCCAGAACCACTACATTAAACTGTAGTGGCTCTGGTGCTTTGAGCGCCCCTTTTAAAAGAGCTTTAATAAATGTATTAAATGTAGCTATGTAGTGTGTAGGTTATGCAGTGTGTGTAACGAACATAGTATGAGGTGGGATAAGGATGTAGTGTGTATTTGTGTAGGTTATGTAGTGTGTAGTGAGGTGTGGGAAAGGGATGTAGTGTGTGTAGGGAACATGGTCTGGTGCAGTATAGAGATGTGTGTGTGTGTAGGGAACACGGTGTGGTGTGGGATAGGTATGTAGTGTGTAGGTTATGTAGTGTGGGATAGGGATGCAGTGTGTGTAGGAAACATGATGTCATGCAGGATATGGATGTAGTGTGTGTAGGGAACAATGTGTGGTGCGGGATATGGATATAGTGTGTGTAGGGAACACGGTGTGGTGTGGGATAGGTATGTAGTGTGTAGGTTTGTAGTGTGTGTAGGGAACACGGTGTGGTGTGGGATAGGGATGCAGTGTGTGTAGGGAACATGGTGTGGTGTGGGATAGGTGTGTAGGGAACACGGTGTGGTGTGGGATAGGTATGTAGTGTGTAGGTGTGTAGGGAACATGGTGTGGGATAGGGATGCAGTGTGTGTAGGGAACATGGTGTCATGCGGGATATGGATGTAGTGTGTAGGTTATATATTTTGTGTATGAAACATGGTGTTGTGTGGGATATGGATGTAGGGAACACACTATTGTGTGGGATAGGGATGTAGTTTGTAGGTTATGTAGAGTGTGTAAGGCACATAGTGTGGGTGGGATAGGGATGTAGTGTGTGTAGGGCACATAGTGTGGGGAAGCATAGGGGTGTAGGGCACATAGTGTGGGGTAGGATATGGATGTAGGATGGGTAGGATACAGTGTGGGGTGGGAAAGGAGTGACAGGTGGCAGAGCGTGGGAGGGAGGGAATGACGGGTGACAGGTGGCGCAGTGAGGTGGTGGCAGAGTTAGTGAGGGATGAAAGGTGGCAGAGTGAGGGGTTGGCAGAGTGAGGGGGTGACATAGTAAGTGAGGGAGGGGGTGCCTGGTGGCAGAGTGTGGGAGGGCGACTGGTGGCAGAGAGAGGGCGACCCGTGGCAGAGTGAGGGGGTGACTGGTGACAGATTGAGACGGTGGCAGAGTGAGGAAGGGGATGAAAGGTGGCAGAGTGAGGGAGGGGGTAATTGGTGACAGAGGGTGGGAGGGGGTTACTGGTGACAGAGTGACTGAGGAAGGGGGTGACTAGTGACAGAGGGACTGAGGGAGGGGGTGAGTGGTGACAGTGACTGAGGGGGTGACAGAGTGACTGAGGGAGGAGGTGACTGGTGACAGTTACTGAGGGAGGGGGTGGCTGGTGAGAGAGTGACTGAGGGAGGGGGTGACTGGTGACTGAGGCAGTGACAGTGACTGAGGGAGAGGTTGACTAGCGACAGAGTGAGGGGTGTTAGAAATAACTTTTTTTTTTTTTTTTTTCTGGTGGTCCGGTGGTCTGTCTAGTGTGTGTAGGGCACATAGTGTGGGGTAGGATAGGGGCGTAGGGCACATAGTGTGGGGTAGGATAGGGATAAAATGTAGGGTAGGAAAGGAATGACCGAGTGAGGGGGTGATAGGTGGCAGAGCGCGGGAGGGAGTGGGTGAAAGCGTGGGAGTGAGGGGATGACAGGTGGCAGTGAGGTGGTGGCAGAGTTAGTGAGGGATGAAAGGTGGCAGAGTGAGGGTGACTGGTGGCAGAGTGAGGGGGTGACATAGAAAGTGAGGGAGGGGGTGCCTGGTGGCAGAGTGTGGGAGGGAGAGGGCGACTGGTGGCAGAGAGAGGGCGACTCGTGGCAGAGTGAGGGGGTGACTGGTGACAGATTGATGCGAGTTAGGGAGGGGATGAAAGGTGGCAGAGTGAGGGAGGGGGTAATTGGTGACAGAGGGAGGGGGTGACTGGTGACAGTGACTGAGGAAGGGGGTGACTAATGACAGAGGGACTGAGGGAGGGATTGACTGGTGACAGTTACTGAGGGGGTGACAGAGTTACTGAGGGAGGGGGTGGCTGGTGACAATGTGACTGAGGGAGAGGTTGACTAGTGACAGAGTGAGGGGTGTTAGAAATAACTTTTTTTTTCTTTTCCTGGTGGTCCGGTGGTCTGTCTATCCAGTCTGCAGCTCTGCCAGGTGTGAGCTGCAGACTGTGTTGTGTCTTGCGAGCTCTAGAAGTCAGAGAGTTGCCGTGGTAACCCGCGCCAATGCTTTGATTGGCCAGAGATCGCAAGATACAGCACAGTCTGCAGCTCACACATGGCGGAGCTGCAGACTGTGCTGGCTGTCTTCCTGGGCAAACCAGAGGGGCCTCGCACCCGGCGGCACACAGGGCAAGCCGCCGTGCCCTCTCCCGATGCTGGGTCCTCATTGACCGAGGACCCGACCAGTCACTCTGCTGCAAGCCTGAAGCAGGGCTAAAAAAAAAAAATAACTACCTGCCCAGCGCCCGAACTGGAATTGTGCATCCCTGTGTTATATTATATTATTCTGCTAAATGACACCATCATGCATTTTGTTGCAAACTAAAATTGGAGAGCTTTAATGGGAAACATAACTTTTGTTTTTATGCTTTTTTCTTTTTTTTTTCTAATATATATAAACGGGAGCTGCCATTTTACAGCATTTTTTAAAGTTCGTGAACAGAAGATTTTATGAAAACATGGTTAAAAAGTCATTTCAAGCATCAAAACCACCTCAGCCCACCAGTGGTTATGATGTTTGGAGTAGTGGTTATGATGCCAGGAGTACACAGGCCATCTTCCCCGGTAATGCCTTCTTGCTTCTCGTTGTGCTCCTGGTCTATTCTGAAGCAGAATATACAACATCCAGAGCTGCAGAATCCAGAAGCCTATCATGTCGGCCATTCGTTGGCTGAGAACATCAGCTGACTGTTTTCAGCCAATGAAAGGGAACCTGTCCCGTCCAAAACTACTTATGTTCTTTGTAAAGAGCATGAAATGCTATAAATACATTTTGCTATCAAATGTATGGATTAGGTGAAAAACCAATGTAAAAATTGCTCTTTCTCACACTTTTTAATTAAATCTAATATACTATATAAAAGCCACGGTACAACCAAACCTGGAGCCAGCAGCAAGGCTCAAAAGATAGTTAGTAGTCACAAAAGAAAGAAAAAGGTCCTGGCACTCCAAGGCTTAGGTAGGCAAACTTATTAGAACTACAGTGCCCAGCACCAACGTTTCAACCAAAGGGTCTTTTTCTGTGGTCGAAACGTTTCTGCTGGACACTAGTTCCAAAAAATGTGCTTATCTAAGCATTGGAGTGCCTGGACCCTTTTCTTTCTTTTGTGATTACTAACTAAATCATAACGTCTATGTCAATGATTTTACAAGGGAGAGCAGATATGACCTCCCACAAGAGATTCTTCTGCACTCTCAAGCATAGCAACCACAGTACATGGAAATGCACTAGCCAATGCTGCTATCACTTGCTAAGGAGTATAGGAATTAAGTGACTGACGTCACTCCGGTCAGACGCCGGCATGCTGGCAATGTGTGTCAAAGTCAGTGTGTTGTAGAAACATTCTCCAGAAGATGAACTGGAGGTGGGTGTTACACGGAAGTCTTATACCCACAAAGCTATGTAGATGGTGCTGGAGCGGAGGTGAGGTCAGTATAGCTCAATATTACATTGCTTACATCATGTGTCTTGTGATACATGATGTACTGAATGTATTTTGGGGCAATTTAAAATGAGGTTATTGATTTTCAGTAGCATAATTTCTGGGAAAGTGATAGTTCATTCACCTCAGTTTACTCATCACTTTCCGGTAAATGGCAGCAGTTATTGCAGCTATCCAGCTTAGTTTAGTTACCATGGTAACTTCTGTTGTGGACTTTAACCATGCCTTTTTTTCTGCTGTTCACAATTATAGGGAAATTGTATTGGCTTATTGATTACAATAGTCAGATACGTTTGATATAAGACTATGAAATATGTTTGAAACAGGACACAATAAATTGCCGGCAACAAAGAAAGAAAATGATTTGGAAAGAATGTGAAAATAAATATGTATCTTACAGATCTGGAGAAACAAATGACTGGAGGCCACATTCCCTCACTCCTTCAGATACTTTTTTTTGTAGAGAAGGAAAAAAAACAAAATACCTTTTTTACATTATTGGTAACTAACCAGTGAATCTGGACCCAGTTATGTGACATCATGCTATTTCATTGGGTCCCTATTTTTTCCTTCCCCATGCAACTACCCAAAATACATTGTTTATTGTTTTGCATTGCTTTCCTGGGTCTATTTAAATGTTAGTTATATTGCACTTGAAGAAGTACTTTTGCAGATGAAAAATGAGTTGACAAGCATATAAATGTAATTTGGTTCCCTGTTTCCCTTTTTGAAAGGCTAAGAACCACTGTTTAAAGGTTTTGCCATACAGTTAAGGTATCTGATTTTTTTTTTCTGCGAGCCCACTCTCTGTTCACTTACTTTCCATCAGTAGTCTGCTTGGCATGTGACAGTTGCATTTTGTAGCTTTGTAAGTTTTGTGTGGCACCGACAAATGAATACTGACTTCCACTGTGTCTATGCATTCATCTCATTTAAATTGAAAAAAACAAGGCGTATGGTTTGGAAAAGACCATTTTGGGGCACATGCTTGTATACGCAACAATTGTCATAAAAAAAATGGAATGCATTTAGAGTTATAATTTTCGGTCACAAGCCAAGAGGTTAATATACCTCAAAAATCATTGGATCAATGAGTGTGCAAGGCTATAATCTGAGAAGGGAATTAACAAACCCTGCTAGAAAAGATCCAATAAACTGCTTTTAACAATGTTATCCAAGTTACAGATGTTATATAACTTTTTATTGGGTTTAGAAGCTTATGCTGTTGGCTTTGAGTAGTAGTTGTTGAGTGTGCCTTAATGTTTAAAAGTTAGAAACATCATTTAAAATACTCAGTTGACATTTGAATAAAAGCCAGGACCAGCTGGACTGTAAGTGCAATAGCAAAACCTCATCTTTAGAATTGGTCTAGTATGGCATTTGCAGTTTGGGGTAAGATTTCAGTACCTTATTGCAAGTAGCGTATTGCATTTTTACACACCTATATATCACTTCAACTAGCTGCAATTGGCATGTGTCTTGTGAGTCTTTTGGGAAATGGAATCAAGTGCTCTAAAATATGCTTTGTCCTTAAAGTTTTTAGGCTCTGATCACCAATGTTAATCTCAAATGTGCTATTTTTAGTCTATGGTGGTGCCTCTGAAACCGTAAATATTTATATAGTAAATTAATGCACACACGTTTGTCTCACACTTCTTAGGTGATGCAATAAATGTACAAAATGGTGCCATAAAGTACAATAAATGTGCAGTTAGATCTAAAGACCTGGGTGTTTTTTAATTGGGATTCATATGTGTAATAATAATTGGCATTTATCTCTATAATACCAACAAATTCAACTGTGTTAAAAACCATTCATAAAAAGCTATTACTTTGATAACGACTACCTTATACAGTGGATTTTAAAAAACAATTTAATTCTATTTCTGCATTTTATCTTTGGGGGTTTATCTAAAGACAGCTTGATCTCTTGTCTGTAGCGCTTGCAAACCCTGCAATTTCTGCCTAGCACAGACTTCAGACACAGGATCTTCTCATCAATTAAATATTGGTTACAGATTTTGCTCTTTCTTTAGACAGACGATGCATTATATTCGCGGTGATATGGTTTGTGTGATGTTTTATTTTCTTTAGGGTGCTGTGAAACAGCAGCTTCCCAGCCAGTACCAGAAGATTGTGGAGCGCCTAAACATCCTAGAGAGAGAAATTTATGGAGGCGTAATGGTCATTGTGGTGCTCATTCTGAACTGCAAACTTTACGTTGCTAATGTGGGTGTGTATTTCTCTACAGTAAGGGAGTGGGAGGAAGTCTATGTCATCTCATTCTTTAGAGAAGATTCTTTATGTAGAAAAATTAATTTATCAACATTTTTGAGTATGAAATAATTGTTGCGTAGTCTTCATACAGG
Source organism: Pelobates cultripes (assembly GCA_933207985.1). Taxonomy (NCBI): domain Eukaryota; kingdom Metazoa; phylum Chordata; class Amphibia; order Anura; family Pelobatidae; genus Pelobates; species Pelobates cultripes. The sequence continues at coordinate 92,214,744 of OW240919.1, forward strand.
ACAAATGGGAGTATTTTGTATTATAATTCTGTAAACTGTGGGCAGGGGGGGAAAGATTGAGTAATCCTCACTGTAGCTGCCCCGTCTTCCCCTGTGTCGAACCATTATGTAAAGAATCTGTTATGCAGAATATATTTTGTTACATAACATATAATTAAAGAGTAGGTTGCCAATGTAATGTAATAAATGCATTTTTTTCAAAAAGGGGCCAAGAATCCATGTTAGCTGAGCACATGATGTTTTTTAAATAATTTAATAACTTTAAAAAGACAATTTAGGCACCAAAACAACTTCAGCTTAATTAAGCAGTTTTGGTGTATAGATCATGCCCCTGCAGTTTCAGTGCTCGATTCTTTGCCATGTAAGAGTTAAATTGTTTATGCAGCCCTAATGTGACTTGCACAGCCTTTCTAAACACTTCCTGTAAAGAGAGATCTAATGTTTAAACTTCCTTCATTGCGCAGTATGTTTAATTTAGAATTTCTAATCTCATGCTCTAATAGCCTTCTAGACCCTGCAAGAGCCTTGTATGTGTGATTAAAGTTCAGTTAAAGCAGGGGATAAAACATCTAAAGTAAGTAAACAACTGATTGAAAACGCAGGCTGTAATAGTCACAGCCAGGAAAGGTGTGGCTAGGGTTCCATGGGTAGAAACAAAATAGATTTAATTAAATGGCAGAGAATTGAGAAGTGAGACTGCAGGTACATACATGATCTATACATCAAAAGTGCTTCATTAAGCTAAAGTTGTTTTGATGCCTATAAGTTTTTACGTATGAGCTACAACATGCCTTAAAGTCTGACCTATAACATTTAAATTGGTAAGTGGTACATATTTGTAGGGGCTGTTTGTGTGCTCAGAACTTTCCAATTGAGTTTGTATGTCTTATGAAAGTAGTCTTTGAAAAGCGTCTTACCTTACGAGGTGACTACTACATTTTGAATCTGTTCTTGTTGTGAACTATTAGTATACTTTGCTAAACCAATAAATGGACATGTAAATTTAAGATTAAAATAGCAGAGTTGCAGAATTCAGCTCTCCTCTTATCTATAAAAAATAATCTGTAGTTCCCCATGTTAGGCCTGCATCTGCCTCTCTGCAGTTTGAGTTTAACACCTCAGGTGCTGGCATAATGTATGTGGGAGAAACTGGCCTATGGGCTCTTCAGTTGCACGTGATCTCTAGGAAATTTTATTAAATTGGCAAAAACTATTTCATTAGCACCATGTCTAAGACATCAAATGCACATTGCATAAATAATACCCAAATTCCATCCACATGCATACCCAATTTCAGGATGCAAACCTTCAGTGTTCCAGAAGTGATAAAGACATCACTTTACACTCTGTTGAAATATATTATAGTGCAGTAAACTGCCACAGCTTAACCCCTTAAGGACACAACTTCTGTAATAAAAGGGAATCATGACGGAATATTTCCGTCATGAAATAAGCTAGGTTAGCTTTATTAACCTAGCTTATTTCAACCTGTTATAAAAAATGAACTTACCAAAAATGTTTCCATGTTTTTGGGGAGGTCTAATGCGCACACGACATTTGCCGTGCATGCACATTAGAGCTGCTCATCATGGGACGGAGGAGGAGGAGGGAGGCAGGGGGAGCGATAGTGCTGTGAATACAGCTGTAGTATCCTTTTTACACCCATCTCTAAGCTGTCCCCACTCTTCCCAAAGTCTTCTTTGATTTTTCCCTGTGGGACACATCTCCAAGCTTCGCAACTTTTATCAGTGACATCGGCACACTGGTTTCGTTGCCAGTGTCAGAACAGAGTCACTTCACTCCATTCCTTTACTCCCTAGCCAGTGTTAGAAGTGCCAGCCAGGTTGTTTTCATTGCAATCAAAGCATATGTGCTGTGGTTGCTATGAGTGGAGAACAGAGGGAGCTCCTGTATTAATTGACAGCTGGGAGAAAAGACTATTTTTAAATTGTGTTTTTTTTTCTCCTAATCTATACTTTTGCTAGCAAAGCTCCTAGCACAATGTATAGGTAAAATAATGATCATATGTTGTTTGGGGCATGACGGATGCCTTTTACCCGTCTTCAGATACCTTGTTTTTTTTGTTCTTGCCTACAACAAACCTTTTGACGGGTATATTTTCTTTAACTAATACCAAAGAGAAGCACTTCAAGAATCACTGTAAGAGACTAAAAATAACATTCTTTAATGTTTGATTTCAGGGACCAACCGGGCTTTGCTATGTAAATCTACTGTGGATGGCCTTCAGGTCACACAGCTTAATGCTGATCACACAACAGAAAATGAGGATGAGATATTCAGGCTCTCTCAGCTGGGTATGTGCTACCTTTTGGTGGGCAATTGTGGAAGCTGTGTTTGAAGTTAGTTATTCAGAAGGTCCTCACTACCAGACTTGGCTTTTTTTTAATTTTTATTATATCTACCATAACTCCCTTTCAATTTACAAGTAGTACAATGAATGGGGAAAAGGCTTTTTACTGCAACTAATCCATTAAGCTCAAGTTCCTGAATCTGTGGATACAGTACAAAAACAGCATGTTTCATTGTTATATATGTTGTTTGAGGATTTATATAACTACTAATGTGAAGTAATCTATTTTTGGTGGCATGTCCAGCTTGTCTTGTAGACAGAGGCTGTAGAATTAATTGAGAAGTTGTACACCATTACATGGTCAGTTGGGTTTAATATACACAGTTTGCTCCCCAAAATGTTGCATCTGCAAAAAACAGAATGAAGAAAGATATAGTAAAGGCCCCAATGCGTTGAATAAAATGACATGCAAATTTACATCTAACTTTATCACCAGACTAAAATGTTAGAAATATCTAACCCAAAATGTTGTATATTCAGGATTATAACACATCTACTAATATATGTATATATTCGATATACAATAATATAATTACTAATAAACCTAACACCTGTAGTATTAAGCCAATACATTATTTTATAAGAGGAGCAAAACCTGGTAAATAATGGACAGGATATATAAAGTTTCCTACACAGCCCATTGTCTCGAGACCATTTTATCTTTATTATTTGTCCATCACAATGCATGTATTGCCTTGGAAAGAGTTTTTGCTCATCATACCCCAACAATAGAGATTATGAAACTTTAACACTGTAGTAGTTTGAACCAATCTGTTTAACTCCAAGACACTGGCAAATTAAACATAAAATGAATGCATTATTTCGAATTAAAAAAAGTGGAATAGAACGTGAATAATATATGCTCTTATTTATATGTATTTTGTTTGAGAACTGTATAGAAAAACAACGTAACCTGTGATCAAGTGGCTTATTCACTGATAGTAAATTGCGTTATATTTAATATTTACTTTGTATGTTATATTTTAGCCCTAATGTATAGCTTGTGTCATACACAGAGATATTTGAGAGCAGCCTGTTTATTTAACCAATGTTTTGCAAAATAACTGCATCTTATAGTATAGAGTATATTAAGGTTTTTCCACCCTTTTTACTTTTCTGACTTCGATCTTGTGCCTTAGGACTGGATACATCCAAGATTAAACAGGTGGGTGTAATTGGAGGTCAGCAAAGCACACGCCGCATTGGAGATTACAAAGTCAAATACAACTATAGTGACATGGAACTGCTCAGGTGAGAGTACTTTCTGATTTCATCAGCCATTTGAGGTGAATTTTAGCTCACAGTCAAAGCACAAAAAAAGACATTTTACTTTTTAAAAGAGGCGCTATACCCACCGAATGGGCAGACATATGGGCATCCATCAAATCCATCTCAATCTGCATCACCCACAAAGAGCAAGCTTACAAAATGCTCTTCAGGTGGTACCTAACCCCCCTCCACCTAAAGGCAATGAACCGAATATCCAATAACCTCTGCTGGAAACTGTGTGGCGAAACCGGCACTTTCCTCCACTGCTGGTGGACATGCCCCAAACTCACTCCTCAAACAATTACAACACTCTTAACTAGAATACTTAACAAGCCAGTACCCCCGGACTCCTGGGCTCTCCTACTCTCTAAACCCATTGACACCTTCACCCGCAATGAAAACAAACTCATTACTAGAATAGCACTGGCCACACGCAGAGCAATAGCTGAAACCTGGTCCACACCACACATACCCACTCAACTCCAAATAAACACTAAAATAACTGACAACATAGCCATGGATAAGCTGACAGCGCAAGTTCATGACACCCCAAAATCATTTCACAAAGTATGGGACCCATGGCTGGAAGGACACAACGCACTCCCATGGTGATACATAGCTACCACACAACCCACACCGCCAACATCAATCCACAACAAGAGACAAAAATGTCGCTCATCTATCCAACCCCTAACCCAATCCACCTACTCGGAGTCCCGGGGGGTAACCAGGAGGGCAGCACCCCATCACCTGCCCCTCTGAACACCCCCCCTTCTCTCCTCCCCCACCCCCTACAAACCCACCTCCCCTACCCTACCATCCCCCTGACTAATGACCTGACTTACGAGCCAGGCACTGCTGATCCAACGCTACATAACAAACCATCCTACAGCAGCGACCTACACAGACGCCAACCCTCACCTAAAAACGACCACCTACAATAACCCTGGCAAAACAGACATACAAGCTATATACTATCCTCCGACGGAGCTAACAAACCGGACCACTCCACAACACAACGTTCTGCATTCCAACTACAACCTCCTCACTGAAGCACAAATACAAATAACACAAACAGAGGAGTTGACTGTAAGATCCCCGACAAACAGCGGTCCACGATAGACGGAATAGTCAACGACACCCCAGCCCAAAGAGCCAGACCCGAATGCAAACAACCCAATGTCGTACCCAATTGTTGTTACCCAAATAACCACCTTGTTCTTTTCCTCTTTCTGTACAAACGTTCATATGTTCATATGAAACATGAAAATAAAGAATCTTTAAAGAAGAGGCGCTATAAACAGGATTACTACTATAGCTTGCTGTAGCGCTTTGGTTGCCTAGAGTCCCTGGCAAAATCCTTTAGTTTAATTTCAAACTCTGCATGTTAGCTCATCTGTATTAGCCAATCATTGTTGTTTTGCTTAGCCAAAAATTGACAAATGCGGAAGTGCAGCAAGATGGGTGCGTTCCCTCAGTATCTGGATTACATTTGGGCTATATCATTAGTCTGGCTATGTTGCTTAAAGATCACCTTTATTAACATATTACAATGCAAAGCAAATAGTAATTATTCAACATTGTATTGATTTCCCTCTGAGTAGGTTTTAAAATAGTGTTTCATTTAGTATTTGCCACAAACTAAATTGCTAAAATCCAGTATGATTATTCTTTTACTTTGACCAGCACTGCCAAATCAAAGCCAATCACAGCAGAACCGGAGATCCATGGCTGTCAGCCACTGGATGGAGTAACAGGCTTTCTGGTGCTAATGTCAGAAGGACTTTACAAAGCTCTTGAAGCTGCTCATGGTCCTGGACAAGCCAATCAGGTAATAGTCTGTACTTTTTACGTCTGGTTTTTGTTTTTAAACATTTCATCAATCGTATCTTCCCCAGTTTCCTATTCGACCAGTGTGGCTGCCATAATGGGAATCCACCCTAATATTTCAATGGCTAGATCATGTTATTGACTCTCTTACTGGACATTTTTTCTATACACAAAAACATATTGTACAGCCTGCCTGATGCTCCACAATGTGTTATTATGGCATCATCAGAGCAAACATCTCCTAGCCTGCCTGAGATTTGTAGGAGTTATACTGCGGAGCAACAGCTACTGCATTATTATTTATAAATGCCAACAAATTTGCAGCGCTGTAAAATAGGGGCGCTAACAAACAAGGACTTGCGACAAGACAAGTTTCACGTACAGGAACAGAAGGTGTTGAGGGTCTTGGTCAAACTTAACAAATTTCCATTCTAAGGGTACATTTAGCTGCTCTCCTTAAGTAGAGAAGAGGGACTGTTGAGACTGCATGTCTCTCACTCCACAGACCTTCTGATGACATTTGCATAGTGGAAGAATGTGTGAATTAATGGCAGCGAATTGCCCCTGCTGCCCAGTATCATAATCTCACTTCTGTTACTAATACTCAGAGAGATGCTGTGAAGTGAAATACTCACCATCTCTACAGCTCCTCTCTTGATATTGAACTAAGGAAATTGCTGTTTAGTAACTCACTAATCTGGCAGCCTACGAGACATATGTCCCTAACTTTAAATCTTGTAATATAAAAAATAAATAGTTTTGAAGTGAGTATTATGGCATAAAAATGTCATTGATTCGAGGGGGGCGTGGCTGATGAGCAGACTAAACGGACACGTTTCTGTGCAGAGATGACTAAAATAACGGTTTACCCTGGCTATACCATACAGGAGAACGCCAACTTCATTGCCCCCACCAGCTGACATAATGGGCAGCAAAAATAAGAGGTTCCGAATATCTGAGAGCCCCAAACTCCCCGACATCAGCCTGCTCCGAGAATTATTCCCAAGATGTTTGTGACTAAATCACTTGCCTATTCCCCTTTTATAACAGCCATCTTTTATGCACCTTAGGTCAGATTGTCTGTTATATAACTCAGTGCTCACTATTTTGCAACTGTCGATTGCTCTTATAAATCACCTGACACAAAATGCTTCAGAGCACATGATTTTGAAAAACAACTGATGGATGCAGTATCTGTGTTGGACAATAGAGCTGATTTGTCTTTGGTTTTCTGTTTGAAATCATGTCTTACAAACTACGCAAACATAACATTCTGCATCCTGTTGGTAAAGTTGCGTATTTCTCAGATCCTTTTTATTTTAATTTGCTGTTGGCCATTTGTAAAAAGACAAGAAGCATATTTAAAAGCTTACTGGAATGTTTTCTCTCTAATCTCTTATTCTGTTGCTTCAGAGGTTCTGCCATTGCATTTCCTTTTTTTTCTGGTTCCATCACTCCACAAGTTGAGCCAAGGTTGGGACACCAAGCCAAGGCACATGGCCAACTGCTTGTCCGTTCCTTGAGTTCTAGCTAACTTCCTCTTTCCTGAGAAGGCATGCATCAGCAATATTTGCTAGTCTCCTGCTCCCCACTTACTGGGAAAATTTTCTGTCATTTTTGTGTCATGTCTTAGAAGTTTTGGCTAGCTGACTTGATGTCTCATTGTATCATGCAGACCATGAACCAAACTCAGTAGCATAAGCCTGTGTATGATCACCGCTTTGGGTTCCCATTAATTAACATGTCTAAACTTTAGAGCTTAAAACCGTTTGTTCTTTGAGCATAGGTTGATTTAAATGGTAAGAAACTTCACCCTTCTGCTGAAATTGTCATGACATGTTCACTTTAAGGCCTGCAGACACCTACTGGTCAACCATATTATAGCACATTCATATTTATTCAGAATCCCATCTTGGACTCTAAAGAATCATCCCAATGGCATCTGGCTATAAGAATTAAATATTTCCATACCCAAGTTTTAAATTGCTAGAAATATATACATTCAATCCAGCCTAAATTCAAAGTGACTATTACTGTTTACTTTTAGTATGGCATTTATTTGACATACATTATCTTTTTTATTTTCGTAATTTTTGCATGTATTAAAAGATGTATATTAAACTTCGAGAAATCTAAAGCTAACCCCTTAAGGTCATAGGCAATTGTTCAAGTCCTGAACTAAAAAAAAAGCCCTAGAATTTGCTTTGTGTGTTTGTTTCACCATAATTTAAGGGTTTCTTTTAATATCCTACATGTATACTTAATACAACATAAAATGTTGTTAAAAAATTTTTGGCGGCCTGTCAGTTTTACACATCCAGTGCAACTATAGAAAAAGAATTCAAAATATATTTAGTTCTCGTAGTTAAGTACCTCATATGTCTTGAATATAAATACATTTTGGTAGTTAACTTTAAAACTATACCATAGAAAGTCTGGGCTGGGAGAAAAGGGGAGGGCTTGCAAATGCTCCAGGCAAGAGAACTGTAGCTTTTTCAAACTGTTTTTAGATATACCTCCAATTATAAAAATGGATAATTAAATACTTGCATGTTTTCTACTAGACTATCTTTCTCTCTTTCTTTTTTTTGCCTTTACAAGTGAATGTTGCTTGTACTTTTGAATATGAAATTTGTTAGTTTTTCTTCCTATTTGATACGTTTTTCCTCATGTTTCTCCAATTTGTCAATAACCATAGGAGATAGCAGCAATGATTGCTACAGAGTTTGCCAAGCAGGTATCGTTGGATGACGTGGCACAAGCAGTTGTGGAGAGGGTTAAGCGAATTCACCATGACACATTTGTCAGTGGTGGGGAACGTGCAAAGTACTGCTCAAAACATGAAGATATGACTCTGCTTGTACGAAATCTAGGCTACCCACTGGAGGAGGTTACACAACCCACCCTCACACCTACTCAAGGTACCAAACTGTTGGGGTTTTTTTTGTATCTTCACTTCACTTCAAACACGTTCTTGTATTTACCTTTGCCCATTTCCTCTGTTACTAGGTGGCCGGATATATCCTGTTTCTGTGCCATACTCCAATGCACAGAACACTAGCAAAACAAGTGTCACACTCTCATTGGTGATGCCATCACAAGGAACATTGGTGAATGGAACACACGGTAGCAGTTCAACTTTGGATGGGACCACTTCAACCCTGTAAGTATTTCCCGTCAGTTGTGCAGTTTGATAGCAATCCGGAAATTATAATAAACTGTCTTCTGTTAATAAAAGATAAACAATTTATCTTAAAGTGTTCTACAGCCCCCTCCATTTTTCCTCAGAGGAACTGAATATTTACACTTTGTTAGACGGAATGACATCTGAACTCTGTTTCCCTGAATTCTAGAAGACAAGCATAATAAATTATGAAAAGTTGTTCACACTTAATTAGCTGTACTGTCATGCACACTATATTCACCAAAGTACTCTCTGATACACATACTCAATTAACCATATTTTGCAGTTACACAATAAGTTACTCTCTTGCACATAGCAAATTAACCACATATTTTCACATATAACTAGCTTCTCTCTCTCTCTCTCAAGCACACATGCATAACTAACCACTCGCCTACACACACATACGTATGTGTAGCCACTTAAATACACGTTTACAATCATGCATGGACACGCTCACACACGACCAACAACTCACCTGCGCATGCATACATGTATAAAACATTTTAAGTCTGTTCAGAACATTATTATATGTATCTCGTAGCCATTTCGTAGGCAGCTAATAGACATATGAACAAATACCACATCTGTCTCTTTTAAAATACCTGCTTTGAATTTAAAACAAACCCAGTAAGGTATTCATAGATGGGGAGGGCATTATTTGGGTAGTACATAGTATATGTTGATGCCTGAACATCATGTACTCACTCCATCACTCCTATGTCCTTTGACTTCTTTGCACCCTCATACACCTTACTGGCAACAGTGACTTGGGCAAGCACACACCAATAATATTTCCCTGATAATTACATCTTCCAGTTGCATGCATTTGTGACTTAAAGGGACACTATTGGCACCCAGATAATTTCAAGAAAAAACAGAGTAAACCACGCCCAGTATATGTGTACAAAATGTTATACGTACATAGGTCTTCAAATGATTATACACAATTGACCTCAAAATGAGAAGAAAAGACAAAATATTAGTGCAGCACAGTATGTAAAGCGCATATGTGATAAGTAGATAACCTTAGGTCACTTCCACTCACATTTTATTGCGCTAACTTAGAGCTCTGCGGTTTTGCGCATGTACGGAACAATCCCTGTCTAAGGATATATAGTGATGCAGTCGCCACAGATGCTTCAAAAAGGTGCAGTGTGCAGGATATATGTGGAGATAAATACAGGAAAAAATTCCAATGGTGAAGTAAGTACTGATGGAAAATCAGATGACAAATAAGGTAATGTACTTACATTTACCAGAGCAGGACCTGCTCTGGTGTAAACAGCGTGGGTTGTATAATCCCTACCTTACGATATGATGGTACCAGGAAGCAGTAGGTAAATAAATTAAAAGGTATATATATCTCTTCAGACAGTTCTGACTAAGCCTTGGAGAGGCGAAATGCATCAAGTGGGACTCCTAAAAGTATTTTATCACTGTGTTATTGTCTTTTTGTTTGGTTAAATAAATAGTAAATTTTTATATATATACCTTTTCATTTATTTACCTACTGCTTCCTGGTACCATCATTTCCTAATGTGAAATCCTAACTGTGAGCGCAGCCATTGCCGCGCATGCACATTAGGACTCACCCGCCAGCAAGCCGAGGAGGAGAGAAGATGGACCCGATCCAGCACTGAGGGACTTCTACACAGGACCCAGGTAAGCGACAGAAGGGGTTTTGCACCAAGGGATTGACAGAGGGTGCTTGACAGAGAGGGAAGCTATGGTGCCTGGCACTATGGTTTCCCTTTAAGCACAAACCAACCAAGAAAATGAAATCCCTCTCCAGATCTCTTCTCTAGGAGAACTTAAAAAGGGAATACATTTATATTTTTATTTTGAGCACACATTCAGTTTTTGTAGTCTTTTCAGACTGAAGAATTAAATTATCAGTAATATTTCAATGTGTGAGTCAGGGTGCATTTGATTTAAATCATGGTTTTTAAACCTAAAGATTAATTGCTGGTTGTTATATTTAATATTTCTCAACAGATGAACATTTCATATTTAGAAAAATAACTTTTAAGATTAGTTTAACAGTTATATGAATGGATTTTGTTATATACCACTAGCAATACACAGATAATGCAAGGTGAACTAACAATCATATATTTGCTGAAACATCAATGCTTGTTAACTGAAGTAGTTAAACAAAGTATGTTTAAAGAAAAAAAAAAAAACACCATAAAGTGTTACTTGAATCCTTAAAAATTTATTGTTTAAAAAAAAACAAAAAAAAAACGAATGCCATTTTGGGTTTGCCCTTTTACATGGGTCACTGCCAGACTCCAAGCCTTCTCTGATGCTGGGTTATATGTATCTAGCTTCTGCAGAAGTTACATGCCAGTCCCACCTGTCATTCATTGGCAGAGAATGTCAGCTAGAATGAATGAACCTCTGTACAAAGAATATGCACACAATTGACATTAGCCAGCTTGGAACTCTTGTTCTGGGTTGGCTCATGACATATAAATACTGTTGCCGGAGGTGGAGTTACACCTCTGACAGCAATATAAAACATATTAGTAAGTGCAGAGTTTCATATTAAAAAAATATGACTGCAGAGCACTATGACCACTTCAAATAACTGAATTGGTCATTGTACTTGGAATAATTCTTTGTGGTAAGCTGTTTATTGTGTGTACATAGATTTGCAGAATAACAATGGGTTTAAGATCTTTTTCTGAACTTTGTTAATTTTATAACATTTATTTCTGTGAGAAGGTGCATGTTATTTGTGCAGACACAAGTGCAAATAACTTCAATTAATGGAATACATTTAACAAAAATGTAAGATTTTCATCCAGAAGTATTTTATTTAAAGAAATTCGATTTAAGCAAAAAAAAAAACAACCATAACATCTGTGAATCTCACAGGGATCTTTGGTGAGTTAGTTTGCAAAACCACCAGTTATTTCCTTTTCCTGCAATACAAGATAAGTTATAATCTGCCACTATAGACATGACACTTACCTCTGACTGCAGTAAAAGTATGTATAAATAAACAAGTGGGCAAAGATATATTGCATATTCCCCACCAGCAGAGCTGGTGCATCCAACGGGATCCATTCCTGTAGACCAGGCTGCCCCAAACTCCAGCCCTCCAGATGTTGCTGAACTACAACTCCCATGATTCTCAGTCCATCTATTTCATTTAGAGAATCATGGAAGTTGTAGTTCAGCAACATCTGGAGGGCTGGAGTTTGGGGAAGCCTGCTGTAGACCGTTATAGGTTGTGTCCAGGCACACTGTCAGCAGCTTTTGGTGTGCAGACCTGAGAGTGTCAGTTTCTTTTGCCTACTGATATGATTCTATTCCGATTGTACTGTATATTCTCTCAAAGTACTATGTGACTTTAAAGGGACACTATAGGCACAAGGACAACTACAGCTTATTGTATTTGTTCTGGTGAGTATAATCATTCCCTCCAGGCTTTTTGCTGTAAACACTGTATTTTCAGAGACAATACAGTTTTTACATTACAGCCTAGGAAAACCTCCTCTGGCCACTCCTCATATGACTGCTAGAGGTGCTTCTTGGGGCAGTGACTGCCATTCAGTGTCTCCACCCTCTGCATGCAGACATTGAACTTTCCTCATAGAGATGCATTGATTAAATGCATCTCTGTGAGGAAATGCTGATTATCCAGGGCTGTGTTTGGCCTGTGCTGGCTCTTCCCCTGATCTGCCTCATTGACAGTCTTTGCCAGTCCTATGGGAAAGCATTGTGATTGGCTCAGAGAATCACTTCTGATGATGTCAGCCAAGCAGCTAGATCAGGGGCAGTCATCAGCTGCAGACTTGAATGCAGATAAGATTTTACTATATTTAGGGAGATCAGGAGGGCTAGATTGTGGGTTTTAACACTAGTGTCAGGAATACATTTTTTTGGTGCTAAGAGACCTTATGGCGCTAATATTTTTTATTTACATCAGGGCTCAACAGAAGTAAACAGGCTCTCAAAGCAAGCCCCAAAGTATGGGAAGTAAATCTAACTAGTCACAGGGTACTTAATCTCCACCCAGCATATACACACTAAAGACAAATAAAGCATAGCTCCAATGGCACTTATTTGGCAGCTATATATTTGTGAGACTACCATATAGTATACAGTCCCACATGATTCCCAAGTGTAATATAAAGCATCTATCACTTTACTGCACTGTTCCCACATAACCTGCAGCACACATTTCATCATGATGATTTCCAGGAAACATTCAAGAATGTATAGAGCTTGTGAAACATGTACCTTGTTAATATCGGTTTACATAGTAAATATGTGATATATTTTCCTGTGATGGCTGCTGCTTAAAGCAAACTCTTGTGTGTATTCACATAAAACAGTGTACACAGACAAGGGTGATACTGCAGATTTGGAGTTTGGTTCCCTCCAGAAATCATCCTTTTTCCATTGGTGTGCATGGAGGAAGTAACAAAGATCGAGAAGACCTTCAGAGATAATACACATGGGAGCTATACACATGGGAAAAATGTATTGCCTGCTCATCCCCTCCCTATTGGGACTGTGATTGTTACAGTGGCCCCAGTGCTTTATTTATTCCAACTGCAGTTCCCCTGTCAATGACTTTACAGAAAATAAGAAATTGGAGCCAGACAGTGCTTGTGGAGGGAGGGGTGTGTCTTTATTCAGTGTAACAGGGCATCTAAATTTGTAATGGTAGGTGTAATGCAGTGAGAGTTCTATGATAGTTAATATATATATATATAACATGGAACGGTGTATGGATGATGAATAGTACGTTTAAAAATGCACAACTGAAAAAGACAAGAACTGCAATGTATTGTTGATGTGTTAAAACATAAATATCGTAACATAAATCGCTATTAGTGTTTGGCAAGTGGAAAATTAGCCCTGGCAAGGAGAAACTCACTCTTAGTGAGTATGTTATGCCTGGCAGTGGCAAGTAATTTTTATGCTGGTGGCATAGGCCCTGCAAATATAAAGGTCTTTTCTTTTTTTTTCTTTTTTTTTTTTTTAAAGATAACTGTGACTGAAAGATGGAAGGATAGACAATATATATGTATATTGGGAACTGTTCAACATAAGTTGTATGGGCAAAACAGGAAGTAAATAAACTTACTATTAGTATTGCATTGGAATGGAACATGCTAAATGGAAATAAGCCCTAATAGTGGGTAAGAGCCATATGGGGAAAAAAATGTGGCCCGTGGCTAGCGGCTAAAACATTCCAGTTCAGTAATTCACAAAAATATAATGGTTTCATCCTGCAAATGTTGAGAGCTGTTTGTTTCTTCTGTAAAATAAAGCAAATTTTAACACACAGTTTAGGAATTTGGCTCCTCAACAGCAGCTTATTTGCCACCAGAACTAGCATGTACAGTGTTACAAAAAAGCATAAAAATAAACAACAATAAATGATAGTTACCCAGGATACCCTGATACTCAGAAGGTAGATGGACAGGCTGTCTCCCATACCTCCCTGTTGTAGTAGATGAGATATTAACCCTTTAGCTTCTAGACCAGGCATCTCAAACTCTGGTTCCCCAGTTCTACAACTCTCATTCTTCTCTATGCATCTATGGCATTCAAATAATTCGGGGATTTGTAGGTCATAAATATCAGTATGGTCAGAGTTTGAGGTCCTTGTTGTAGGCCATACTCACTGCATTTCAACACCAATATCACTGGTTGTTGTTGTTTTCTGAACATTACCCTCACAGATTATATGTTGTTTTTTTCTCAGTAGATCATAAAAGTTTAGGAAATACGTTTAGTTTGCAAAATAAATTAAAAATACTTTTTAAAATCCACCATATAAAATGCGAAATAAGGAATTTTTAGTGCAATTTTCCATAATGTGTACATGAGTGAACAACCACATGGGAGGCATTTTATAAATTACTTCAAAAATACAGATTTTAATTAAATAATGACTCATTATTGCTGGTTATCTCAAATATGTGCAACCAGGTGAAAATTTTATATTTAGAATAATAACTTTCACATTAGTTTAACAATTATATCAGAACTGGTTTTGTTATATACTTTTGAGAAATTCATAGATAATGATAACAGCATTGCAAGGGGAACTATTTCCAGTTTAATATGTTAATATTTCATGTTTGGATAGCAATGTGAAGGATTATTCAAAGCATCATGACCGCTTCAGTGAATTAAAGTGGTTATGGTGCTTGAAATCTGTATGTGCTGCACTTTTTATTTTGAAATGCTGCACATACAGAGTTTAACCCATCTGCTGCTGGAGTTGTAACTCCACCTCCACAGTGTCATCACTAGCCACCCCAGGGCTTGCTATCGTCAATCCTTATTTCTGTGCACAGAATTATATTCATTGGCTGAGCGTGGTCAGCTGACGACCTCAACCAATGAATAGTTACTGAATCTGCTTCTGTCAGAAGAAAGTCATCTAGCTGGATAGGTGACAGAATACCAAGAGCATGGCAGGGCCCAGGTAAGAGGATAACCTGTTGCTAAAAGATTTGCTTCATTACTTAGGAACCAGGCTAGAGTATTCCTGGCATCATAGGAGGAGTGGCAAGTGGAGGTATCCTTAGGCTGTAATATAAACACTGCATTTTCTCTGGGAAAAAAAAAACTGTGTTTACTGCAAATAGCCTGAAGGGACTGACTAAACTCACCAGAACAACTACTTAAACGTTGCTTTAAAGTCTTTTTCGAACATTTCTTATATAAAACGTGCATGTTATCTGTAAAGATACAAGTTCAATTAACTTGGATTAATGGAATTCAATTTCTTTTGTATATCAATGTATATTGAGTTGTACATACGGCATTACCATAGTAAGTTGAACAGTATCAGAGTATTTATAAACTCTGACATGATACTGTGTTCAGATGTGAGTGTCAGTGCTAAGGATATCCAGGTAAAACATATCTACAGTCCTATTCATTACTAATTTAACTTAAATGTGAATCATGAGAGCCTCTTACTGCTCGGTTTAAGTGTATAATTACAGCCTCTGCGTTTACATAGATATTGGAGTTCTCCTAATATTAGAAGGGAAGGAAGGTAGGGGGATGGGTAGACTTTCGGGGGACAGGAAGGAATCAGATCTGGTGGGTACAGCTTCCTATTGTATGAGGGTATGAAAATCTCTTGAGTCTGTGAAAAGAAGGCCAGTACTGCAAATCTTGATCTTGCATGATTACGTGCAATCATTTTTTAATCTTGTGAATAATATTTGACTCACTTTATGTACACTATTTTTACAGGTATAAGTAAACAGTGCTTAGTAGCAACCTGTACACGTTTGTACAAAGATATTTTCTTTTGTGTTGAGAAGAATACAGTGCATTCAGTTTATTGCCTTACCCCAAAGGATAGAATTGATCAGAACATTGTGTTTTAAGGAATGCCACTTTAGGATTCAGATCCAGGGCTTATATTTAACAATAGATAATTAAACGTTAACCTTCTTTTAAAAAAGTATTTAAGATTCTGGTGCTTGCTTACAAGTCCCTGCATAATGCTGCTCCAACCTACCTATCCTCCCTAATACACAAGTATGTCCCGTTGAGGCCCCTGCGCTTTGCCAAAGACCTACGTATATCCTCAGTCCGTTGCCTCCAAGATTTCTCCAGGGCTGCACCTCCTCTGTGGAACTCCCTTCCCTTCTCCATAAGACTTTCACCCAGTCTCCACTCACTTAAAAAAATCATTGAAAACTCACTTCTTCAAGAAAGCATATCAATTAAACTGTTAGCAGGTTTTTATCCCTTACCCCCATGACTCCTCTCCTGCAACTGTCAAAATTACATACTAAGCCCTCAGTGAATACTTTTCTAACAACTTACTTCGTACCCCTACTTTTACCCTTCGTGTCACTATTCCGCTAGTATACTCACTCTAGAATGTAAGTTCATTGAGCAGGGCCCTCCACCTCTCTGTTCCTGTACGTCCAGTTGTATGGTTACTATTACATGTCTGTTAGTCCAACCATTGTACAGCGCTACGGAATCTAATGGCACTATATAAATAATAAAATAATAATAATAATGTTCTGTCTAGCATTCGTTTTAGTACACAATTTGACTTATGGTTTTCAGAATGTCTGCATGTGTACAGGTTGCACACTCCATTCCTGCCCTGTCTTTAGATTAGCACCCACTTCCAACATGCTCGCTCTGCGGGTGAACAGGTTGAATACCCCTTGACTGCTTTGTCTGTGGATTGAAATGCTGACCACACTTTGGCTGGTCTGTCAGCAAATGGACAGCTTGTCCATCTCCTGCCTGCTCCATCTAAAGATGAACAGTTTGACCACCTTCATTGTACTCTGGATGCAAATGGTCAGTTGGCAATCTCGTTCCCTCCCTAGCGTAGTGTAATTTATTTTTTTAAATCACCTAACAATTTTGTAATACACCTATTAACACCTAATTTCATGGCAAATATTAATTATGCTCTCCCCTCCCAGTACCATTCATTATAACAATACTATAATGCAGGGGTGCCCATGAGGCTTTGTCATTCTAAAGGCGTGTAAAGCATCATGGGAGTTGTAGTTCTACAACATATGGGGATCTACCTTTTGTCCACTACTGCTATGACGCCTTAGTGTATTGTTTGCCAATCTTTTAACCCCTTCAGACCAGAGGGCGTACTATTACGCCCTATTATAGGCGGCTCTAAACGCCGCCGGGCGTAATAGTACGCCCTCCGGTCTTTCGGTACTTACCCGGTCGCCGGCGATCCCACACCGGCTATCGCGGAGGGGGGGACTCCCAGGGAGCCCCCCGCAGCACGCCCGTCCTCCTCGAAGCCCCCCGGCCATGTGAGAGTGGGGTCCTTGCGAGGACCCCACAATCACATGGCCGGGGGTAGCTGCCTCCTGCATTGCCAGCAGGGGGACTGCCTGTAATGACAGGTGGTCCCCCTGATGGCTGAAAATAAAAATAAAATAAATAAATAGTGTAAAAAAAATAATATATACTTAGATCATATATATATTACATATATATATGATCTAAGTATATATATATATATATATATATATACACATATACATACACACACGTACACCGTCTAGGTGTATTTTACTATTAATATATATATAATTATATATATATATTATCAAATTACACGTAGACTGATACTGATTAAATATATATATAATTATTGTTATATATATATTTATATATATTATAAAAAAAATTAAAATGTAAATACGTTAAAAAATAAAATTACAAAAATAATTAAAAATAATTAAAAAATATATAGATGTGTGTTATTTCGTTCTAACTGTATTGTGAAATTAATATATATATATATATATCAAAATACACGTAGAACAAAATAATATATATATCTATATACATAAATATATACGTATATATCACTATATATATACCTATATATAAATAAAAATATTTTTAAAAATTATATAGATATATACATATATATACACATACGTATATATATAGACATATATTAATTCTACATATATATTTATGTAATATTTTTACATAATTAGGTATCTTAATTAATTACAATTAGCAGGACCTGCCTGACAACCCATGCCGAAAGTAAAGGGAATTTAATTTGCTAGCACTATATTTAACCCTATAACTTTCCGAGACACCATAAACCTGTACATGGGGGGTACTGTTCTACTCGGGAGACTTCGCTGAACACAAATATTAGTGTTTCAAAACAGTAAAATGTATTACAACGATGATATCGCCAGTAAAAGTTACGTTTTTTGCATTTTTCACGCACAAACAGCATTACACGGACAATATTATTGCTGTGATACTTTTTACTGTTTTGAAACACAAATATTTGTGTTCAGCTAAGTCTCCAGAGTACAACAGTACCCCTCATGTACAGGTTTTATGGTGTTTTCAAAAGTTACAGCGTCAAACATAAGGCTTGCGTTTCATTTTTTACACATTAAAATTCGCCAGATTGGTTACGTTGCCTTTGAGACCCTATGGTAGCCCAAGAATGAAAATTACCCCTATGATGGCATACCATTTGCAATAGTAGACAACCCAAGGTATTGCAAACAGGGTATGTCCAGTCTTTTTTAGTAGCCATTTAGTCACAAACACTGGCCAAAATTGGCGTTTTTTGAATTTTTCACACACAAACAAATACTAACGCTAACTTTGGCCAGTGTTTGTGACCAAATGGCTACTAAAAAAGACTGGACATACCCCATTTGCAATACCTTGGGTTGTCTACTATTGCAAATGGTATGCCATTATGGGTGTAAATTTCATTCCCGGGCTACTATACAGTCTCAAAGGCAACGTAACCAATCTGGCGAATTTCAATTTCAAATGTAACGTGCTATATTTGACCCTGTAACTTCCCAAAACGCCATAAAACCTGTACATAGGGGGTACTGTCTTACACGTGAGACTTTACTGAATACAAATATGTGTATTTTATTGCAGTAAAAGCAAACAGTATTATGACACCGACCGTTAAAATGTCATGTAGAACTAAAAATTTTTTAAAAAATCGTATTTTCTCCCATTTTTTTCATATTAAATTATGTTTCATAACTGAATATTTGATATTAAATGAAAACCCTGTTTCCCCTGAATAAAATGATATATAATAAGGGTGGGTACATTTACTATGAAAGAGTTGAATTACAGTTGGACAGACATGTAGCGCAAATGCCAGGTTTTGTTTAAATTTTGTTTTGTTCACAGCGTGTACATTTGGCTCCGTCCTTACGGGGTTAAGATTGAGATCATTCAAAAGTATAGGATAGGACCCAGGACACTATGAAATTAATAATGTGTTATTACTGAAACTGTATATTTTAATGTATTTACATTTTTATCATTTTTACTGTCACATCTTTTAGACAATCACCAAGTGCTACTCTTCAGTCCACCAACACTCATACTCAAAGCAGCAGCTCTAGTTCGGATAGTGGTCTCTTCCGCTCTCGCCCTTCTCCCTCCCTGCAACCAGATGAGGACGGTAGAGTGGAACCTTATGTTGATTTCACCGAGTTCTATCGGCTTTGGAACGCAGAGCATGGTGACCCAGGAGCTGCAGTTACTGCTCAGTGAAGTGAACAATGCATGATTTGGCTTCTATTGCTGGAGACAAACCATCACACAATGACAATGAACAGTCTAGCCTAACAATCCTCCAAATGCTTTTGCTCTGGTTAATCGCTGCAAGAGATCTACCTCCTGGTTAGTGGGGTGGAAAAAACTCTTCACACGTTTTATTTTACAAGGAACACCACACAACTATCCTAAAAAGAAATTCCATCCAAATTTTTGTTGTCAAACTGCATTTTCTTTCAGACAACTCATTCCCTTATTAGAGAATGGCACAACAGTAGGAAAATAATTGTAAAACCCCTAAGTTGCATTAATACCTTTCTCCTGCTGCCCACAAGTTGATGATATATGTGCTATTTACTGCAGGCCATGCCTTGCTTCCTGCAGAGATTCTCATACCACTCTGGGCCTATAAACTGTCCAATGGCATTCTTTCACAAGGCTGATAAAAGACTGGAAACCGTACAGACCTGAATAGTCAAGATAACTTTGTTATATCCCTTGTGAAAATACACAGGATGACAACACAGGACTATAAATGAACATGTCATATAGCACTGATTTAAAAAGTTAATAATGTATGAAAGCCAGATTTGTTGTCAAAGTTGGGCAATGTTTTATGCCAGAGGCTTTCAGAGTACAATAAGCCCCTAATAGATAAACTAATGCCCAAATCTCTTAAATAGCCTATTGCTTAAAACTAACTTTTTTTTTTTTTTTTTAAAGGGTCTTCAGAAATATACTTTCAAGGAAAACTTATTCTGAAAGATGTATATGTGTTCATTTGTCAGTTACTTGATTACTATGCCTTTTTCACCTGTTACTTCCTTAGTATGTGGTAACATACAAGTTCATGTTTCTTACAGGAATAACCAATCTCCTTGATCTCTAACATTATAGTGTACCTGATACATGGTTACAGGTGACCTTAAAATGTTGAGAATTGTATAAATATGTAAGGGATTTTACAACGTATCTTGAGACTATCCCATGTTTTCTAGTCTACAATAGCCTCAAACTGCACTTTAGAGCGTGAGCCAAGGTGACGGTTCCACAAGCAGTGTGTTTCATTCTAGCTTTCACATGGACTGATATAAAAGTCACTTTATTCGAAAGATGAAAAGTAAGTTATTACAAACAAGAATTCTGATGTGTCACTAGAGCTAACATTCTAGATTTCAGTCACTGACTAACAATGAAACGCCTGGATTGTGGAACATGTATGCTGTAAATAAATATTACCTCAGAACACTTTCATACGTTACATTCAACTGATTTCACAGAATAAGATAAAGCTTTAATTCCTGACAGAGTGGACATACTCCCTCAATAAGCAATCAGTGTGATATCAAGGCAAACGCAGAATATGTTACAAACACAGCCTGATTGTTAGTTACAGTAACATTCAGATTGTTCTGTAAGTTGTAGCTTGGCTTTTCAACTATATAAAACCGTATAAATATATAGTAAGATTCATTTTCTGTCATCACATTTGGTTTCCCATCTCCGCCCATTATTATGTGCAAATACCGATCTAGGAGATTACACAAATGTGTAAATATGTGTATACAATAAAGTATATGGTATTGTTTACAAATCTGATCATGTTTGTCTCTCCATAAAACCAAGTAAACTTGTAACACCCTTATTCTAAATTGATTGCATTTTAACACCATTTTTCTAAATTGATTGCATATTCTTTTTAGCATTTTTTTACAGTGTTAAGGTTTATTATGAAGTTTAATATTCTTCAAGGATTCAGGTTTAACATCTGTTACCAGTGTACATTTGATGTTAATCCTTCCTTGTTTTTTTTTTTTGTTTGTTTTTTTTTATTTGTAGTTTTGAAGCGGTGCATGTTACATCAGACATTTCTAGACATTTGTTATGGCTGTATCATATAGTATGTCATACATGCAGTTGCTTGTCGTAGTAATTGCGTACAGAATTCATCCAAACAGTTTCCATTGTAAACAGATACAGTGCGTGGCCTTACATGGCCCTATCGTCAGTAGGATGTCGGTTCGTTGAAACCATTGCACCTTTTTTTTGTTTTGGATATATATATCATAACACAACAAGTATAGTGATAACATAATAATACTTAATGGGGAATAGAGAAAAAAGAGAACGGGGGGTGATGTGGAGGAGGGACGAAGGGGGGGTGTTGTCAAGGTATTCAGTTGCACATTTGTCTATGTTAGTCAACCTCTATGTGTGTGGTGTTCTAGGGCTTGTTTCGCATTGGCAGTCTGGTTCCTTACTGTTTGAGGATGATTCGACTTTGTGTGTGTCCCACATTTCCCAGGCCGTTACCCAAAATTTTTTTTCGGGTCTCATTTTCCTAGCCATGACTTCGTACCGTTTGGCTGATTCTATAATTTGGGTGCAAGTTGACAATTGCGGAGTGTGTCTCGACAGCCAGTTCCTGCCTATTAGTTGTAGAGCCGCTATCAGAATATGGTACATGAGATATTTAGCAGATATTGCTATATTTGGAGGGAACAATTGTAAAAGGTTTAATTCAGGCTGAGGCGGCATGACTATCTTTGTAGTGGTTTTTATCAGTTTGGAGATTTGTGCCCAAAAGGGTACAATTTTAGGGCATGACCACCAGATGTGGTATGTGGTTCCTGGTTGGTCCATGCATCTCCAGCATTTACCTGTTGATTGGGTGTTTATGTGTTTTAGCTTGGTTGGGACAATGTGCCATCGATATAGTATTTTCCTGGATATTTCTACGTGTGAGGCGCACATCGTTAAGTTTTTATTAGCTGAGAAGATGTGGAGCCACTGTGTGTCGGTTAGTTTCATGTTTAGGTCTCGTTCCCAGGCTGCGATGAACGGGGGTTTTATGGGATATGCTTTGCGGGTGATTCCATGATATAATTGAGACATAGGTTTATTTGGCGGCTTGGTTAGTAGGCACATTTGTTCCGCCATGGACAACTTCGGAGATTGTTCGGATTGGGCCTTTGAGGGGTGGCATTTATAAAGCCATGATTTTATCTGCATGTGAGAGAAGTGTAGTGTCTTTGGTACTTGATATTCAGTTTGTAGGCGCTCAAACGAGAGCAGGTTGCCTTTGTCGAGTAGCTGGTGCAGGTGTATCACGCCATGGGAGGTCCATGTTTTTGCGTTAAAGTAGGGTATGAGTGACGTGAGAGCCTGCAGTTTCATAGCGGGCGACGGGTACTCCGACGGCCAGGATTTGGTCTGGTGTTTGTCCCATAAGGACAGGGATAACCTAGTTGTTGGTAGCATATTTCTGTATTTGGGTCTGTGGGCGCGTGGTAACCATGCGAGTGTGGTGATATCTTGTCCTTCTGTGTAAGTGGACTCAATGACGAGCCATTCTGGCTGGGGATCTTGGTGGAATGCTGTGATTAATGGGCTGAGAATTGATGCCGAGTAATACGCCTGTAAATGTGGGATCCCCAGACCCCCCTGCTTGAAGGGTTTGCGTAGCACGGATGTTGCTACTCTCGCTTTTTTCTTGTTCCATATGAACTCGTTGAGGAGGGTCTGTGTTTCCCGGAGGAAGTTGTGTGGGAGTTGAATGTGTAATGTACGGAATAAGTACTGGAGTTTGGGTAGAAGTATCATTTTTGTTGCTGCAATTCGTCCCAGCCAGGAGACGTATTTGCCTGCCCAACCCATAATTTGACTTTTCAGTTTATTCACTAGTTTAGTGTAATTTGCCTGGAACATGGCCTGCGATGTGGCTGTAAATGCAACTCCTAAAAAAGTTAGGTTGTCTGTCCGCCAGTCGTATGCGTGGGCCTTTTTTAAATCTTGCAAAGTGCGGGATGACACGTGCATCCCCATTGCTTGCGTTTTGGAAATATTGAGTTTGTAGTATGAGCATGCACTGTAATCGGTCAGGATGTCGTGTAGAGGTGGGAGTGATGTGTGTGGTGATTCTATGGAAAGCATGATATCGTCTGCAAACATTGTGAGTTTGTGTTCCCCAGGGCCTATTTTTATACCCTTGACATTGTGGTTCAATCTTATATGTTGCGCTAATGGTTCCAGGATCAGGATGTACAGCAGCGGGGATAGTGGGCACCCCTGACACGATCCATTTGTAATGCTAAATTTTTTTTATATAAATCCACTATTGGCTACATGAGCCGACGGTGTGGAGTATAGCGCTGTCAGTAGGGACATGAAATTGGGTGGGAAACCGAATTTTGCTAGCGTAGCCTCAAGGAATCCCCAGTGCACCCTGTCGAACGCTTTCTCAGCATCAAGCGAAAGGAACACACTAGGTCTCCCGGAGGCCCGCGCGCTTGACATCAGATCTAGTAGTTTCCTGGTGCCATCCGAGCCCTGTCTCCCTCTGACAAACCCCACCTGGTTCGTGTGTATCACCGAAGGGATTATAGAAGCAAGCCTATTTGCGTAAATTTTCGCTAGTAACTTCGTGTCGGTGTTTAGTAAAGAAATCGGTCTCAGGTTCTGGGGCTTGGTAGGTGGCTTCCCCGGTTTGGGCAGCGTTGCAATGTGGGCTATCAGCATTTCTGACGGCATATAGCTTGTCGTTATGATGGCGTTAAATGTTTTCTCTATTTGCGGGGCTAAAGTGGATTTGAAACATTTGTAGTAAATGTTCGTGAAGCCGTCTGGGCCTGGTGCCTTTCCCTGTGGTAGGGCGTCTATAGTTTTTTCTATCTCAGCAGCGGTGATCGGTTGTTGGATCATCGCCTGTTGGGTTGGGCTAAGGGAGGGGAGACAGGCCTGTGTTAAGAAGTTTTGTATTTCTTGAGTTGTGGGTTGATGTGTCTTAGTATCCTGTGCTAGATTATAGAGTTTGTCGTAGAACTCCGCCATGGTGTCATTTATTTGCTGTGGGTTTGTAATTTTGATGCCTGCATTGTTAAATACATGCGGTATTTTCGATCTGGTTTGGTGTTGCCTTAATAGGGAAGCCAGTGCTCTTCCCGCTTTGTTGCCCTGAGAGTATTGTGTCATTTTGAGTTTGGTTAGTGTATCTGATGTCTGTTGGAATAATATATCGTTTATTGCTTTGGTGGTGCGGTAAATTTCATCCTGGCCTACAGTAGACGGGGAAAGGATATGGGCCTTTGTTTGGTCTCTGAGTTTTTTGAGAAGAGTGGTATATTCCTCACGTGCCTTCCTTTTCAGGTATGCCGCCCGACTAATAAGGAGTCCCCGTATTACCGCCTTATGGGCGAGCCATACATTTTGGGGTTGTGTTTGCGGCGTGTAGTTTGTTGCGAAGTATAGTTTGATTTCTTTTTCTATTGTATTTTTGAAGGAGTCATCAAGCAGAAGATTGTCATGCAGTTTCCATGGGGAGGTTCCCCTGAAGGGAAATTTGTCTTGTAGGGTTAGGCGTACGGGCGCATGGTCTGACCATGTCAGGTCTCCTATCGTGCAGTCTATCATGGATGTGATGAGACTCGCAGCAATGAGGATGTGATCAATGCGTGAGCTGGTTTTATGGGCTCTTGAGTGGTGTGTGTATTCACGAACATTTGGGTGTATTGTGCGCCAGGAGTCATAGATATTGTATTCTAGCAGCAACTTTGTCATAGCTTTGCATTGGGGTTTGAGGGCGGCCTGCCTCCTGGTGTCACCAGCGACTGTCGTGTCTAAAGTTTGATCGAATATATGGTTCAAGTCTCCACACAAAATCAAATTTTGCAATTGTGGGCTAGGTATTTTGGAAAGGACTTTGTGTAAGAAATTTCTTTGGTTTGTGTTCGGACTGTACACTGAGGCAATTGTGTAGTTAATGTCGTTTATCGTGCAGTGAATAATGACGTATCTGCCTTGGGAATCTTTTTTAACTTGGAGTAGTTCGAACGAAAGTGATTTGTGGACAAGGATGGATGCGCCTCTGGACTTGGAGGAGTGTGTGGAGTGGTATTGCGTGGAATAGTCTTGTTGTGCAAATTTAGGGACTTTGGAATGTGTGAAGTGCGTTTCTTGTACACAGAGGACGTCTATCTTGTCTTTCCTGGCCATGTCTAACAAGACACGCCGTTTGTGCGGGGTGTTCAAGCCGCACGCGTTAATAGTGTGTATTCTCAGGTTGTAATATTTGTTTGTTTATTTGGAGTACTCTTGTAGATCTATTTGCGGAGAGATTAACATACCTTGAATCAGGAAGGGACAACTTGGATGTGATAGGGAAGAGGTGGGAGGGAAAGGAATATATACAAGTACCCTGTAGTCGGGAAATGGTGCGGTGGGCGCGCACCGTGGGGTACGGAAACATTTGTCTCCTGTGGTGTGGCGTGTTGGCTTAGTAGCCTCTGGGTTTGGACAGAACTGTTTTTTTTTTTTTTTTTTTTTTAGTTATATGTTAGGGTTGAAGGGAAGCTTGGGTGTGGTTGCTGCATGAGTGGTTGCTGAACCGTGCATCGCTATGTTACCCCTTCACAAGTTTATGTGGGGTAGGGCGAGCCACTGGGGCTCTTGTGGGCATTTGGAAGGGCACATCTACATTCGTGCTACATCTTAGGCCTCTCTGCCCCATTTCCATTCTTAAACCCTATCTCAGGGGTCCACCTGTCTCCTTATCCCTAGGGCCGACTAGTAATTTGTATAGTCACAAGGGTTCTTCAACAGTGTCTCCCGCAACCCTTCAGTGATGTCAAGGATGGCAAAAGGGGCTTTGCACATGTATCGAGAGGGTACAGGACACACAACGAGACATATAAAGTGGCCAGCGGTATGGGCCACAAGGCACCCCGCGCGTCCCCCCGGTCCCCCCCCCCCCTCGGAGGGGAACGACCAGGGGAAAGCGCCCGGGCCCCCGCCGCCCACCCACCGGACTCAGCCACTATCCCATCAAATCATTGAAAACACATGTCCCACCGGATCCCCCACACCCCCGCACCTCCCCGACCTCCCAGCCATCACTGTCCATGTGTCAACATGAGGGTTCACAGTAGCTCATAGGCTCCTTCAGGGGAGGCCCATTTCCCTGCATATGCCCAAGATCAGTTCAGACAATGATGTGTCCCCCCGTGGGTAAGAAGCTGAAGCTCTTCTGAGATGCCAAAAAGCGTGCAATGAGAGTCCCGCTGGGCCCTTCCAATGTCAGTATGCCTGTGGGAAAAAGTGTGTAGTGCACAATACTTGCATGTCCCTCATGCAGCTGATAGCGTGGATTAATGTTTGTCCGGCACTCTCTGCCACTCTATGCGCAATCTGTTCGCTGACGGAGCTTTCTCGGATTCTAGTTGTGGGTTGATACCCCACGACTTCAGCTGGTTGGCGCCATCTTCAGGGGTCAGGATGACCTGGAGAGAGCCATTTCTGGTCACCAAAAGCTTCGTGGGATATCCCCACCTGTATCTCACTCCATTGGCGCGGAGAGCTGCAGTAATGGGAGCGAAATCCTTCCGTCTTCGCAGGGTGATCGCTGAGATGTCTGGGAAGATTTGTACCGTGGCGTAATCATCCGGAGGCTTGGGTTTACTTCTGCTAGCTCTGAGGACATGCTCTTTAATGTGATAATAATGGGCACGTAACAGGACATCCCTGGGTGAGGAATCCGACAGGTGGCGTGGGCGCGGCACCCTATGAACTCTGTCAAGCAGCAGCATGTCAGACGGAATCTCGGGAGCGTAAGCGCTTAGCAGGCCTCGCACATAAGCTTGTAGTTCCGCCGGGAGCACTGTTTCGGGTACTCCCCGCAGCCGCAGGTTGTTTCGCCGAGACCTGTCCTCCATGTCCGCCAGTTTCGTTTCGGTGAGTAGTAGCTTGTCTTCCAGCCTCTCCACATGTGTAGCGAGATTGTTGTGGGCTGCCGCCATTTCGTCTAATTGTGATTCTATGTGCGACGTCCTCTTGCCTATTTCTTGGACATCTTTACGCAGTGAGTCCATGGAGTGCTGCCAGGACCCGATCAGCTTTCGAGACAAGGCTTCCAGTGCTTGAGTTAGGTGGCTTTTTGTCAGGGCATCTCCTGGTGCAGACATGCTCTGTGGGGTACTTTCTTCGTCAGTACCCTCGTCGCCATCTTGGGCAGACGGTAGTAGGCCCGAAGGAGTTAAGTTAGGTTTCTGTTGAAAGAAACTCAATTTTTCAGTTTTTGCTGAGCTCTTCTTGTTTTTATGTTGCGACATCTTCTGTGATAGGGTTCGTAATGCGTTCTGTGTGGTAGGATTGCAACGGATTGTCAGCCCGTTTGCCGGAGCTGAGGATTATGCGTCCATCTTGTCCGGCAGTCGGCCACGCCCCCCCTTTTTAGCATTTTTAAAAGATCTTTATGTAAATATTGCCGTAGAAAAAAATCCTTTCTAGAGTATCTCAGGAAAGATAAACATAGGTATTCCTTCACTGTTCAGATGCATTGTATTGACATTAACACCCCTTTAAGGTTTTTTTGTTTCTTCATGTGCACATTTTCCTAATTGTAAAAATATTTGGAAAATTGCACTGGCAGGTTATTTGCCATCCTGGGTGGGACTGGTTTGTGACCAGGTGTCCCTATGTACTGTATTTTAACCCATACATAACTACTTGAGCCTTTAATATTCTTTTTATTTGTAAACTGAACACAATATAGTTTCTAGAAATATGACCAATCGAAATAGAAAATGTTCAGTTCAGCAAAAAATTGAAGGATTGTTAAAAAAATCTATTCTTTGTGTTAACATTCTCTTCTTCTTTTTCAATATTTTCATTCTATTCATATTAAAACTTATTTGCTACTTTCATATTGCTTTAAATAACTGAAGCAAATAATTAACTTAGAACCAGTGTTAACCAATTTTCTACATTGTTTCTGAGATAATCTGTGCACTTACATTATTATAATTGATTCAGAATCCAAAGAAAGCATATCATTAGAAATGTTCTTCTGCCTTGATGACATTATATTATTGTATTAATACACCAGGTTACAACATATAATGTGTTGTGTGGTGTAGAGCTAAATTTTCAAATACTTTTGATTTTATGCTTTTGGATTTAAAGGACCACTATAGGCACCCAGATCACTTCAGCTCAATGAAGTGGTCTGGGTGCCAAGTCCCCCTAGTTTTAACCCTGCAGCTGAAAACATAGCTGTTTCAGAGAAACTGCATCCAAACATTCAGTGTCTCCTCCTTCATTGATTCAATTCATCTCTATGAGGAGATGCTGATTGGCCAGGCCTGTGTTTGAATGGTGTTGGCTCTGCCCCTGATTGCCTCTTTGTCAGTCTCAGCCAATCCTATGGGAAAGCATTGTGATTGGATCAGGCCACCACTTCTGATGATGTCAGCAGACAGCTGTTTTTCTCTGAGGCAAACAGCATGCAGAGTTACAGCTTCAGGCTTGAATACAAGTAAGATTTTACTATTTTTAGGGAGGCATGAGGGGGACAGGGTGGCTAGATGGTGGTTTTAACCCTATAGGGTCAGGAATACATGTTCGTGTTCCTGACCCCATAGTGCTCCTTATATATTGACAGCACATTTCAATGTAGTTTTAGTCATAGTCTTTTGACTAAAAAGCAACGTTAGTATTATTCGTATTTTAGTCATCTGAATTGTACTAGTTTTAGTCTAAATCTCCAACAGAATTTAGTCAACACGATTACAATCTAATGGCTTTAGTTAAAGCCTCTATCTATCTGTTTTACCCCTTCCCCAGACCCTCTGGGTGTATCCCTGCCCATGCACCTATCTGTATCTTTTCCCCTTCCCCAGCCCCTCTGTGGCTCTTTTTCACCACAGCCCCATCTGTGTGTCTCCTTCCCCCTAGCACCTTGTCTTGTGCTTTGTATTCCCCCAGTCCCTGCATGCATCTTATCTCCCAAATGTGTCTAATTCCCCTAGCCCCCCCCCCCATGTGTCTTAGTCCCCCATACCCCCATGTGTCTCATTACCTCTCCTCCCTCCCCCATGTGTCTGACCTGCCAGTGTTAATTTTGGCTGCAAATTTCAATGTAGTTTTAGTCATTGTCTTTTGATTAAAAATACAGTTTAGTTTGTCGTATTTTAGTAATTTGAATTGTTTTAGTCTAGTATTAGTAGGCTAAATCTCTAGTAGATTTAAGTCAACATGACTAAAATCTTATGGGTCTAGTTAAAGCCTCTATAGGTCTCTCTTGCCCCTTCCCCAGCCCCTTTGTGACTGTGTGTCCTCCAAACCCTGGTCTTTCTCTTTTGCCCCTTTCTCAGCGTTTCTGTGTATCTGTGTCCTATGAGCCCCTCTGGGTGTCTCCCCACTCAAGCCCCTGTCTGTCTCCTTTGCCCCTACCCTTGTCTGTATCTTTTGCCCTTTCCCCAGCCCCTCTGTGGCTGTTTGACCACCTCCCAGGCACTCTGTGTGTTTCTTTCTCTCCACAGCATAATTTGTGTCTCTTCCCCGACCACCTTGTTTCTTTCTCCCCTAGCCACTCTGTCACTTTGTGCCTTCCCAAAGCCCCTCCATGCATCTCATCTCCCCATGTGTCTCAATTCCTCCCACCAGCCCCTCCATGTGTCTCATTCCCCCCGTCCCTCCATGTGTCTTATCCCCCAGCCCCTCTATGTGTCTTTATTTCCCTCAGCCTCCATATGTCTCATTTCCTCTTCTTCTTTCCCCATGTGTTTTACCTACCAGTGTTAATTTTGGCAGCAAATTTCAGTATAGTTTTAGTTGTATTTTAATTATCTGAATTATTTTAGTTTTAGTCTAGTTTTAGTCAACTAAATCTAATGAAAGTTAAAGGAACACTATAGGGTCCGGAACACAAATGTATTTGTGATCTTATAGTGTTAAAACCACCATCTGGCCCCCCACTTGCCCACATAAATAAAGCACAATCTTACCTTTACTCCAGTCTGCTGTTGCTGGCTGCCCCAGATCTGCCTTCTTGGCTGACATCATCAGAAGTGGTGTTCTGAGCCAATCAAAATGCTTTCTCTTAGGAAAACATTGGATTGACTGTGACTGTCAAGAAGACAGATCAGGGGAAGAGCCAGCAAAAGCTAAACACAGCCCTGGATAATCAGTATCTCCTCATAAAGATGCATTGAATCAATGCATCTCTATGAGAAAAATGCAGAGGGTGGAGACTCTGAATGACAGTGCTGCACGTCCCCAGGAAGCACCTCTAGCAGCCATCTGAGTGGCGGCCAGTGGAGGTATCCCTGGGCTGTAATGTAAACACTGCATTTTCTCTGAAAAAAAAAGCCTGAAGGGATTGATTATACTCACCAAAACAAAAACAATATGCTGAGGTTGTTCTGGTGACTAGAGTGTCCCTTGTAACACTGATATGCAGTAGGTAGATATACAACACATGGATGGGGAATGTGTAGTTTGAAAGGAGCATTGTATTGTATTTGTTACATCGATCAGTCTGTTCCTAGACACAGCATACTTTGCCTCTGACATCTGTGTTAACTATTTCTTTGTTTATAGGAGTCTGTTCTAATTCAAGGCAGCAGAAGGATCATAATCCCAATATTAATATCATGTGAACATCAGCAACACTTATGTGGAAGATAATGCTTGCTTCTCTAAAGGTCAAATGAAGGACTTTCGTTTATTTGATAAAGTAATAGTGGTGTGATTATTTTTTTTGGTGTATGATTATATAATCAATCTGATATCTATTCATTATTTTTAAGCCACTGTATGGTATTTGTAGGATGAAATGTTACAAGGATCATGGTTTCATCTTTTTTTTACTTAAAGCCAGGTCGATTGCATGACTGACAGCAAGTAGACAGCCACTAGAGGTGGGGATAGAGGTTATTATTGCAGTCTATTAAAAATGGCAAAAAATACCTTTGCAGGATTAAGAGGCCTGCCTGGGACTACGCACCCAGACCACTTCAATGAGCTGAAGTGGTCTGGGTGCCTTTAGTGCCCCTTTAAGCAACATAATAAACAAATCCCCACCCACCCTTCTTCAAAACATAATAACTTTATCGATAAACAGATTGCTTGCAGTGTGCACGTTATAAGGTAGCCCCATAGGAGATGCTGTGTGTCTCAGTCAGCATCCTTGGAATACTACTGCCAAAAAGATGAGCAAGATGCAAGTTCTGCATATCCGAGAGCTTTTGAATGAAAATACCAGACGATAAAGTGACCTTCCAACTTACATCTAACGTCTTAGATTACCATGCTCTTCATAATTCATTTTCTGCACTTTCAGAGTGTAATGGTGTTGTGAAGAGAGGCACTGAGGCTAGTGGTGTTGTGGAGAGAGGCACTGAGGCTAGTGGTGGTGTGGAGAGAGGCACTAAGACTAGTGGTGTTGTAGAGAGAGGCACTGAGGCTAGTGGTGTTGTGGAGAGAGGCACTGAGGCTAGTGGTGTTGTGGAGAGAGGCACTGAGACTAGTGGTGTTGTGGAGACCGGCTTGGAGACTATGGTGAGGCCTAATAGAAAAGCAGTTGTTGTTGGGTGATTCCATTATAAGAGGTGTGGAGATGGACAATGGTGGTCTTGTGAGGTGTCTTCCCGGAGCTACTGCTCACAGAGACAGGAGACGTATCTGTAATATTGTTAAGCAAGCAAAGCAGGAAGGGGAATTGGAGGTACTTGTCCATCTAGGGACAAATGACTTGGCTTGCAATGAGGTTTCAGAGGTTAAGGAAGTTTTTTGTGTTTTTGCCAATGATATACGGCAGGTTGCTTCCACACTGTCATTCTCTGAAGTTCTGCCTGTGCATAATACTCAGAACGACAGGCGGATGCGTATTAGGGACTTTAATTTGTGGCTTGGTGAATGGTGTCGGGAGCAAGGATTTGGCTTTATTTCTCATGGTAGCTCTGTTTGAAATGGAGATAAGCTGTACAAAAAAGATGGTTTGCATCTTTCTCAAAAGGGAACAAATGTTCTCAGTGAGCAGTTCAGAGATTTTGCTAGGATGTATTTCAGTAGTGGGGAAAGTGATGGAAACCATGTTAAAGGATAGGATTGATGAACATCTAAAAACACATGGATTTCAAGATCAGAGACAACATGGGTTTACTTCAGGGAGATCATGCCAAACTAATCTTATTGATTTTTTGATTGGGTAACTAAAATAATAGATCAGGGTGGTGCAGCAGACATTGCTTACCTAGATTTCAGTAAGGCTTTTGACACTGTTGCACATAGAAGGCTTATCAATAAACTGCAATCTTTAAGTTTGAATTCAAATATTGTTGAATGGGTAAGGCAGTGGCTGAGTGACAGGCAACAGAGGGTTGTAGCTAATGGAATATATTCGAAGCTTGGACTTGTCACCAGTGGGGTACCTCAGGGATCTGTACTTGGACCCATTCTCTTTAATATTTTTATTAGTGATACTGCAGAAGGTCTTGATGGTAAGGTATGTCTTTTTGCTGATGATACTAAGATATGTAACAGGGTTGATGTTCCAGGAGGGATAAGCCAAATGACAAATGATTTAGGTAAACTAGAAAAATGGTCAGAATTGTGGCAACTGACATTTAATGTGGATAAGTGCAAGATAATGCATCTTGGACTTAAAAACCCAAGGGCAGAGTACAGAATATTTGATAGAGTCCTAACCTCAACATATGAGGAAAGGGATTTAGGGGTGATTATTTCTGATGACTTAAAGGTAGGCAGACAATGTAATAGAGCAGCAGGAAATGCTAGTAGAATGCTTGGTTGTATAGGGAGAGGTATTAGCAGTAGAAAGAGGGAAGTGCTCATGCCATTGTACAGAACACTGGTGAGAACTCACTTGGAGTATTGTACACAGTACTGGAGACCGTATCTTCAGAACGATATTGATACTTTAGAGAGAGTTCAGAGAAGGGCTACTAAACTGGTCCATGGATTGCAGGATAAAACTTACCAGGAAAGGTTAAAGGAACTTAACATGTATAGCTTGGAGGAAAGACGAGACAGGGGGTACATGATAGAAACATTTAAATACATAAAGGGAATCAACACAGTAAAGGAGGAGACTATATTTAAAAGAAGAAAAACTACCACAACAAGAGGACATAGTCTTAAATTAGAGAGGCAAAGGTTTAAAATAATATCAGGAAGTATTACTTTACTGAGAGGGTAGTGGATGCATGGAATAGCCTTCCAGCTGAAGTGGTAGAGGTTAACACAGCAAAGGAGTTTAAGCATGCGTGGGATAGGCATAAGGCTATCCTAACTATAAGATAAGGCTAGGGACTAATGAAAGTATTTAGAAAATTGGGCAGACTAGATGGGCCGAATGGTTCTTATCTGCCGTCACATTCTATGTTTCTATGTCTATGCTGTTCTGCTTGCTTTTTTGTTTTCTTTATTTAGTTCTAGTCTTGCTAGCCCTAAAGAATTCCTTAAATGTCAAACATTGTATTCTGTCAAAACTTACAGCCTTGGAGAGGCTCCTAAATTACACTTTTTTTTCAGGGCAAATGAAGGGAAATAAAATATCACACAGTACAGTTGAAAGTATTATGTAAATGGACAGGTATGTCTCCCAACTGGAGATACAAGGTGGGATCTGGAAGACTCCTTCACTCATATACTACACCTTTGCATTTGGATATAATGTTTGGCCCAATTCTTTGGCAAACAAGCCCTTGCTTTAAGGTTTTATTTCCTCTCCTTTCTTTGCTTTAGCATGCCAGTCTGTCAGAGCTATGTGGGTAATAGAAAAAAACAAACACTAAAATCCCCCCATCTTGGGACCAGAGTTTGCTGTGAATTGGCCCATTACTTATCTCCAGTGTGAAGACCTTAAGGCTTCACTTTATTTGTGCTAAGATTAGAATAAAACGTCATTCACTGTCAGGGCGGTACTTCCCAGTCCACTTGTATCTAGCCAGAATATTTCTTTATTTCAAAACACATTTTGTCTCTATAATTGCTGTACAAGTTACATCAAGGTATGGATTAGGTTGTCTAATAATCTGGTCTGCTGACAAAAAAAAAATGTTCCATCATTTTAGATGCTTTATGTTGCATCGGAACACCCACACATCGCATAATACCAATTACCTGAGCTTGCTGGGGGCTTCAGCCTGTTGCATGTTAATTGCTTATACTTTGTCTCAGCTTTTCAAGAATATTATTGGTCTGATTAGCAATACAGTCATATCTGTTACTATGATTGTACATCCAGTTGGTGGCTGTGCCTTATTAGCATTGAATTCGTTTTTACTATTTGTTTCCTGGCTGTATACCTATTAATAATGCTTTAGCAAAGTAACTTACCCTTCATTATCCCATAATGTTTATGGATTAGTTGACACCTTCCGCCATGTGGGCTGACGGCATATATCTATTGATTCAGGACTTTTGATATCTTTTAGGGGTTTCCCAGAAAAATGTTTAGTTGTTTCCTGTTAGGCTATTTTGTGTGTTTTTCTTGTTTATTTTTGCTTTCTTCCTGCAAGCTTGTGAATCATCTTGTGTCAAGTTAAATAATAAAAATGTATGCATATGTACTGTAATTTTCTTTTCCTCGCTATTACTCATGGTAGTATACACTGATCAGTCACAATAATTAAACCACCTGCCTAATATTGTGTAGGTTACCTTTGTGCTGCAAAAAACAGCTCTAATGCATGGTGCAAGGCATTGACTCCACAAGATCTCTGAACGTATCCTGTGGTGTCTGGTAGGTCCCTTAAGTCCTACAAGTTGCGAGTTTGGACCTCCATTGATTAGATTTGTTGTCCCAGAAAATCCCACAGATGCTCAATCAGATTGACATCTGGGGAACTTGGAGGCCAAGTTATCATCTTGAACGCTTTGTCATGTTGCTCAAACCATTCCTGAACTATTTTACACTATGGATATTTGCATTAACCTGATGAAAGAGGCCACTGCCATCAAATTGCCATGAAGGGTGTACGTGGTCTGCAACAATCACTAGATAGTTGGTTAGGTGTCAAAGTTACCTCCACATGAATGCCAAGACATAGTTTCCCAGCAGAACATTGCCTAGAGCATAACACTGACTCCGCCAGCCTGCCCTCTTCCCAAAGTATTGTATTCCTGCTACAATCTCTCCCCCACGTTAACGACGCACACACACCCAACAATCCACTTGATGTATAAGAAAATGTGGTTCATCATACTTGGCAAACTTTTTACATTGCTCCATGGTCCAGTACTGATGCCCACGTCCGCCTATGATGGCTATGCAGTCCCATACACAGCAAACTGTAATGCACTGTGTATTCTGTCATCAATGAGCCTTAGCAACCCATGATCCTGATGCTGGTTCAACAGTTGTCCTTCCTTGCACCACTTTTGGTAGGAACTAACCAATGCAAACCGGGAAAACCCACAAGACTTGCCGTTTTAGAGATGCTCTGACCTAGTTATCAAGCGATCACTATTTGACCCTTGTAATAGTTACTCAGAAGCAGGAAAAATTGGCAAGCAGATGAAATTCAATAGCTTACATGCTGCCTAATAAATCCCACCCTTTGACAGGTGCCATTGTAACAATACAATCAATGTTATTCACCCTGTCAGTGGTTTTAATGTGGCTGATCAGTGTACACTAATGGCTCAAACTATATGCTGCCATGATTAGCCAAAAATAGGGGAAATGTATTCATACGGTAACGTTCTTTTCTTTTTTGCTATTTATGCAGCATGTGGTTTTGGTCTTTAGTATATGCATTGAAAGTATATATTCACCTATAATAACCAACTAAAGACAAGATTTACGTAATATATAAAGTAATCTTGAAGAAATAAGTTGATCAATCTGACTTCTACGTAATCATGGTTTTGTTAACTACCAGGTAATTGTCTTTTCTACATTAGATATTCTCAACCTAATTGTAGTTTTTCTGTCTATGTTTATGTGAATTTGTGTCTGTCTGTGTTAGTGAGGCTTTTGTGAAAGAGAGACCTATAAAGTATTTTTAAAAATATTGTAGGAAATTCCCCATGAAACTTTCTACAAATTTGTTTTGTTGTGTTGTCTAGATTTTCTAATTTACACCACTATACCTTTCTAAATGACTGGTGTTTCTACTAAATGAGTATATGAAAGGCTTGTACAATATAAAACTATAACTGTCTTTTTGTAGATTATATAGTAACAAGATAATCTAGGTTGAATAAGAGACTCAATTCCATCATCCATGTAGGGGCACGGAAGACATAACTATCTCACTTAAGGGGTTTTAGGTTCTCTAGAGTCTTCTGACACCATCCAGCTATTCAGCATTAAACCATTTATAAAGTGAGCTTGAATTTTTTCAATAGCCTAAATCGCCCCAAGTACATTGACTACATCATGTATCACAAAGTTGCTTTTCTGTGGGAAAAGCAAGTCTTATGGCTTGACTGTTGTGCAGATTTTTGTTTAACATTGTATTAACTATCCATAGACTTCAGGTGGAAGGGGTTTTCAGTCACAATTTTTCCCCACCATAAAATTTTTGGCAGCGCCTGTACTAAGAGTAGAAGGACTGGCTGTGGGAGGTCTTTTCTACTCTCACTTTTCAAGCAGTTCTTCAGCATCAAGTTTATGCCAAATATTTGACTGACAGGTAGAAGAAAGACTTATTTTAAAGTATATTTTTTTTCAAACTTAGACATTTGCTATGAAATCTGCCAGCAAAATGTATAGATAAAATGTTATGCTCTTCCAGTAGAGCATAAATTAAAATATCCGGGAGGAGAGGACGTCATGACGTGACATGGTCACACACCAGGAGGCGTGGTTTAGGGGGTTGACGGACCAGCAGACGAAAAGCAGCCACGAGGTAGTGGCGTCCGAGCAGAGGCGATCAAGGAGACATAGGTATAGGTTCATAACAAGAACTCTTGTTGCAGGATAATAAGAGATCAAAGCTGGTAGGTCTCCACTTGAAAAGTCTCCAGAGCAGAGGGACAGAATATATGTATCCAGAGAAAATAATCTGCAATACTGGGGAAAAAAAATCCTCTGCATTACTGGAAACCATCCTGTGTTGTAAAAAGAACGGAAAACGCCAAAAGCAAGTATAATGAAAAAATCCATATGAGTAAAACAAATGGTGATGGGATTCTACAAAGATATATTAGTGATGTAATTTGAAAATATATAATACTAACAAACTTCATTTGTGTATAAACAGAGTATATAATTCTGTACATAAACAGAAAGTGAAAGGTTCAAAATTTGCTTAATTATATATGTGGAAAACCTAAAGGAAAAGGCAGTTGCAAACTTTATTATAAAAATTGTGAAATTAAAAATCTATAACTAAGTTAAAACAAAAACCTAAGGATGATGACAACTGAAGAAGCCTAAGATTGGAACTACATTAGTTTATATGAACTAGAAAGGAGAAGGTGAAGTAAAAAGGGAATACAAAAGGAAGGGGGGGTAAGGGAGAAACTCTTCGTCTAATTTACAAGAATTTATTCAAATAAATCTGGAAAATCAAACATTTGCGATAGATCCAATATTGATCTTTGTTATATTCAGGGGAACCCTAATTGTATCAAGTGCACTTGGAGAAGCGATAATTAGACACCAGACACGTGTTGGTTATCAAAATAAGCCTCTGACGTTTATTTTAACAGTTTGTGCTTTTATACATTAAAAAGTAAGTGCTTAGGTGCAAATACTCAAAGAACAGTAGTAGGAAGAGAGTGAAATAACAGGGAAGGAGTACAGATAAGACATAGGGATGAAGGTCATGTACATATAACAGGTAAGTTCCGGGAAAGAGAAGAAACAGACTGATTTAGGAGAGACAGCTCAGGTGGGGGCTATCTGCTCCCGGAACTAGACATATATGGTTTTAAGTGTCATTTTGAACATTAAGCATTTCCTGAGTCCAAGTTAGCCAATTTTAATATAGGATATCTAATATGACACTTAGAAGCTCTAACCTTGGAATCAAGGTAAATTCTTTCACACATTCAAAAAGCAAATAAGTAGTAGTGCATGTCAATTAAAACAACAAATAGAAGAGATTGGTATGAAACTAATTAAAATGGAAGAAAAATATGAAAAAATAGAATTCCGGTATAAAGCAGCAATTGAGGAGCAAGAAAGAATGATAATGGATATCAATAACTTAGAACACAAATTGAATCAAATGGAGGACAGACAAAGAATAAAAAAATATCAGACTAAAAAATATACCTGAGGACATTACTCATGAGAAGATAAAATCATTTTCTGAGAATTTTTTTGCAGCAGTAAATATCAACCTACAAAATCAAGAAATTGTGATTGAAAATACATATCAGGTGAGAAAACCGCAAAATATTCTGGATTCATTCCCGAGGGATATGGTGGTCTCCTTGCACTCTTTACAAACAAAACTGCAAATAATCCACGCAAGTAGAACTAAGAAGATAATAGAAGAAAGATTTAAAAATATCATAATATATCAAGATCTCTCATCATTTACAAGAATCTGGAGAAAAAAAATTTGCCCAAGCCCTGATGCCTCTTAAACAACATAATATAAGATAACTCTGGGGGCCTAACAAAACAATAACAGTATTCTGGAAAGACACACAAAAAATGTTTGCTGAGTCAAGGGATTTGGAGGAATGGACAAAAGAACAAATAAAATGAAAAGATTAAAAAGCTAATAGGGTGCCATTTAGAGGAACATGAAGAGATGGAAAAGGAAAGAGAAATTTTTTTTTTTTTTTTTTTGCACAGGACACTAAAAGTAATACGGAGCAAGCCACAGAAATACGTGTCACAAGAGAACGGGAAACACGAAGAAACACAGAGGACTGTGATAAAGGACTTTTAAAAACATTTTTTAAAACATATATAATTATAGATCGGGAATAATGTATATGGTGAATAGACGTGTAAATATATGTGAATTACACAATATAAAGTGTGATCAGCACAGATATAAAGAAAGGAAAATAAAGAGAGAAAAATGATAAGGGAAATTATATACAGGGAGTGCAGAATTATTAGGCAAGTTGTATTTTTGAGGATTAATTTTATTATTGAACAACAACCATGTTCTCAATAAACCCAAAAAACTCATTAATATCAAAGCTGAATATTTTTGGAAGTAGTTTTTAGTTTGTTTTAGTTTTAGCTATGTTAGGGGGATATCTGTGTGTGCAGGTGACTATTACTGTGCATAATTATTAGGCAACTTAACAAAAAACAAATATATACCCATTTCAATTATTTATTATTACCAGTGAAACCAATATAACATCTCAACATTCACAAATATACATTTCTGACATTCAAAAACAAAACAAAAACAAATCAGTGACCAATATAGCCACCTTTCTTTGCAAGGACACTCAAAAGCCTGCCATCCATGGATTCTGTCAGTGTTTTGATCTGTTCACCATCAACATTGCGTGCAGCAGCAACCACAGCCTCCCAGACACTGTTCAGAGAGGTGTACTGTTTTCCCTCCTTGTAAATCTCACATTTGATGATGGACCACAGGTTCTCAATGGGGTTCAGATCAGGTGAACAAGGAGGCCATGTCATTAGATTTTCTTCTTTTATACCCTTTCTTGCCAGCCACGCTGTGGAGTACTTGGACGCGTGTGATGGAGCATTGTCCTGCATGAAAATCATGTTTTTCTTGAAGGATGCAGACTTCTTCCTGTACCACTGCTTGAAGAAGGTGTCTTCCAGGAACTGGCAGTAGGACTGGGAGTTGAGCTTGACTCCATCCTCAACCCGAAAAGGCCCCACAAGCTCATCTTTGATGATACCAGCCCAAACCAGTACTCCACCTCCACCTTGCTGGCGTCTGAGTCGGACTGGAGCTCTCTGCCCTTTACCAATCCAGCCACGGGCCCATCCATCTGGCCCATCAAGACTCACTCTCATTTCATCAGTCCATAAAACCTTAGAAAAATATTTTACAGGGAGTGTATTGAGATATTTCTTGGCCCAGTCTTGACGTTTCAGCTTGTGTTTCTTGTTCAGTGGTGGTCGTCTTTCAGCCTTTCTTACCTTGGCCATGTCTCTGAGTATTGCACACCTTGTGCTTTTGGGCACTCCAGTGATGTTGCAGCTCTGAAATATGGCCAAACTGGTGGCAAGTGGCATCGTGGCAGCTGCACGCTTGACTTTTCTCAGTTCATAGGCAGTTATTTTGCGCCTTGGTTTTTCCACACGCTTCTTGCGACCCTGTTGACTATTTTGAATGAAACGCTTGATTGTTCGATGATCACGCTTCAGAAGCTTTGCAATTTTAAGAGTGCTGCATCCCTCTGCAAGATATCTCACTATTTTTGACTTTTCTGAGCCTGTCAAGTCCTTCTTTTGACCCATTTTGCCAAAGGAAAGGAAGTTGCCTAATAATTATGCACACCTGATATAGGGTGTTGATGTCATTAGACCACACCCCTTCTCATTACAGAGATGCACATCACCTAATATGCTTAATTGGTAGTAGGCTTTCGAGCCTATACAGCTTGGAGTAAGACAACATGCATAAAGAGCATGATGTGGTCAAAATACTCATTTGCCTAATAATTCTGCACTCCCTGTAAAGGGAAAACAAAAAGGTACAAGTTTACACAAAATAGAGTGACCACAAAATATATAGCACTTTTAGTTTATGTGAGATATGGAAAGGAAAGAGAGAAAGGGGGGGGAGCACTTTTTAGGTGGATGAAGTTCAAAGGGGGTAAGATAAAAGAGAAAATTATATATAAACAAAAGATAATAAGGGTAAGGGTAATATATAATAGGGTAATATATAATAGTGTTAGATAAATGATAATTTTTCATCAAAATGGTTGTGTTTATTTTAAAGGAAAATTATAATTTCATTTAAGTGGTAAGCCCTTTCTTAATGCTCCTCTCTTGGTTGGCATTCAGTGTCTAAACCTCTATATCCTTAGCTACAGTTCTTATATATGTTTTAATGGCTAGAAGTGGCAACAAGGGATAAATTAATATTTATTATGGAAGTCGCTGGCCCAGGTCAACCTCTTAAAATACCCCTGTTTCAAGATCACTTAGTAGATCTCAGCTCTTGAAATTATGGGGAATTATGTCAAGGAATACATTAAGAGGGGGATGGAGGCCTCTCCTTTTGTAAGTGAGAATATATGTGGTTTTCCCTTTTTTTAGGGAAACTTTTGTGTTTGTGTTGTGTAGAAGTTTTTTGTGTGATCCTGTGAGGAGAGCTGAGAGTGAGATAAGGAGTAAATGAGAAAGATAGAATTTCAAAGTGCATCTCTATGAATATACAGGGTTTGAATACCCCATTTAAAAGGAAACTTCTATATGAATTACTCAGTAAGGAGTGGATAGATATAGCCATAATACAAGAGACTCATTGGAAAAGGGAAGAGAAAATTAAATGGAGATATGAGATGTACGAAGACATTATACAGGCATCTCTTGAGAGGAAAAAAAAAAGAGAGGAGTTGCTATTATCTTCTCAAAACGGCTTAATAAAGAGATCATATACAGAGGTACATAAAGAAGGAATATATCAAATCCTAGTTTGTAAGAAAGACTCTGTAAAATACACTTTTGTAAACTTCTATCTGCCAAATATATCACCAACACAGTATCTAAAAAAGATAATGGATAGAGTAGAAAAAGTTAAAATGGGATTAGTTATTACAGGGGACTTTAATTGTGTACCGGATACGGTATTAGATAAAAAAAAAAAAACTAAAAATAACAGAAAAATAAGTAACCAATTAAAGAAATAATCTAACATTCTAAGAAATATTATGAAGGAAAATAACTTGTTGGACATATGGCGAGACTATCATGTAAAAGAAAACAAATTTACACATCGTTCTAGAGTACACCATTCGTTATCTAGAATTGATCTGGTTTTGGGAGAGAATAGTTTAGTACAACACATCCAGAAAATTATAATAAAGGAGAATCCATGGGAGGGATCATGGCTATAATTTGTTTGATAATGGATAGAGTAGAAAAAGTTAAAATGGGAATATTAGTTATTATAGGGGACTTTAATTGTGTCCCGGATGCGGTATTAGATAAAAAAAAAAAGTAACCAATTTAAGAAACAATCTAACATTCTAAGAAATATTATGAAAGAAAATAACTTGTTGGATATAGGGCGAGTCTATCATGTAAAAGAAAAAAAATTTACACATCGTTCTAGAGTACACCATTCGTTATCTAGAATTGATATGGTTTGGGGAGGGAATGGTTTTGTAGAACAAATACAGAAAATTATAGTAAAGGAGAATGCATGGGCGGATCATGAATATAATTTGTTTGATATAAAAGATTTTTAAAAAATATAAACCTTTTAATACTTAGCATCTGGATGATAATATCCTCTCCAGAATGGAAGATCAAAAATATATTAGAAACTTAATAGAACTGTATTTCAAAGAAAATAAAACAGAAGGAATGTCTTATGCAGTGATCTGGTGTACTTTTAAAGCTGTAGTAAGAGGATATATGATAAAACTTAAAAGTAAAATTCGAAGAGAAAAAGGAGCCTCAAGGGAAGAGCTATTTATACAATATTATGTTATCTAAAAATAATAAAAAACATTTAACTAGTGAACACCGATAAAACAATTAAATGATCTTAAAGATAAAATTAACGAAATAGGAATGGAACAAATTAATAAAAGTTTAGAGAAAATGAAAATGAATTTTTACCATGATAACAACAAAATAACAACATGGTTAATGAATAAGCTTAAAAGGAAAGCAGGGAAAAACAGGATGACATGTATCAAAAAAGATCAGACAATATACAT
This sequence comes from Pelobates cultripes, assembly GCA_933207985.1. Taxonomy (NCBI): domain Eukaryota; kingdom Metazoa; phylum Chordata; class Amphibia; order Anura; family Pelobatidae; genus Pelobates; species Pelobates cultripes. Next base: position 92,258,069 of record OW240919.1, read on the forward strand.
AAATTATAGCCAAAATTTTTCAAACCTATTATGAAGAGCTTAATAATATACCAAAACAACCTGAGGGACATCAAATATCCAAATATTTAAAGGACATAGAATTTCCTAAAATAACACAGGAACAAAACAACATCTTGAATGTTCCTCTTACTAAAGCAGAATTTAAACAGGTCATTAAAAATTTAGACAATTTTAAAACCCCTGGCCCAGATGGTCTGACTAATAGATTTTATAAGGTTTATAGGGATATAGTATCGGAACATCTAGTAAATGCTTTTAATGAGAGTGTGGAAAAGGGTTTCGGGCCAAAAGAAATGTTATATGCTAATATAATACCAATCTTAAAAAAAGAATAAGGACCCTCAAGAACTTAAGAATTACCGTCCGATCTCCCTAATAAATGTAGATTCTAAGCTGTTTTCAGCAATTTTGGCGGACAGGATAAGAATACTTCTTCCTAGCCTGGTTCATGAAGACCAGTGTGGCAAACCTAGCCACTTGGACTATAACTAGAGACTATGCCTTTAAGGGTTGCCTTTAGGTCTGGAGAGATATGCGCTTTACTCTTCTATGTATACTTAATGTATTCTCTGCATTGCCTGTAATTGCTGTTTCCGCCGAATGCAAATGGCGGTTTTGTATGGGGATTTTCTTTCGTTTCACGAACGGCACTTTAGAGAGCCGTTCGTGAACCGAACGCGATACCCCCTAATAGCCCACACACTTAGAGGCGTGTGGCGCTAGTTAACCGATTGCAACATTGTTGCAATCGGTTATTAGAGGCTCTCCTGGGTGGCCGTCGTTCGACTACCGACCATGCGGCGGTCGGCCATCTTGGATCCTTTGTTCCTCAGCGGTGCCGGGTCGTCGAACGCATAGTACTACCAATAGCTATTCGACGGCACGAACACCGCTGAGCCTCCAGGACGTTCGGGAGTTTCAGGATCGTGTTCACTAAAAGCAATCGGTCCTTTTCGTATGTTTTAAAAGAAATGTGTTTTTCGTGCGGCGTTCGGTTATTTTAGCTGGGATCTGAGCGGTAATCTCACGAATGATGCGCTCAGACCCCAGCTATCTACCGAACGTCCATTCGTGTAAATCCACCGTGTATTTAACAAGTTATGTATTTTTGTTTAAATTGCCGGTTCTGCTGCACGAGGGGATAATCCCCTTAACGGTGCATTTTGGGAGGATGATCCCTCTCGTGCAGCGGTGCCTGATGGGAGAAATATGTTGTCATGTAAGTCCCCCATGTAGTCCCCTCTGGGAGTGCCCCTGGGAAGGGACTCAGGAAACCCCTTGCATGGGGACTTGTATAAATTGTCCAGCCGATTAAAAGGATTTCAGTTGACTCTCAAAACTGTGTCTCGTCCGGTTATTGGGAGGTTGGGGATATTGCCTTGTTGTTTCAGCGCTTGACTGTGGATTCGTTTCTGAGCCAGTGGAATTCGTGGATTTATTATTGGTGTTCCGCTACAATTGGTGGCAAGCGACGGGATCCAACTCTACAGCCGAATACAGCGCATTTGAATGAAAGGAACAACCGAACGGAAAAGGGAAAGGCAATTCGTATGAAACAAGCAGACGAAAGCGAGCAGTGAATGGGGACGGATTACACGGCGTTAAAGAGGCAGCCGCTAAAGGAACTGCTGGAGGCTAGAGGAAAAAGCGCTAGCAACAAATCCAAAGCAGTACTTATTGCAGAGCTGATGGAAGGCGACCAAGCACACAGCAGCCCACCCCCTCCAGCCAGGGAGGAAACACCGTACCAGAGGGAACTGAGAACCCGGTTAGAATTTGTACCCCAGCCAGTACCCCTGGACATATTGACCGTACTGATGGCCGACGTCCAGGACTACATTATGGCACAGCAACCGCAGGGGGCACCCTCCAGGGCAGAATCCATCGCCAACTCATTCTGCACTCCAATAAAGCAGAAAATACCGTACCAGGCATTTAAAGCGTTCTGCGAGGAGAAAGATGAGATAGACGGATACCTGCAGGATTTCGAGAGGTTATGCGACCTACACGACCTGGAGCCGGCATAGTGGGTACCCCTACTGGCAGGCAAGTTGGCGGGACAAGCAGCGGAGGCTTACTGCGCTGTGCCAAGAGAGGACAGCAAGGACTATTTTAAAGTCAAAAGGGCAATTCTGGAAAGGTATGCCATAACCCCAGAGGCATACCGGCGGAAATGTCGGGGATTGAAAAAGCCCGAAAGAGATTCTCACGCAGAATGGGCGCATAAGCTGGACCAAGCTTCACAAGGGTGGATTCAGGCAAGCCAAGCCACCACCATGGAGGAACTGCGCCAACTCATCTTGCTGGAGCAGTTCTTCAACGGCCTGTCACCAGAGGCACAGGAGTGGGTAAGGGACAGAAAACCTCTCACCCTCACAGCAGCTGCCCGATTGGCAGATGAACACTTTGATGCCCGGAGGCATCACGGACTCACCAACAGGGGTCCCCTTAGACCGCCAATACAACACCACCCGGCCATCTCCACACCTGCCAACTCTACTCCATTCAGGCCAGCACCAGGAAACCCCCCACCACCATCCCGCTACAATGGCAGGGCCAACATACAATGCCATACCTGCCGGCAGTGGGGGCATATGTCCCGGGAGTGCACCCAGAATCGGAGCAGGCAGGCGTGGAACCAGGTACGGCAAAACTCCGCTCCAAGGGCGGCGGCCCATTTCTACCACACAGAACCTGACCACTCGGAGCTGGCAAGTCTACAAACCGAGGAACCATTGGGGGTTCTGTATGAAGTGATGTCTGTGCAAGCCACGGACAACCGGCAGCATCACCGCCAAGTTGTGTTTGTGGGAGGGAAAGAAGTGCAGGGGCTGAGGGACTCGGGAGCCACCTTGACCCTAGTGGCCCCACATTTAATTCCAGATGCGGCCCACACTGGCGGATCAGTGGCTGTCCGGGTAGCAGGGGGAGCCATGTACCGGTTACCCACGGCCAAGGATCATTTGAACTGGGGTGCTGGGGAGGGGGTTGTGGAAGTGGCCATAATGAAGAAATTACCGGCAGATGTTGTTTTGGGGAATGACTTGGGCCAGATGACTTCTGCTTTTCTACCACAGGCCCCTTTACAAGAGGCGCATCCGGTAACCACCCGGCAACAGGCTCGCACCACGGCACCACCAACACACTCTGAGGCTCAGGTAAGAAACCATGACCCCCCCTTGACAGACATGACTTGGGAAACCCCGACCACTTTTGAAGCCGAGGTTCAGACAGACCCCACACTGCAGGTGTACCGAGATAGGGTAGACACGGACCAGGTGGGGCGGGAGGGAGAACGGTACGTTTGGGAAAATAAGTTGCTGTACCGGGTGGCGGAAAGGGCAATAGGCAACTCTGTGACGCTCCAAACCAAGCAACTGGTAGTACCCCAGAAGTATAGGCAGGAGTTACTTAGAATAGCTCACGACATCCCCCTGTCCGGCCATTTAGGGATGACCCGGACCCGGTATCGCTTAACACACGCTTTCTTCTGGCCCAGGATTTCTAAAGACGTGAGGCAATATTGTACCTCCTGTGATGTGTGTCAGAGGGTAGGCAAGAGGGGGGATCGCCACAAGGCCAAGCTATGTCCCCTACCCATAATTGAGGAACCGTTCAGCCGTGTGGCTGTAGATATAGTGGGGCCACTACCAAAGCCCAGCCCCTCTGGGAAGCGGTATATGCTGACCGTGGTGGATTACGCCACCCGGTACCCCGAAGCGATTGCCCTAACCAACATCCACGCTGAGACCGTAGCCGAAGCTTTGATGAAGATATTTTCCCGAGTAGGGTTCCCACAGGAGATGGTCTCCGATAAGGGGACCCAATTCACGGCTGAGGTTACTCAGCAGTTATGGAGGATATGTGTTATTAAGCCAATCGTTAACTCCGCCTACCACCCGCAATCCAATGGATTATGTGAGAGGTTCAACGGTACCCTGAAACAGATGCTCCGGACATTCGGAGAGACCCATAAGGACTGGGAACGATTCCTTCCCCATCTGTTGTTTGCTTACCGAGAGGTACCCCAAGAGTCTACCGGGTTCTCCCCATTTGAACTGTTGTTTGGGAGAAGGGTCCGGGGACCGTTGGATCTCATTAGAGAACATTGGGAGGGGGAGAGTAGCGCAGATGGGACCCCTATTGTACCATACGTGCTGGCGTTCCGGGATCGCCTGGAGGAATTGACCCAGGCAGTACGCACCAACCTCCAGGCCGCCCAGCAACGACAGCGTCGTTGGTATGACAGAGGGGCCAGAGACCGTAGTTTTCAAGTGGGACAGAAGGTGTTAATCCTCAAACCTGTCCGCACCGATAAACTGCAGGCCGTCTGGCAGGGCCCATACCAGGTGGTAGAGCAGAGATGCGACACCACCTATGTGATCGGCCCATGCTCCGGAGTAGGGAAGAGACGCATGCTCCATGTGAACATGCTCAAACCCTACCACGAGCGAACTGAGGACGTGGCAGCTATCTGCACGCCCGCCTCAGAAGATCAGGAGAACTTGCCTCTCCCAGATCTATTAGAGCAGGAGGAGCAGACGGAACCCTCCCAGGGGGTTCAGCTGGGGGAGCGGCTAAGTCCTCAAGAGCGTGTCCAGGTACAAGCACTGATAGCGACAAAGGGTGCCACCTTTTCTAACTTACCTGGGTACACGCCACTAGCCACTCACCGAGTAGAGACCCCGGGACAGCTTCCCATGCGACAAACCCCATATCGGATCCCTGAATATGAGGAAAGAGATTGAGGAGATGTTGCAGTTGGGGGTTATCGAACACTCCGATAGCCCCTGGGCATCGCCGGTAGTCCTGGTTCCCAAGAAAGATGGTACCACCCGGTTCTGCGTGGACTACCGGAGGTTGAACGACAAAACCGTGTCGGACGCTTACCCGATGCCTCGGATAGACGAACTGCTAGATAGGATGGCCAGGGGTCAGTATCTCACTACAATAGATCTGTGTAAGGGATACTGGCAAATTCCACTAGCCGAGGACGCCATCCCCAAGTCGGCGTTTGTCACCCCGTTTGGCTTGTACCAATTTCGAGTCATGCCATTCGGGATGAAGAACGCCCCCGCGACATTTCAGCGGATGGTGGATCGGCTACTGGACGGGTTCCAGGATTATGCATGTGCATACCTGGACGATATTGCCATCTACAGTCAGACCTGGTCGGATCACCTACAACACATAGGGGCTGTAATAGATCTGATCCGGGAGGCAGGGCTTACCTTGAAACCCAGCAAATGCCACATAGGGATGGCAGAGGTCCAGTACTTAGAACACCAGGTTGGTAGCGGGCAACAGAAGCCTGAACCCGCAAAGATTGAAGCGGTAGCCCAGTGGCCTACCCCTAGGACCAAAACCCAAGTCCTTGCTTTCCTAGGTACCGCAGGGTATTACAGGAAATTTGTGCCCAATTACAGTGCCCTGGCAAAACCCCTGACTGACCTGACGAAGAAAAACCTGCCCCGGCAGGTCGTCTGGGCCCCAGAGTGTGAGCAGGCATTCAACCAACTGAAGACGGCTCTGACCAATGCCCCTGTACTGGCTGCTCCTGATCCAACTAAACGTTTTCTTGTTCACACAGACGCCTCAATGTTTGGATTGGGAGCAGTATTAAGCCAGGTCGGAGCCGATGGCGGAGAACACCCCGTAGCATACTTGAGTCGGAAATTGTTACCCAGAGAAGTGAGCTACGCCGCCATAGAAAAAGAATGCCTGGCCGTGGTGTGGGCCCTGAAAAAGTTACAGCCATATCTCTACGGGCAACCCTTTTCTTTGCTCACAGATCACAACCCGTTGGTGTGGCTAAACCGTGTGGCTGGAGACAATGCCAGGCTGCTGCGCTGGAGTTTGGCGCTGCAGCCCTTTGACTTTACGATACATTATCGCCCAGGGAAACAAAACGGTAACGCCGACGGGTTGTCCAGACAAACAGACCTTGAGAAATGATCTGTGAGCACTCCTCCGGACATCCCCAAGCCGATCCGTTGGGATCAGACTGTGTATGCCGGCTTGGTTCTGGGGGAGCATTGTGGCAAACCTAGCCACTTGGACTATAACTAGAGACTATGCCTTTAAGGGTTGCCTATAGGTCTGGAGAGATATGCGCTTTACTCTTCTATGTATACTTAATGTATTCTCTGCATTGCCTGTAATTGCTGTTTCCGCCGAATGCAAATGGCGGTTTTGTATGGGGATTTTCTTTCGTTTAGCGAACGGCACTTTAGAGATACCCCCTAATAGCCCACACACTTAGAGGCGTGTGGCGCTAGTTAACCGATTGCAACATTGTTGCAATCGGTTATTAGAGGCTCTCCTGGGTGGCCGTCGTTCGACTACCGACCATGCGGCGGTCGGCCATCTTGGATCCTTTGTTCCTCAGCGGTGCCGGGTCGTCGAACGCATAGTACTACCAATAGCTATTCGACGGCACGAACACCGCTGAGCCTCCAGGACGTTCGGGAGTTTCAGGATCGTGTTCACTAAAAGCAATCGGTCCTTTTCGTATGTTTTAAAAGAAATGTGTTTTTCGTGCGGCGTTCGGTTATTTTAGCTGGGATCTGAGCGGTAATCTCACGAATGATGCGCTCAGACCCCAGCTATCTACCGAACGTCCATTCGTGTAAATCCACAGTGTATTTAACAAGTTATGTATTTTTGTTTAAATTGGTTCTGCTGCACGAGGGGATAATCCCCTTAACGGTGCATTCTGGGAGGATGATCCCTCTCGTGCAGCGGTGCCTGATGGGAGAAATATGTTGTCATGTAAGTCCCCCATGTAGTCCCCTCTGGGAGTGCCCCTGGGATGGGACTCAGGAAACCCCTTGCATGGGGACTTGTATAAATTGTCCAGCCGATTAAAAGGATTTCAGTTGACTCTCAAAACTGTGTCTCGTCCGGTTATTGGGAGGTTGGGGATATTGCCTTGTTGTTTCAGCGCTTGACTGTGGATTCGTTTCTGAGCCAGCAGAATTCGTGGATTTATTATTGGCGTTCCGCTACAACCAGTTTGGTTTTTTCTCACTAGCATAAAAACAAATAACAGCTAACAGGTACTTTTATCTTTTTTTTTTTTTTTTTAAAAGCCCTTATTTGGCCACACTATGTGTAAATGAGAAGCAAAAAAGGGGAAAAAAAGTGGAATGCATCATGTAATGCATATTGAATATCAATTTTTATTAAGGGCATAGGTGTAACAGGTAATGACAATGTAATGACAAGTTGTGACAGTTGGTGGTAATCATAGGCATGCACAAATATCATAAGAACAATTCAAAGCACAATAAAGAGGAACATTTATTCATACTTACCATAATTTTCTTTTCCTGGCTATTATTCATGGCAGCATTTAACATATGGGTAGCTCCTCCCTCCAGCCAATAGGACAGGAATACTAATTAAAGACTTCAATTATCCCTGAGGTATAAGAGATCCCAGAATGCTAGGTTCCTCAGTCTAGTAGCAAGCTGATCCGACATAATAAATGTGTGGGAAACCCAAATGCTGCCATGAATAATAGCCAGGAAAATAAAATTACGGTAAGTATGAATACATTTTCCTCTTTCCTGGCTAATCATGGCAGCATTTAACATATGGGGAATACCCAAGCAGTAAATACCACAGGGAGGGAATAGATGCCCAGAAATATTTATTTGCTTTAAGAAGAACAAGAATTTAGAACCGAAAGACCAAATTGCAGGTGAGGATCTGAAGAAATGTCAAGTTTGTAATGACTAATAAATGTCCTTATAGAAGACCAATTAGCTGCTTCACAAATGCTCTCTGGTGATACTCCAGACTCTGCAGCCCATGAAGTGGCAATCGATCTGGTAGAGTGTGCCCTTATACCTTTTGGAACTGGAACTCCTCGGACCTTATAGGCTCTTGAAACAGAGGAAACTGTCCAGGAACGGAGGGTAGAAACAGAGGCTGCTTCACCCTTACGGGAGCCCCAAGGGACAATAAAAAGTTGGGGGGACTTCCTCCAAGGCTTAGTCCGTTGAATGTATACCAAAAGGCACCTCTTAAGGTCCAGCATGTGAAACTTTTCTTACATCTTGTTTGATGGATTTTGAAAGTAGACTGGAAGAATAATTTCTTGATTTATGTGAAGAGGAGAGACCACCTTAGGTAGAAATTCTGGTCTGGGATGGAGAATTACCTTGTCATGGTAGAAAGTGGTATAAGGTTCTTCTACCGAAAGACCTCTAATGTCCTCCATCCTTCTAGCTGAAACTAAGGCTAATAGAAGTAGAGTCTTTTGCGTCAGGGATAACATAGGGATATCATCCAATGGTTCGAAAGGCTTCTCCATCAAGGCCTGTAGGACCAAAGGTAGATCCCAGGGACACTTGTAGACCCGGATCGGTGGTCTAATCCTAAGAACTGCCTTCATAAAGCGGATTACCATGGGGTCTTCAGCCAATCTGATACCTGACATGGCAGAGATAGCAGAACAATGAACCTTGAGTGTGTTCAGACTCAGACCTCTATCCAATCCAGCATGTAAGAATCCCAAAACCTGGGAAATAGAAGGTGACTTTAAATTCATCACATCTATATGAAGGCAATCTGCGAAGACCCCCCATATCTTATAGTATGTAGTAGAGGTAGAAGTCTTCCTGGAACGTAGCAATGTGGAAACAACTTCATCAGGAAACCCCTGCTCGCTTAAGGATTGCCTTTCAAGAGCCATGCATGAAGACGCAGTTTGTGTGGTTCTGGGTGTACTAGAGGTCCCTGAGACAGAAGGTCCCGGAAGACTGGAAGTTCCCATGGATCCTCCATCAACAGACTTTTCAGGAGGGGAAACCATGGACGACGTGGCCAGAACGGGATGATAGCTATTATCCTGCATCGTTCCTTTTCTTCAGAAGGGCGAGAATGAGCTTGATCGGAGGGAACACATATGCCAGCTGAAATGGCCATCTTGATGAAAGGGCGTCTTGAGCATATGCCAGTGGGTGAAATCTCCTTGACATGAAGCATGGAAGATGAGTATTCTGAGCTGTGGCCATTATATCAACCTGTGGGAGCCCCCACATCCTTACCAGTTGTTGGAAGATCAAGCTGGATAGCTTCCACTCCGTCTCTTTCACTTGATGTCTGCTCAGGAAATCCACAATCGTATTCTCCTTCCCAGGAAGGTATAAGGCCGAGAGACCGGCTAGATTCCTCTGAGCACAAATCATGATTGGCTTGATTTCCTTCATCAGTGCGCCACTCCTGGTACCACCCTGATGGTTGATGTATGCTACTGCTGCCCTGTTGTCTATTCTCAGTTTCACCCATTGATGCTGAATGAGATATTTGAAATGTAGAAGAGCTAGAAAGGCTGCTCTTAGTTCCCTTATATTGGAAGGAAGATGTCTTGTGTGCAGGGGGCATAGTTCCTGGACAAAGTGGGCCTTTAGATGTGCACCCCAACCATCTTGACTGGCATCCGTGGTGATTATCATCCAGTCCACCTCCTTCAGAGGGAAACCTTTGGATAGGTTTTCCCAGGAAAGCCACCAGTTGAGGGATCTTTTTATATGATCCGGAATGGACATCTTCATCTCCCATCTCTGGGAGGTCGAGTCGAACGTCTGCAGGAAGTATTCTTGCAAAGGGCGGAGGTTCCACTGAGCCCAACTCACTAGGCCGATTGTGGAGGAAAGGGAACCTAAGATTTTCATACTCTTTCTTGCTGTAGTCGTTTTTTCGATTTGAAATTTTCGAATGCGTGAACATATGTTTAGTTTTCTGTCGTGGGCCAGAGACACTACTGCTGACGCTGTGTCGAATTTTGCTCCCAGGAACACCAGCCTTCTGGCAGGCCGAAGTTGACTCTTCTGGTAGTTGATTAACCAGCCAAAGCATTCTAGTGTCTGGAGTACCATCAGTCGATGATTCAGTAAATCCCTGTATGTTTAAGCAACTACCAGGATATCGTCTAGGTAATGGAATATTGTTATTCCCTTCCTTCTGAGCAATGCAATAACCGTCACCAGTACCTTTGAGAAGATCCTTGGTGCTGTACTGATTCCAAACGGTAAAGCCTGGAACTGGAAATGTTGATTGTTTACACAAAATCTGAGGAACCTCTGGTGATGAAGGGCTATCGGGACATGGAAGTAGGCGTCTTTCAGATCTACTGAGATTAGCCAATTTCCTTGGTGAACTGCCGGTATGATAGAGCGAAGAGATTCCATCCTGAATCTTTTTATTCTCAAGTGGATATTGAGTTGATGTAAATCCAGAATGGGTCTCCACTTTCCTCCAGGTTTCTTGACCAGAAATAGAGGGGAATAGAAACCCTGAAACCTCTGACTTTCTGGAACAGGAACAATCACCCATTGTTGTAGGAGATCTCCAGTGTACTGTATCAGAGCGTCTCTTTTTATCGAATCCAAGGGAACACTGGTCCTTATGAATCTTGCTCGGGGAATGTCCATAAATTCTAGAGAGTAGCCCTCCGTAATTATAGATCTCACCCAATTGTCTGGGATCTCTGCCCAAACCCTTTGGAAATGTAAAAGTCTTCCTCCTACCAAAGGTGTTTGGGCGTAGTAACCTTTAGAACTGCTTGGAAGGACGAAAGGAAGAGGTATTAGTCTTACCTCTGGTGGACTTGCTGGTTTGACCACTTCTCCAAGAGGTAGGTCTGTAGTATTCACGGCCTGGCCTATAAGCCTTACTATCTCTATAGGAAGGGTGTTCTCTATAAGAACGACATTCTAGTGGAGGTCTTCTTGGACGTCTATCCTGCGGAAGCAGAACCTGCTTGACATCCAGAGCTCTTTTAATGGCATCTTCAAGGGGTTTTCCAAACAATAATTCTCCCGAAAAAGGAAGGGAACATAAATTATGCTTTGAGGCCATATCATCCCCCCACGATCTGAGCTATAAGGCACATCTGGCTGCAACTGAGAAAGCCATAGCCTTCGACATAATCTTAATTATATCCGTAGAGGCTTCTAAGAGCCATTCACTGGCCAGTCTGACCTCCCTTAGGGAATCAGCAATATGTTGCCTTTTGACACCCTTGTCCAAATCTTCTTTTATGTCCAGGATCCATACTCTCATAGCTCTGGACATAGCTGAAATAGAAACCGCTGGGTGACATCCCATACCAGCTGCCAAGAAACATTTAGAAATGTCTGCATCTATTCGTTTCTCCATAGGATCTCTCAGGGAAGCATTGCAGTCTATCGGGAGGATAGAGCGTTTGGCTACCTTGATAACTGAGGCATCAACCTTCGGGTTGGAAGTCCAAAGCCTGGAGTCCTCCTCACGAATGGGGTATAACTTAGGCAGACGGTTTTGCAGTGAAAGTCTCTTTTCTGGAGTCTTCCATTCATTACTTATGAGATCCTTAATTGACTTGTGTACCGGAAAAGAAGGTTTTCTTTCACTGAGGTCCCCAAAGTGTTTGTCAGCTGATGAGGTTACCAACACCTCATCAGGTAGTTCCAGTGTTCTTCTCACCAAAGAGATCAAACGCTCTATTGCTTTAGAGTCAAGGGGGCAGGAGTATTCTTCATCGCTAGAAGACATCTGTTCAAGGTCTAAGGAACCTGAATCCTGTCCGAAATCTTCATCTGAAGAATCAATATTCACCTGGGGATATTCACATCTGGGACGTTTGCCTTTTTGTGATTCAGCAATACCTTCTGCCACAGCCTGCTCAATCCACAAGGCTATATCCTGGGCTGAGGTGGATGCTTGTGGATGTTGCTGGAATTCAGCTTCTCCTGCAACTCTAGCAAGACATTTGTTACACAGTCTGCAGTCGTCCAAGGGTCTGGATCCACATCCAACGCAGGCCGTCAGTTTATCCCTTCTCCTGGAAGGAGATTTAGGGCCTGTCCGGTCTTGAGGGCTGCAATTACAGAAGTCAAGAGACTGTACCCTCTAATGCACTCTTTTTATTTGGACAATTATGTGGAAATTACAAAAATGAATGCTCACCTATGACCTGTAGTCGCTGACTTAGCTGAAGTAGGAGAGTGATCCATCCTTGAAAAAACAAAATTTTAAGGCCAAAAAGGGAAAAAATAAAAATGTTCTAACAGAAAAAACCTCAAAGAGTACAAAATATTAAAAAGGAAATTCACTTTGAATGCATACCTGCAGAGTAAGAGGGCTTGTTTCCCAGAGAGCTAATTGTACCTCCTTGAAGGATTTGAATTTTACGGCAAAAAAACACACTTTTTTCCCCTTTAAATAAAAAGGACGAGCTGTACCTTTAATCGCGCATGCGCGATCTGCCGCGAGCGCCTGAAGCCAACATTTTTGTTAGTGGCAAACTAAGGGCTACTCGCGACCTCTTACCTCTGCGCATGTGCGGGCGTCCTGAACCTCGGAACTGGAATTCTGGCATCAGAATAAGAAGTTTTCACCTTCAGGGACAGGCATAGCAGCAGCTTTCAATAGAATGCCGGAGGAAACACTAACTCCTCTGGCTACCAGGGGTCCCCAGCTACCAAGAGGTGGGTTGCATGTGCCTGGTCTTCCTATAGAGGGAGGCTGACCTCTAAGGGATTAATAGGCTGAAATACATAGCCAGGTGAACATAAAAAAAATAAAATAATTGTAATAAATACAAACTGTCCTGTCTGGCTAGGAGGACAGGAAAAAAGACTGAGGAACCTAGCATTCTGGGATATCTTATACCTCAGGGATAATTGAAGTCTTTAATTAGTATTCCTGTCCTATTGGCTGGAGGGAGGAGCTACCCATATGTTAAATGCTGCCATGATTAGCCAGGAAAATGCTAGTGGGACATAACGGTAATACATGCTTTGTATTTTTCTTATATTGTGCCAAAGTCTCTTATGAGATAACAAAAGCTAGTTCTAACACACTCATACTTAGCAATAAGGCAGGAGCCTAGTAACTAAGAACATATTAAGTAAACATAGAAGGCATCTACTGATTATGACATTCCATTAAGGTAAGGAATGTTTACTTTCGAGAACTTTGGGCAATCAGAGGGACTCCTACGTTTCCGTGCTTACCTAATCAAGTCTTTGGCATGGAGATTTTTCTCCAGGATTGAGAAGGTCCATAACCCCGGAACTCAAGGCAGGAAGAGGGAGTCAATGCGTTACTGTGGGACACAACCAAAGAATACAATGGGTCATGTATATATGAGGGGAACAGCAGTTGGTATTGCAAAACTCCTTATAGGTATATGATTCACTTAAAAATGAAAACTTAAAAATTCATCAGAGTATTAACTAAAGAAAACATGTGAAAACACAAGGAACATGAGTGGAGACAACTCTTTGTGCTTCTGGTTGGGGTAATGCGGACCGCAATACAGGTTCAGCCTGGAGCCATGGAGCCAGATGGGGTAAAGACTGCGATGTTGGTCACATCCCTCTGATGAACAGGCCTGGTAGAAGCACTTGAGATGACAAGAGCAAGACCTTGTGATTGTAGGAACATGTCATCCTCTGACAATGATGTCAGCCCGTATTGATGCCCATCTTTTTCGGCTATAAGAGATAATAGTTTCCCCCATTTATAGAGGTTCACATTGTAGCATTGAGCGACTTAGTTTGGGTGTTCCTCAGAGATGTATGGAGTTAGTCCCCTAAGCGCCTGATGGAAAACCTCCTTATCATTTCATGTCTTGAAACAGCTGATAACATCCCTAGGTACAGAGGGTTGTTGTGTGGGTCCCCAGGTATACGGTAAAGTCCATTCGGATATTGTCCCTTCACTTGCTTGGGTGTTATGGTAGTGGAGAACAATCTCCTAATAAACTGTGGCAATTCAGCAGGGTCTATGGTGACACCTTCAAATTGGGTTGTCATGCATTGTCCTCCAGTTGCCAAACCTGTGCACTCAATTGTGCGCATGGGGTTGTAACTTCAAGTAGTTGTGATGCAGTGGAATCTTGTTTGATTCTTAGGCTTATTCCTCCGTGGCCCATATCGGTCCAAGCAGCACACTCAGAACTTCTTTCAGCACTGAAGCTCTCATGCAAAGAAGTCCTTCAGATCCAACACCATAGTAGTGAGATCCAATATTGTAGCCAGAGTAGTGAGATCCAATATTGTAGCAATATTGTTGCATTTAAGTCTGCTTCTGAGGCAAAATGCTGCCCCTGCAGGGGCAGTTGATGCCTCCACAAGTACCTGGTCTTCGTGCTCTGAGTCCAATAGTGAGTCTTGGGAAGAGGTAGTAAGTCTGCCATCTTAGGCCAGCATGGTTGGGAGAGAAGCCAGCCGATATCGAGGGAATGTCCCTCACTCAGCCTAATGGAATTTTTGGATAGTTTTTCCATGGTGTTTAGATGCTGGTAACAGCCTCCTGTGCCCCGAGATAAAGCCATATGGTGCACAATAGTGGTGAATATTACGTTTTTTTTGCTGTTCAGGCACTTGTCAGATCACCAGTTAGCTCTCTCCTCCACCCCCCTTCCTCCCTCGCTTAGTGGTCATTCCTCATCCCTCACCCTTAGTGGTCTCTCCTCACCCCTACCCTCCCATAGTGGTCTCTCCTCCATCCCCTTTCCCTCCCATAGTAGTCTCTCCTCCACCCCCTCCCATAGAGCGCTGTGCACTTCCCTCTTGCCAATCCCTCATATGCGCCCCCAGCCGGTGTGCCCTAATGGACGCGCCGGCCCGGGCAATGCTGCAGTCGCCAGAGGCTCTCTATAGAGCAATCAGGCGGCTGCAGCATTTGAGGGGCTGGCACTCCTGGTGGCGCCCCTACCTAAGGGGCGTCCTAGGCGACTACCTAAGTTTCCTATAGGATGCGCCGGCCCTGAGTACAGTGGTGTACCTACCACGGTCGCAGGGGTCGCCACTGCAAATGGGCCAATCACTCCAGGGAGCCTGACCGCAACTGCATACCTTCAGGGCTGGTCCACAGCCACACTGGCCCGGGGCCTGCTGTTGCCAGGTTACCGGCAGGAGGGAAGCACTGTGCTGTGCTCCCACCCTCCTGACATGTATGTAGTGTGGCCGGGCAGTCTGAACATCTCTGAAACATATCAGACGGGTCCCACCCATACGGGTAGTCCAGTTCCGATATGCCAGCAAGTTCCCTCTGCATGAGAGATGCAGCAACCCCAGACAATCGTTTCAGCCTTGTTAGGCATCATCAGTGAGGCATAGCTGATATCTCTCTAGGCACCGTGAGCAAGGGGTCCATGTCTGGATTACCCTTTAAACTTGTGATTTGTGATTATATGAACATATATACAATATAAAAAGAGGATTTGAAGGCCACAGTGTTTTTCGACACATTTCAAATTGAAACATGACACGGACCCAAGCCAAATATATTTTTGTGGAATCGAACAAGTGAAGAAGAATATAAGAGAAGGAGATTACACAAAGAAATTGGCTATCGGGGAAATAGAATGGATATTTAAACGGGGTGTTTTAACACCATATGGTTTGAATATAGATTTTGAACTTATTAATTTTTTATAAAAAATTCCAGATCGTACATATTCCAAGATATTACATTTTTGTATCACCATCATAATTTCTATATTTTTAAAGCATACATTTTTAGATACTTCTACTACATATTTTTATTCCATATTTTTATATGTTTTATACAACATTTTTATTATTATTATTATTTTTCACTATATATTTTATACCATTCATTTATGAGGAGTATACCTTTAAGCTACAGTATACAGTCCTCTAAATAATAGAATATAACTGAGGTCATATTCTCTATAATAATGAGAGGATATAGAGAAAAAATAAAAAAGAAGAAAAGAAGATCTCCAAAGATGATGTATGGCAACTCGTCATGTGAAAAACCTCTAGAGAAAAAAAATCAAAAATGCAAGATTTTTTTTTTTTTTGACAATCTTTATTTTGACTTTTAGCATCGGTACAGTGTGTCAATTCTTGAACAGCGTAAGGTACAAAATATCAACTTATAAGAGGTATAACATCCAACAGGATAGAAACAGTACATGCACACAGCAAACCATGGGGGTTCTTAAAACAGCTGACCTACACTAATGGGTGAGACCCAGATAATGGCATGGTGATGGAAGGCCGGGTCTGTCACGCACTATAATCAGGTGCGATGGTCAGTGTCTCTCTAGTGACCTCTTCTGGTGTAAGGCAGTCAAGAACGTGGCTTCCTGTCTTGTGAGAGAGTCGACGTAGTCACGGTCAGTTGTCCGGGGGGGTTAAACCGGGATCATTGTCCAGTTTGTCAGAGGCCCGCTCATGGTTACCCTAACAAATGTCTGCGGCCAAGGGGGTCATCAGAGAGGTCGGGTCTCAGTCAGCCGTCCAGCTATTGTTCAGGAGCTGTTGGTTGAGAGGGAGGGGGAAGTGGGGGGGGATGAGGCTCCCGGCTCCCAGCCCCGCCCGCCGAGAGGTACCATAGCCAGGGCGTCCAAGTGCGAGCACATTTCTCTTGCCTATCATACAACGCTGCTGTAAGGGATTCCATACTATATAGTTCCCCCACCTTGTCGATCCACTGCTGAAGCGTGGGCACATCCTTGTGTCTCCACCTTGTAGGGACCAGTGCAATGGCCGCCGTTAGTAGGTGTTTTATCAGAGATTTCTTGTATACTGAAAGGGTCATGTCAGTGTGATGGAGGATCATGGTGAGGGGTTGTAGTGGAAGGGCAATATCTGTGATTTGCTTAATGGTCTCTTGGATCGTGGTCCAGAAGGGGGCGATACCCGGGCAGCTCCACCAGATGTGGAGGGCGGAGCCGTCGGCACCGCCACATCTCCAACAATCCCCGGGTATCTCAGGGTTTATACGGTGCAGAATGTCTGGGGTTCTATACCAGTGCGTGAGGACCTTAAAGCTGGTCTCCTGAAGTTTGGAGCTGATGGAACATTTATGTGTTAGAATAAATATCTTGTCCCAGTCCTGGTCTGTGAGCGTTGTTCCCGTCTCTCTCTCCCACCTAGTAATGTATCTTGGGTGCGACGGGTTTTCTCCAGTAGCGAGAAGTGCATAAAGTGTGGAAACGCCCCTCATAGGGTGAGCCCTTGTGGTGCAGAGTGTTTCGAACTGCGTGGGGATTCTGTGGAGGCCCTGTTTGTTTGGGAAGGTCGCGTAGTATGCCCGTATTTGGAGATAGTGGAAGTGGTCTAGGCCTGTGGGTGCTGTGTCCCCCAGGATGTCTGTCAGAAGCTTGAGTCGGTCCCCCTGTATTATATGATGGAAACTAATCCAGTCGGAGCCAGGGTATGCCTGTAGGTCCGCAGGCGTTAGTCCCCCTCCAACCCTCGGATTGTGAAAAATGCAAGATTTTATTTTATTTTCTACATTTCAAGGACTCCAATACATATTTTAAGGAAATATTATAATTTTACTTGGGAATAGTATATTTTAAAATCCCATTCTATAAGAATTACAGGAATAATCCCTTAGGCAAGCTTACATTTTTTTTTAGTTTCTTAATGAATATCCACAAAATAATGCTATCAAGATATGACACAACTATACATGCCTATAAGCTCTATATGTCCTTTAAGTGAAATGGACATTTATGAAGTAATATTGCTAAGATGCAATTTTACATGTCTATAACCTTTATATGTCTTCTAAGTGAAATGGATATTTATAAAATAGCATTGTCAAGATAGTTCCATTATGTTTCAATAACGGGTTAAATTGAATAAGGAGAACCTGGAGGATATCTGTAATAAAGGATAGGTGTAACACTGCATTTAAATTAAATCGGCACTCGGCATCCACAGACTTTGAGAAAGCCCACCCAGGGCGAAACGCGTAAGTCACGTGGTGCCGATACTAAGTATCCAGCGGCAACATCGTGGATGGTAGACCTGCTAAATTGATCAAAACTACCTCGCGAACAGTGAGCTGGTTTTATACGGCCAGACAAGCTTTATGCTTCTTTTATATGTACTATTTATCTTTATTTTTAAGATCAATTTTAAACTAAATAAAGTTTGAAGAACGGAGTAATTGCAGAAGATTTGTTTTCTGTATTGTGGGATACATTGCCTAATTGATACAAGTATATCAATCAATAAGATTCAATAGGATTCAAGTTTAACCCCTGCAGTGCCGAAAAGGAAAAAGGGGGATTTAAGATCTGGATTAATAATTTCAGAAGATTTGCTATCTATCCTGTGGGATACACTACACAATTGATACAAGTATGTAAACTAATAAGGTGAGAGAGCTCTACAAAGGGTGTGCTTGGTGGAGGCTCCTCACCTAATGTTATCACACCATTTACGTTTTTCTTTTCCCCAGATTCAAGTTTAACCCCTGCAGTGCTGAAAAAGAAAAAGGGTGTTTGAGATGTGGACTGTCTAATTTTGGACTCTGTGTGCTAAAAGCAGTGTAAAAGTAGACTTTGTCTGCATGATTATATGCTCTTTGAAGGATGTATTATCGTGGTGAAGGAGAGAGAGAGAGAGATAGATAGAGATATATATATATATATATATATATATATATATCTCTATCTTCCACTTTTATTCTCTAATTGGAGAGTCTTTTAAAATTGTGCGCTAACTCAATTATTAATATACTGAGTATTATTGGGTGTTACACATAGGGGAAACTGGAGGACAGCAGCACACAGCACACATGACACTAAAGGTATAACAGCTTAAGATATATTTTAAAGGGAAAGCGCCTCAGATCAGTATCTATAGATAGTATTAGATCACCAGGAAACTTTATAAATCCAGGCAGGAGGGGGTAGTCCTAGAGTATATATCAATTGCTAACACTAGGGTCGAAATAAGTTGTAACTAAAGGGGCTTCTTCAGGAGGCAGGGCTTTATTCTGAAACATTCCTAAGGATGAGAGGCCAGATCAGCCATTAAAATAATTGGAAATACCTGAATTGGTCCCAAAACACCTTGTCCTATGGGGATAAGAAAGGAACAAAGAGACTGAGGACCGAGAGGTAGGAGGGGGAACTTACACACTTATTTTATTTAGATTCCTGTCTACCTGAGAATGAGAGGAGTCAACCCATTGTTGTGTTACCATGGATATGGCCAGGAAATACATATATATATATATTCACACAGTTGTAATGTAAAAATAAATATTCAACCCTCATTGAAATTCAGCTTTATTATAAATATTTACAGACTTTCAGCTGTTTGCAATGAACAAATTAAGAAAAAGCAATTGAAATAGCTCAGCACAATGAATGCTTCAAGTGGTTTTTCCAAATTCAGCTGAAAAGGCAACTTCTAGTGACTTCTCCAGTCTCAAAATTATTAAAATCCTTCATGGCAAACCTCTTTAGTACTTAGTAGAGCATCATTTTCCTGTTATGTCCTGCTGCAAACAAGATGCATAGCCAGACACCAGCTTCTGGCAGCGTTCCTGAGGAATCCTAGCCCAATGCTCATGAGCAATGGCATCCAGTTTAATAATATATTTGGGTTTGCGTGCTGCAACCACTTTCTTCAAATCCCAAATTGATTTGCTATGATTTGATTTGCTATGGGGGCTTAAATCAGGTGATTGTGGCCACTGTAGAATTTTCCAGGATTTCTTCTGCAACCAAGCCTTTGTGGAATTTGAGGTATGCTTGGGATCATTCTCTTGTTGGAAGGTCCAATGATACCCAAGCTTCAGTTTCCTTACAGACGGCATAATTTTTTCTCCTAGGCTTTCCTGTTACTTCAATGAATCCATCATGCCTTCCACACACTGATGGTTTCCAATGCCAGGGGATGCAAGGCAGCCCCAGAGTATCACCGAGCCACCCCCATGCTTAACTGTAGGTGCAGTGTTCTTTTCAGCATATGTTTCATTATACTTCCTTCACACAACGCTGATCTATTGGGCTGAAAAGTTCCAGTTTTGCTATATAGCTACACAGGAAATAATCCTCAAACTTCTGTGGCTTATTTATATGATTTTGAGCATATTGGAGTTGACTTTTCTTATGCTTTTGGGTCAGTAGTGGTGTATTTTGGAGTTCTAGAATGGAAACCTTCTGTTTTTAGTACGCACCTTATTGTGCTCATTAAAATCTCAGTGCCTGTTGCCACCAAGTCTTGCTGCAGGTCTTCTACAATCACCTGAGGGTTTTTGACGACATGCTTTTCAGAAAGTTGATAGCTTCCTTTTTCTGCCTCGTCCAGTTAGTGTAACCACTGTTCCTTCAACTTTGAACTTGAGAACTTTGCTTCCAACGGTGTCTCTAGGAACACTCAGTGCCTTTGCTATCTTTTTGTATGCTGTTTCTTGTTTTTGAAGGGCGATGATCTCTTTTCTTAACTTTTGTGGCCCATTGTTTTATATTGGCCATATTTCTAACATGCAGTCAAGCGTGACACTCAACAAACCCCTAGCCAGTTCAGGTTTTCCAAGTGTTACAGTTTAAGCACACCTGAAGCAACTAATGAAGCCCTTAAATTGTTTTAGGTGTGCTTAAGCCAACACCTGTTTGCATATTTGTGCTCTTGTGAAGGATTCTACTCAGTCTATTTTGAGTCTAGATAGGTCATTACAATATGCATTTCCAGTTGAATTTGGGGAAACCACTTGAAGCATTCATGTTGGGCTATTTTAATTACATTTGTTTGAATTGTTCATTGCAAACAGCTGAGAATCTGTCCATTTTGTGTGTGTGTGTGTATGTGTGTGTGTGTGTGTGTGTGTATATATATGTGTGTATATATATGTATGTATGTATATATATATATTATATTATATTTGCCAATCTTCTTTTTATTGGTTACAATATTTATTTTAATCCTTTTTAACAATTTGGATGTTGAGTATGTGTGCTGAGAAAGTCCACATTATGTATATGAATCTACAGGAAAGATAATGCACAGTTTTCTCCGCAACCAAGATTTTTACACCAAATGCTTTCTGCTTAGAAAAAAAATGATTTTAGCTACATTTATATACCCTTCTTCTAAGTATTTGTTACAATTTATGTAGCTACAAGAGAGATACCTTGCAGACTTTTAGACAGAATGTTAGCTTTATATGCATTACACTGCGAAAATATATTGTGTATCAAATAGAAATGTACTAATCCTTTCTTGCACTTTTTCCTCCTTTTCATTTACACTTAGTTTGGACAAATAAGGGTTGTGTTTTTTTTGTTTTTTTTTATAAAGGTAAAAGTACCCCTAAGCTAGTATTTGTTTTTATGCTAATGTTTCGTGGTACTTTGGTATTTTATACTATTGGTGCTTAATGTGTTAATATGATGGCTTGCTGCAGAATGCATTCTTGCTTCAGCTTTTTTTTTTCCACTTAGGAATTTAACATATTTGAATGTTATCTTTGCATCATTTTATATTACATAAGCACTTTATGTTCAGTGTGAATTAAAAGCAGGTCACTCTATAATGCATATGTGAAAATTATTGAATATTGCTTTAAGAGATAAAGGTCACAGGTTCAAATCCCTGCAGGGTCAACTCAGCCCTTCATTCTTCCGAGGTTGATACACTGAGTACCATCAATTGGGTAATAATAACATGTATTATTCAGCTGCTGATTCGGTTAATTCTGAGAGCGTGCGCTAAAAAATGCTTTGTGTCCCGCTGGGATAAAGGCGCTATAAAAATACTAGTTATTATTAGCACCCCAGCATACTGAGGGGATATATATATATATATATATATATATATACATACATACATACATGTTGCTACATCAGTGATCACTCATGCTCCCTGAGGAACCGCGTGCAGACTCACGAAACGCGGAGGAGCAGAATTTTCTCCTGTCTGTCCCTTGTGAGGCTCCATACCAAGGCTCCCATTATGGCAAGATGTGTAGGTTCCCTGCATAGAGCATAGTAAATCCACATGGATCAGACAGACTGGACGGAATTTCATTAAACAGAATTCTTTTATTACTTTACTTTTGTATAGTGTATCCAGTGAGTACACTGCGGGAAGGAGTGCATTTTATCTGTTAGTTTATGTGCATACATGTGTTTATTTAATAAACTATACTGCACCATAGAAGCCATGTCTGTTTTTCTTTTTAAGGTTTCTCTAATATCGAGTTGTATAAACAACATACTACTTGGCGATTTAAGGACTTTTGTACTGATTTATAACTGCCTGCTATAAATGACTACTTTTTAAAAGGGTTTTTTCAAGAACTCATTTAATGTTTTTAATCCCTTTTTTTAAATTTTTTTTTGTTTTGTTATTTTAATTTGTCTTGTTTAGTAGAGATGTGCTAGTGTTATATTGTATTTGTTATTACATTTGGGAGTGCAACTCAGGTTGTTGAAACTGGTGTTACATTCCTTTGAGATTGATATATCAGATGTTATCATAGTAATTATATGTAACAAAGATAAAATCTGGTATTGATACCTTTTTCAGAAAATATTGAATTATAGTAAAGACATCTCACACATGCCAATGACTAAGAGCTTAATGGCAGTAGCTCCACCATTTTGTTAAACTTTGTCAAGTGTATGAAAATACATAAGACAATGTTGCCCTTTTTGACTTACACAATGTTTAGACTGAGTTGGAATTTCAGTATAATTCCAATACAGTCATTATGAGCATTTCATAAATATTTTATCTTAATGAAATGCTAATTTGTTAGAGGAAGTGGCAGAGAGAACAGAGGCACTGTAATATGTGAGACTGTCTAACAGATAATTGCTTTCATACAATAAATACTGCATAATTCATTTATATTTTTACTGCAGTTACAGACTAAAAAATTAAACTTGCTGTAAATACCTGCATAGCGATAGGTATTCTGCTTTACCTAGCTCAACAGAGGATTAAACCAACTCCAGAGGGAGATAAAGCTGCCAAGGACTTCCCTTGTGACTGAGTCTGAAGAAGATGGAAGCTCTAGGTAGGTGGGTTTTGTCAAATTTACATCCACATGAATGCAAGGACACAATGTTTCCCAGCAGAACATTTCCCAAAGCATAACACTGCCTCCACCGGCCTGTCGTCTCCCATTGTGCATCCTACTGCAATCTCTTCTCCAGGTAAACAATGCACACGTACCCAGCCCACCCACGTGGTGCAAATGAAAACATGGTTCATCACCCAAGGCAACCTTCTTCCATTGGTCCATGGTCCAGTTTGGTCACTCATGTCCTGATTGAAAGCTCATTCACAGTGGACAGGTCATCATGGGCACCCTGACTGGCCTGTGGCTGCGCAGCCCCATAAGCAGCAAACTGTGATGCACTGTGTGTTCTGACATCTCTCAATCATGGCCAGCATTAAGTTTTTTTAAGCAATTCGAGCTACAGTAGCACTTCTGTGTGAAACAGTCCAGCCGTCGCTCCCTGTGTGAATCAATAAACCTTGGGCATCCATGACCCTGATGCCGGTACACTGGTTGTCCTTCCTTGTACCACTTTTAGTAGGTGCTAACCACTGCACACTGGGAACACCCAAAAAGACTTGCTGTTTTGCAGATGCTCTGACCCAGTTGTCTAGACATCACTGTTTGACCATTGTTAAACACACACACATCTTTTCTCTTGCCCATTTCTCCTGCTTCCAACACATGAAATTCAATAACTTACTGTTCACATGCTGCCTAATATATCCCACCCCCGATAGGTGCCATTGTAACAATATAAAAATCAAAGTGATTCGCTTCACCTGTCAGTGGTTTTAATTTATGGCGGATGGAAGTATATCTGGAGAACATCTCATAGTTTCAACTCATGCAAATAAGAATGTTAAAATGCCAGAATTACAACCTAATAAACTGCAAACAGATACATATTGCCCATGTAAGGCAGACATAGAAACAAATAGGGATAACTGAATGAATATGCATCTTGATTTCTACTGTATTTCATGAAACAACATTTGGAGGAACATCAATAACAATGTGTTACTGTAAAGCCATATACAGTCATGCTCCAAATCAACTGGATATTCTTATTATAGGCATTGCTCACAGACTCATCTCTAAATGTACTTAAACACTTTATTGATCAATATGATCAACATACATGGGCAATCCCTACATGTTAGCCATGTCTGGTGGACAAACCTGCACTCTTTGAGTACTAAAAGTGATCATAAAAAATTGCAAATGACAATATCATCTGTGGAGAAGAGCTCAGGCAAGTTTGCTATAGCTCTAGCCAGTTTCATGGGTTAATTATCTCTCAACTGATCTCATTGTTCTCTGAAATCACTTAGTTAAGGTAAAGCACCATAACAATTTCATCTCAAAGGCGTTGTGTTGCTAACAGGAGGTCCTTGGCACCGTCTAACCTTAAGGGGTTAAACCCTTTACTAATGATTTTACCCCAAAGTTTGAAAATGATGCCTACGATGCTGCCCCCTTGATTTCCGGTGATGTCTGAGGCTTTAATGAAGCCAAGGACTAGGCACTGCTGAAAGGGTGACACTCCCCATCAAACTCTGAGTTAAACTCTGTGAAAGCAGAGTATACAGACAAAAAGGATCAGCGCTATTTAACCAAACCAGAGAGAAAGAGAGTATTAAATAGATAGGCAGCACACCTCAAAGAGATAGAGCTCCCTCTTTGTCCTACACACAAAATACACTGGTAAAAAAGAGAGGAAGGCGAGGTAGCGCCAATAAAATATGGATATTATATGGGTAAAACGGCACAGAAGACTGATAATACAGAATGTAGTGAATATATATTGTAAAAAAAGGGCAGTGGGTATGAATATGAAAATTATCCGGGGGCGTGGCTTGGCGCCGAACAGGAATGGCCGCCTAATTCCCGAGCTCCGCTCCAGGCTGCAAACAAGCACACCTCACAAGCACGACCTAGCACCCATGGGACGTACCAAGAGAGCCCAGATGACCCCCTCCACGCCGAGAACACAGGGGAACAGTTCACACCCCTCCATCCGCAGCTACTTACACACGCCAGGAGATTTCCTCTCCCAGGAGGAGGCCTCCAATATGGCGCCCTCCTCCCCGAGCTCCACGCTGTCGGAGGAGTACCCGCGCACCGAAAGCGGCCGGCCCCACAGACACAAGACTGGTACACACTGTTTACATCCCTGCCGAAAAATTTCCAGTCACTGCTAGATGAGGTAAAAGCCACCCTGCGCACAGAGATCTCAGCCCTGGGCACCTCACTCACAGCGCTCGAGACAAGGGTACAGGCCCTAGAGTCACAGGGCCCCAACCCACACTGCCCTGCTTTACAAGCTACAGAGGCTCACTCCAGGCACATACAAGATCTGCGCCTCCACATAGAGGATCTTGATAACCGCAGTCGCAGACATAACATCAGGGTAAGGGGCTGTAGAGAATCTGGAATCTGACACAACAGAGGACGCCAGGGCCACGCTGACCCCGATTTTTAACCGCATACTGGGCAGGCCCAGGGATGCCCGCATCCACATGGACAGGGCACATAGGGCACTGAGACCCAAGCCCCCCCCAGGTGCTCCCCCCAGGGACTTAATCTGCCACATACAAGACTTCCAACTAAAGGAAGAAATTATGAGAAAAGCACGCACAGAAAGAACCTGGAGAATTGAGGGACAGGCTATAGAGCTTTACAATGACCTATCCCACCTCACCCTGCAGGCCCGAACAGCCTTGCGGCCCCTCACCGCCGCCCTGCAAGAAGCCCATGTCCGCTACAGATGGCAGTTCCCTTTTGCCCTCTCAGCAAGACAGGGCACCACGGAAGCCGTAATCCGA
Source organism: Pelobates cultripes (assembly GCA_933207985.1). NCBI lineage: Eukaryota > Metazoa > Chordata > Amphibia > Anura > Pelobatidae > Pelobates > Pelobates cultripes. The sequence continues at coordinate 92,283,706 of OW240919.1, forward strand.
ACGCCGCAAGATGTACTGGCCTTCCAGGAGGCTCTAAACCTCCCCCGCACTCCTATTCCGGACTGGACTGCATGCCCGCTTAATGAACGCCTCACAGGGAGACCAACACAACGTAACATCCAACAGGGGCCTGACAGAGACGCCCCGCGCACCCATCACTGACTAATTGACCCCGAGGAATAGAGAGATGGAGACACCACCACCTGCCTACCCCCCCTCCCGCCACCCACCCTGCAACACCAGCCTGAACACGACTGTGCAACACTGTCACGACCACGCTGGGGGGAGCGGGAGGGATACGGCAACTCCAGAGACACCTGCAACCAGCAAGGGGAGAAAACAGATTGCAACTCACCGCCGCCAAGACACACCACCAAGAACGGACATCCACCCGCATCTCACCGACCCAAAGACCTGGAACCACCTTGCTTCATCAGCTAACTGGGCCAACATCTATTGCCCCCCGAGTCCATGACTTGCTCAACACCACCGAGACCACTGCTACCTCAACAGAGACATCCCCAAAGGACTCGCCAGTGCACCCATACCTTGGCCAGCTCCACATAAGATTCCTTTGCCCTACAATACGAGACATAGACCCCCACCCGCCAAGCCCCAAACCCCCTATAGAGATGACTGCTGGCATGATGCCTTGAACTGACACCCCGGCATCACCCTGGACTGCTTGTCAAGGCTTCCACCACCGTAGAACGAATCGCAAGAGCAAGTATACCTTTGGGGCTCGCACTCCTTACACACCTGTACACTACCATCCACCCACACACACATACACACACACACACACCCACTACACCTAGAAGGGATCCCCCCAAATACACCCAAGATGCACCCAGACACCCTCACTACCTAACCAAACCGCAGCCACACACACACAGACCATACTTGTAACACAGGCAACCCGGCAACACACACACCTCTGAGACCACCAGAGACCACACCCCAGACACCACGAACACACCAGAAGGTGGGGACACACCACTCACCAACCACTGAATACCGCAGGATGAATGCTCAGTGTTCCTCAAACAGAATCACAGTTGTGAACACCCGAATTACAGTTGAGAGCAACTCTGCCTCGCCCCCTGTGAGCGCCCGATCTCATTGGTTCCAACAAAGTGTATTGTTTTCTACCAATAATTGTTTGCTGACTTCACTAACTACCCCCCCCTTCTTCTTTTTTTTCTCTCCTCTTCTTTCTCTCCCCTTCTGTACCTCCCCCCCCCTAACTTTCTGTCCTCCTCCTACTACCTTGCTATATGAAATATGTAAGGTGAAAGCGCACCACGGGGCGCAAACCTCATTCTATTTTATGAGAGGCCCCCTGTGCTGCGCGAACATGCTCAAACTATCTCTAAATGTTCATAAAAGTTTCTGATGTTCTCCCTGATACTGGGGACATAACCTGTGTAACCATGTTTTGATATGCTGTTATTATGTTGTTCTCACGAATACTGTTCTTATGTTCTTAGGCACGCTCCCGACACAATTGCGCAATGAACGATAACAGGATAGCGCCATGGGGCGACCATCACGGCCACTAACCTCGTTGTAAACTGTCCTGCTAGAACGGTACTACCCCTCTGGATGCCAGACACCACCACTACTGGGCAGCAGGAGACGGATGCTGACAGAAAGTGATACATCCCGTAAGTAGGTGACCTACCTAACCATCGACGCCACCTGCCCCACGGGTTTACTGCCAAGAGACTGTGAGGTGGCTACGAGGGACACGGTCCCCGGACACCCACCTACCAGTGGCACATTACCCCTCACAACAGTCGCCTCTGCGACTCGACATAACCGCCATACACCACACCACTTGAACTACCCCCCCAAGCCCGTCTAACCTCCCCTTCCATCCCCCCCTCCTCTTCCCTTTTTCCTCCCCCTCTCCACACCCCCCTACCCCGCTACCCGGATACGATGGGCCCACCGCCCCCCGCCCCCCACGCCCTTGGGCGCACGGGGACAGGAATTAACCTCTACACGATCAACGCGAAGGGCCTTAACTCCCCACAAAAACGAGCAAGAGCGCTGCTAGAAATTCGAGCACTCAAGATATCAATAGCTTTCTTCCAAGAAACACACTTTCTAGCAACAAAAGCCCCCAAATTCTCAGACAAATACTTCCCAACCGGTTACTATGCGCATAACCCCTCCACCAAATCCAAGGGAGTGGCCATATTATTCTCGGCGGACACCCAGTTCCGCCTGGAAGCAGAAGAGAAAGACCGAGAAGGTAGATACCTTTTTCTCAAAGGACATATAGGTGACGCTCAAGTTACACTCGCGAACCTTTACCTCCCAAACAAAGGCCAAAAACCATTCCTAGCCTCAGCCCTGAGAAACCTGGAGGCGTTCAGTGCAGGATCCGTCATAATAGGAGGGGACCTCAACGCCCCTCTAGACCCCAGGATGGACACATCTAAAGGGAGCTCCACGATCCCGGACCACGTCCTCAGAGGACTGCGGACCCTTTTGGCAGCTCACCAACTTGTAGACTGCTGGCGCATCCTACACCACGCAGAGAAAGATTACAACTATTACTCAGCGCCACATAAATCCTACTCGGGGATTGACTACTTCTTCATCCAACACAGAGATCTAGACACACTGTGCTTAGCTCACATCGCCCCCATGACCTGGTTGGACCACGCACCAGTAATACTCACCATCGACAACCCTAGAACCTTCCGATCCCAATGGACATGGAAACTTAATGAATCACTCTTAGAGGACCCACTGATCCAAACAGAAATTAGAAACACTCTAGACCACTTCTTCCTCACCAATCAAACAACAGACAGCGCACCAACGACCGTCTGGGAAGCACACAAATGCGCTATCCGAGGGATCCTCATTAAACATGGCACTCGCCTGAAAAAACAACGCACACAAGAAATAGCGCGCCTCACTGCCTAACTGGCGCGTCTAGAAACGCTTCACAAACAAGACCTCCGAGACGAAACCTACAAACAACTCCTAGAGACCAGAGCGAAACTCAACTCCTGCCTAACGTCAAAAATACAATTCCAGTTCCAACTCACACAAAAAACGTTCTACGAATACGGAAACAAAAGTGTTAAACTGCTCGCTAGGGCACTGAGGGCCCGGAGACAGAAAAAACATGTTCAAAGAATCTCCCTGGCAGGAAACACACTGCAGACCCCGAAGGCTATAGCAGAGGGCTTCAGACAATACTACTCCTCCCTATACTGCCTACCTCCCAACACTACACGCACACACGAAGGAGAGGAGGCTTAAACAGCAGGGCAAAAACATATATCGAACAGAATATCACTACAACGCTGACACCCCAAGATATATCTACACTAGAAGAAGATATCACTGAAGCGGAGATATGCCTAGCCATCAAACTGGCCAAACTGGGGAAAAGCCCCGGACCAGATGGATACACGGCAAAGTACTACAAAATGTTCGCAGATAACCTCGTCCCACACCTACTTACACTATTCAACTCAATACACTGCGGAGGCCCCTTAGACCCCAACATGCTCCTAGCACACGTCGTGGTAATCCCGAAAGAGGGAAAAGACCCCTCCTCATGTGCCAGTTACAGACCGATTTCCCTGCTGAACGCTGACCTCAAACTGTTTGCCAAAATACTGTCCCTGCGCCTCCAACCCCTGCTACCGAGCCTTATCCACCCTGACCAGGTGGGCTTTGTGGAGGGCCGGGAGGCCAGGGACAACACTATCAAGACACTCAATCTTCTCCACGCGGCCCGAGAAAGACACTCTCCCGCCCTGATAGTCTCGACCAACGCGGAGAAGGCGTTCGACAGGGTCAATTGGTCTTTCCTGAGGTTCACCCTGGAACACCTGGGACTGGGACCCCACATGATGGCGCGCATCTTGGCCCTATATACCGCTCCAGCAGCCCGGGTGCAGGTTAATGGGATTCTCTCCGACCCATTTGAGATCAGAAATGGCACTAGACAAGGGTGCCCCCTATCGCCCCTACTCTTTGCCATCAGCCTGGAACCGTTCCTCAATGCAGTTCGAGCCCAACCCCGCATAACTGGAATCGAGGGCAGCTGGGGAGCCACCAAGGTCTCTGCATACGCGGACGACCTCCTCTTCACAATCACTGTAATGGATCGCCTGGCACCTCGACTGGGTACCTCCGTTGAAAGATGCTCCTAGCGCTTCCTGAGGACTCCAAGCACTGCAGCAGAAGCCACAATCACCGAACCAGAGAAGCGTATACCTTCTCTTAAGCATATGAATGCTGTAGACAGTTGAATAGGAACCATACGAATAGGTTTACTCTCCTAGCAGTCAAACTGGAACAGCATACAATAAATCCTTCCCCCAATAATGAGACGACACTTCACTTTGAGGGTTAAAACAGGAACTCCCTGTACTGTCACATACAGTCTCTTTTATTCCCAATCCACAAACATAGTACAGCCCACAGGGCGTTACAAAACAGCCAATCAATCCATAAAATACACCCAGACACTCCCACACAAAATCCTCCCCTCTGGCTGTGATATGATTACTGAACACAATGGGTAATCTAATTATCACAGCCAGAGAAATACAGTTTCATAAAACACATCACAGGGACCCCAAAACATGCAATAACCCCATAAAAATTCACCCAGATCCGTTCAGTACTTTGGAAAATACAGTTTAATGCAGACTCTGCAGAACATATACAGGCTAAATAAAAAACAATCACTGTATAATGTGTCCCCTGCTGTATAGCCCAAAACCACTGCACGATGTCTCTGTGCAACAAATACTGGCGAGATGGTACCATGTTGAAAAGTCCACACAGTGTCTGTGAGTTAAAATGGCCGCCATCCATTGTTCTCACCATGTGCTTCTGATACAGGAAATGGTGGCCACCCAGTAACTCCACAGTATGTCCCCAGATGGTTCTTAAAAGGGCCAGCAGCACAACACAAATCCATTATGCCCAAATCATGTCTTTAAAGGGCAATACATCCCAGGGGCCATAGTCACATGGCAGGAGGCTGGCAACCAGGCTTCTCCAGTGCATAGTGGCGAGGTTGGTTCCGCCACAATCACCAACCCGGCAACCTCCCTTAATTCGACCTATACGGCACCCTCTCCAACTTGAAAATTAACTTTACGAAATCTGAAATTCTCAACGTAAACTGCCCCCTAGCACTGACAACGGCACTGCAAACAGAGTTCCCTTTTCACTGGTGCAAAGAAAGGATTAAATACTTAGGGATCTGGTTGTCGGCTGATGTGTCGGACACCTACCGCATCAACTTCCCACCCCTCCTCGACCGAATACAGAAGGACCTCGACTCGTGGCAGCTCCCGCACATTAGATGGCTGGGTAGGATCAGTGTCCTCAAAATGAATATCCTCCCCCGAATCCTGTACCTCCTACAAACCCTACCAATCCATATCCCCAAAACCTTCCTAACACAAACCCGTAAAACACTGATGGCCTACGTCTGGGCCCGCAAAACGCAGAGGCTGAATTTCGCCACCCTCACCAGACCCAAACTACAGGAAGGCTTGGGACTACCCGATATCACGAAATACAGACACGCTATACACCTTCAGCGAGTGATCGAATGGACACAAGACCCGAAAGACAAGCTATGGATCTCCATATAGGCCAGCTTCTCACAGATACCCCTGACGCTGCTACCCTGGCTGCCGAAATCAATGGCCGGGGAACTACCACGAAACCACCCAACCCTAAATGCTACAATGGCAGTCTGGAGGAGACTGGCGACCCACACAGACGTAGCCCCGGAGCTCTCACCACTATGACCCATATCTCACAACCCGAAATTTATCCCTGCATCAGACCCCCACTACACGGCTGCCCTGGGCCTACCGACCCCCTGCAGACTGAAGGACGTCTACGACCAAGGCACAATCACGCCCCTGACCACCCTGGTCCCAAATACTCCACACAATATGCTCCTACGCTTCAGATATCACCAACTGACAAGGTTTCTGAGAAGCATACCGACCCTAGACTCGGCAACGCGAACGCTCTCCGTATTCGAGACCATCTGCATGAACCCCCCCCACACGCAATATCGATACTGTACCGCATGCAAACCACCACCACCACTAACGCACCCCCCCCTTACTTCACAAAGTACTGGGAAAGGAATCTAGGACACTCAATCTCAGCGGAACAATGGACAACGGTGTTTACACTCACACACAAAGCCTCCATCTCCACCAAATTCCAAGAAACAGGATATAAAATGCTCTCCCACTGGTACAGGACACCGGAAAAACTTAGCATGATGAAAACCACGAATGACCCGGAATGCTGGAGATGCGGGAGAGAACTGGGATCCCTCTTCCACCTATGGTGGTCCTGCCCCCTTATCCAGCCCTTTTGGGCAGAGATCCACAAGATACTCACAACCATAACAGAAGCAAACCTGCCCCTCTCACCACAAACATACCTGCTCCAACTTACACAGATCCCCATCAACAGGTTTAAAAAAACAGCACTCCCACACCTAATGAACGCAGCCCGCAGCCTCATCCCGGGGCACTGGAAACAACGCACGGCCCCGACTATCAGGGAATGGAGGACGAGGGTGGAAGACATCAGACGCATTGAGGAGCTCATCCATTCCGCAACGGGACGCATACAACGTTGCCACGATGCGTGGTACCACTGGCTCCAATGGCTCGCCTCCACCGCACCAATAACGGGGGCCACACAACACCTGGCAGTGGAGGCAGACGGGACGGTCCTGACGGAACCGACTGGCGATAATACGGAAGCTGGACTAACGACCCAACCAAACCAAGACGACCACGCGCCCCGAGCCCCGGAGGCGGTTGGCGTGGGGACCCAGGACCTGACACCCCCCCCTACCCTCCCGCACCCTACCCCCACCCGCAATATCCTCACCCCATTAACCTACATCCCCCCACCCCCTCCCACAACACACATTAAAACACATGACCCACTGCCGACAGGCTGACCTGAGAACACAACCTACACTCACAGAGATGCCCCCTCACTTACGAGACAGACTACACACCACAGCACTCACAAAAGACCCACCACGACCAGCACACGCCGGATAAGGGATGAACCAACCCAACAAGATTGCCCAAACGCTCAATACCCAAGAACACTATACCGCAATACCAGATACCACTCAACCCTCACAACCCGGAACAGTACCCACTCGACCAATACACCCCCGACGCTAACCGGAGCCTTAAACAGACACAGAAGGACACCAGACACAGAAGTGACACCCCAACAAGACAACACCCCGATGCATGACACACACACAACCACCGCCTACACACATTAAAGAACAGCGACTAGCACAGAGGGGACACCCGCAGCAAACACACACACACAGGACAAAACTACCTGACGGACCCTCGACCTCCAAACGCCCCACTCCTCGACAACTGCTCCCCGCCCTCCACCCCAACGGATCTTAAACAGGCCTACCTGACAGAGATCCCAGAACCGCGTCTCCCTGCTGCCCACACTCCCCCTCCACCCACCTCCGCATGCCGTACTCGGCTTGCCAAATCAGAAAACCTGCCCGACACACCACCAACAACCCAGGAACCACTGAAAACACGACGAGTGGTTGCCATCTAATACCTACCCCATCCAGCAGGCTAGCTGTACTAAGAGAATGCACCACATAGCTCAAAATTCCTACTGTATAATCTACAATGCGACCTATGTCCTTACATAGACCACAACAAAGCTGTACACTTTACTGACCTGTCTAACAAGGCTAGGTGACGTGCCATGAATGCTATTGTATTGCCGTTAGACGCTTATCATATATTAACAACTATATCTGCCTTTACAACTCAACCCCCGAACTGGCCTTCACCTGCTGACGGGTGACATCCCAACATGAATGCTTAAAATTGTCAACCAAATATCTGAACTATCTGACCGCTAGCAGCAGCAGAAGCAAACGGCCAAATAGGTGAAAAACCTCTGTGTCACTGTCCTATCACAATGAGACCTGCGAGTCTCCTGTACACCCTCACTGTAATAATGTTCTACTGTAACTGTAATTACAACCCTATGTGTCAATAAAGCCTTGAAATGAAAAAAAAAAAAAAGAAAATTATCCAAGTATAAAATCACAATTAAAACTTTCCAGAAGAAACAACCTCAATATTAAAATATGGTGAATATTTTAATATTGTTAATAAAGGCATTTTGGCAACTTTCATACCGTGAGTGTGCCATTTAACTTTTTTTTTGGTCATTCTTTCTTTTATTGAGGCAATAGGGTACAGAAAAGAAAGGGAGGATGTAATAGTAGATAGACACATATTACATTTGCAGCAGAACGGTATGCATTCTGGAAGCTAATAGCCTCTTTGAAAAAAATATTTAAAACTAGCTTTACAGTTGCACCCTATCACATAGTATATTAGGGTTAAATATTATTTAAGGCGAGTTGGTCGCGTGGTAGTCCCAGTGCTTGCAACAAGGCTGCTGCTTCCTCAATGGAGGAGAGGCTCCAGGCAGTTCTATCTTGGTCCACCACAAGAGATCTCGGCATTGCCCAGCGATAAGTGATACCTGCTGCTCTCAGCTGAGTTGTGATAGAGTGGAGCGATCTTCTCCATTGCAGAGTAGACCTTGAGAGATCTTGGTAGAATGTCAGCTCCGTGTACTCAAACAGATAAGGCGTCTTGTTCCGCAGGGCCGTTTGTAGAGCTTTTTTGTCCTGCGCGAGGGAACAACGGACTAAGATATCGCTCACACCTGATGCAGGGGCTCTAGGCGAAATACACCATCAAACATAAATTTATTGGCCTCTGTCGGTGGTAAATGTGATGCTAGCATGCGCCTTAGGTAATGTGGAAGTTCTTCCGCGGTTATGGTTGCATGTACACCGCGTATTTTCAGGTTGTTTCGTCGGGAGTGGTCGTCCAGGGTGGCGAGGTGCACTGATTGTGCTTGTTGTGCCCTTTGCACAGATTTAAGGGAGTCTCTCATGTTTAACATTTCTTGTTTCACATCTTGGATGTCTTCCTCAGTAGCCCTGACCCTGTCAGTGACAAACTGCATGTCTTCTTGGACCACCGCTATGTCCACTGTCAGAGTCGGTCTGGTCTCTAATGTCCTGCTTGGTGGCCAGTCTTGACCAGTCTTACATATTTGGGGCTTGCTGCTCAGAGTTCTTGAGTGAGGTCTACGCTGCGACTGGCTCAGGGTTCTGTGTGACAGCCGCAGTCTCTCGGGTCTCCTGTGCCGCCATTTTGTGTTGGGCCTGGCACTGTAATAGGGCCCCTATGTCTTGTGCGTCTTGCAGGGTACCTGGTGGGGATTTCTGTTACTGTCGTCCTATTGTGGAGTGCCGGTCTGGCAAAGAGCAGTGTGTGGGCTCCGGTGTGTTCCAAGGTGTGAGAGGCCCCAGCAGCTCCGACAGCCCAAGTGAGGGGAGATGGTAGGCCGCAGAGCCCTTCCTCCATCTTTTCGGCCCGGATTTGTGGAAGAAAGGCATGAACCGGTGCCTGGAATTGTATTGGCCATCAGATGGGTGAGTTAGCTCGAGATATCAAGCGGATTAAGCTGAGCCCTTGCAGAGGTGAGGGAAATGCAGGGCCGGTGCAAGGATTTTTGCCGCCCTAGGCAAAAGAAAGATTTGCCGCCACCACCCCTCCCCCCGGGACATCACAGTGCCTCACCCATATGATCTGCCATATGAACTAATGCCAGTGCTGAACACAGTGTGTGTTTACATTAAAAAGCCTGCAGGGACAAACTATAGACACCAGAACAACTTTATTAAGCTGCAGTGGTTCTGGGGACTATAGTGTCCATTTAATGTGAGGTAAATTAGAGATTAGTGTCACTAATGTTGCGGAGATGCAATATTACCCAGGTTATCTCCGCTTATAATCCAAGTGAGACTCAGGAACAAGTAAATAGTAAATCCAAAGGCAGGGTTTCCAGCAGGTAAAATACAGCAATATCCCAACAGCAATCCCAATAACTGGACGACACACAGTTTCAGGAGCATAACTGACAAGCCTTTAATCACAGTCTCCTTATAAAGCATGCTCCCATGCAAGGGAGGGATTTACAGTAATTATTACAGTAGCCAATCCTGTCCTGGTAACCTCCCACACATCCCCTCCCCTCAGCCAGCATCATAATCCCCTTATCCAGCACACCAATTCCCCCCGTTTCTGGATGTACCCCTAAACGTAGGGGTACCCCTTTAAATCATACATCCCCGGGTAGCCCTGATCTGGGTGAACAACATATCCAAAAATCACCCAGATCGGACCAGGGGTTCGGGAAAAGTATGGAGGGAATAAAATGACCGACCGCACGAACAGAGATAGCCGAATTCGGTTCCATGTGAATGGGCCTTGCGGTCGGTCCTGGCATAAGGGAATAAAATACACAAAAGCCTCTAGCTATAGAGGCTAGGGAGGGTTCGCCTGAATCCCCTCGTTCGGTATTCTCTATTTACCGAACGAGGGGCCGTTCGGTAGTTTGGAACCGAACGGACCAGGGCTGTGGAGGTCTCAGCGGTGTTCGCCTACTCGAGTGTCCGATTTTAGTTCCAGACACTCGACGGCAAAACACCGCTGTTCGGGAGTTTTAAAATGGCTGCCGCCACGTGTTCGTTTGTCGAATGGCGGCCACCCCCGAGAACAAAGGACGGCTACTTACTGTTCAATTACCCGTTCGCAACAATGTTGCAACGGGTAATTGAGGACACACTTCACACAGGGGAGGTCTGGTTGTTCGGTAGTTTCATTCGAATAAACTAAGGGAATGAAACTACCGAACAATCAGAGGAATACAATTCTTTTTAAATACACAGAAAATACAGCAGATACACGGATGCAGCTTTATACAGTATTTTTGTAGGGTCGCCTGGTGCCATCCGCTACACTGCTCCCCCTTGCCCACAAGCCGGCATACACAGTCTGATCCAACACGGATCGGCTTGGGGATGTCCGGGGAGGCTCACGGATCATTTCTCTAGGTCAGTTTGTCGAGACAACCCATCAGCATTTCCATTCTGTTTACCCGGGCGGTACTGGATATTAAAGTCAAAGGGCTGCAGCGCCAGACTCCAGCGCAGCAGCCGGGCATTGTCCCCAGCCACCCGGTTTAGCCATACTAGCGGGTTGTGATCCGTGAGCAGGGAAAAAGCTTGTCCGTACAAATATGGCTGTAATTTCTTCAGGGCCCACACCACAGCCAGGCATTCTTTCTCGATGGCGGCGTAGCTTACTTCTCGAGGTAACAGTTTCCGGCTGATGTAAGCCACGGGATGTTCTCCGCCATCGGCCCCGACTTGGCTTAATACTGCTCCCAATCCAAACATAGAAGCGTCTGTGTGGACAAGAAAACGTTTAGTTGGATTGGGAGCTGCCAAGACAGGGGCATTTGTCAATGCATCTTTTAACAACTGAAATGCCTGTTCACACTCCGGGGTCCAGGTTACTTGGCGGGGTAGGTTTTTACGGGTCAAGTCGGTGAGAGGTTTGGCCAGGGCACTGTAATTCGGGACAAATTTCCGGTAGTATCCGGCCGTTCCTAAGAACGCTAACACCTGGGTCTTAGTCCTAGGGGTGGGCCATTGAGCTACAGCCTCTACTTTGGCTGGTTCCGGCTTTTGCTTGCCGCATCCTACCCGATGACCTAGGTACTGTACTTCAGCCATTCCTATGCTGCATTTGGCTGGTTTCAGCGTTAAACCAGCGGCCCTAATCCTATCTAGGACCGCTCCTATATGGGTCAGGTGTTCCTGCCAGGTATTGCTGAAAATGGCAATATCGTCGAGGTATGCGCAGGTATAATCCTGGAACCCATCTAGGAGGCGGTCCACCATCCGCTGAAAAGTAGCCGGGGCGTTTTTCATCCCAAACGGCATGACCTTAAATTGGTACAAGCCGAATGGGGTGACAAAGGCCGACTTAGGGATGGCGTCTTGTGCCAAGGGGTATTTGCCAATACCCTTTACACAAGTCAATTGTGGTGAGATAGTGCCCCCTTGCCATCCGATCCAGGAGTTCGTCTATCCTGGGCATAGGATAGGCGTCCGATACCGTCTTCTCATTTAATCTCCGGTAGTCTACACAAAACCGGGTCGTGCCGTCCCGCTTTGGTACTAGTACTACCGGAGATGCCCAGGGGCTGTCAGAGGGCTCAATCACCCCCAGCTGGAGCATCTCATCTATCTCCTTGCGCATGTTCGCCCGTACCGCTTCTGGGATGCGGTACGGGGTCTGACGCATGGGAAGTTGCCCTGGGGTGTCTACTCTGTGAGTGGCCAGAGGAGTGTAACCAGGTACATTAGAGAAGATATCCTGCTTCTCCCTCAACAGCTGTTGTACCTCGCTCCGCTCCTGTGGGCTCAACCGATCCCCCAGGGTGACCTCCCCTAAGTCCCCGGATAACTGACCCTCTCCCAGCAGATCCGGGAGAGGTAAACTGTCAAACTCCTCGGAGTTAGGCGCACATATAGCGGTCACTTCCTCCGAGCGCTCCTGGTAGGGCTTCATCATGTTCACATGGAGCATGCGTCGCCCCCCAGTACCAACGCACGAGCCGATTATATAAGTGGTGTCACACCGTTGTTCCACCACCTTATAAGGGCCCTGCCAGGCGGCCTGCAGCTTATCGTGTCGGACAGGTTTTAAGATTAACACCTTCTGCCCGACCTGAAAGCTACGGTCCCTGGCGCCCCGATCATACCATGTGCGTTGGCGTGTCTGAGCCGCCTGCAAATTCTCGCGTACCGTCTGAGTTAAGGCCTCAAGGCGGTCTCGGAATGCCAACACATAGGGTATGATGGGGGTACCGTCAGTGCTCCGTTCTCCCTCCCAATGCTCTCTGATCAAATCTAAAGGCCCTCGTACCCTGCGGCCAAACAATAGTTCAAATGGGGAGAACCCAGTGGATTCCTGCGGCACCTCCCGGTAAGCAAAGAGGAGGTGTGGCAGGAACTTCTCCCAGTCCTTGTGGGTCTCTGCGAAGGTTCGGAGCATTTGTTTCAATGTACCGTTGAAACGTTCGCAGAGCCCATTCGTCTGGGGGTGGTAAGGGGAACTAATGACCGGCTTAATGTCACAAAACTTCCAGAGGCGCTGCGTGACTTCGGCGGTGAACTGGGTGCCCTGATCGGAGACAATCTCCCTGGGGAGTCCCACCCGGGAGAATATCTTCATCAGGGCTTCAGCTACTGTCTCAGCCTGTATATTCGTCAGGGCCACCGCCTCTGGATATCTAGTGGCATAATCTACTACGGTCAGGATAAATCTTTTACCTGACGGGCTTGCTTTGTTGAGGGGTCCTATTAGGTCAACTGCTACCCTGCTAAAGGGTTCCTCGATTATGGGGAGGGGATGTAACTTGGCCTTGCGCCGGTCCCCCCTTTTCCCCACCCTTTGACAGGTATCGCACGTGTTGCAATACCTGCGCACCTCCTGGCTAATTCCCGGCCAAAAGAAACTTTGGGTTAACCTGTATCGGGTCCTGCTGACCCCTAAATGTCCAGATAGCGGAATGTCATGGGCTATCCGTAGTAACTCCGCCCGGTACCGCTGAGGTACCACTAACTGCCTCATCACAATCGGGTCTGACCCGGATACCTGCTTATCCGTCTCCCGATATAACAGCTGGTTGTCCCAAATAAACCTTTCGCCCTCCCCCCCAGGCGTGTCTGCTGTCACCTTGTCCCTATACACCTGCAAGGTGGGGTCAGTCACTACCTCAGCTGCAAATTCGTTAGGAGGGGCCCAGGGAACACAGTCAAGGGAAGGGGAAGGATCTCTTACCTGGACCTCCGGGAGTGTGTTGTAGTCCTGGGTGCGGGCCTGTTGTCGAGTGACCACAGGGTGAGCTTCTCCTGTGGTGGGTGTCTGGGGCTCAAAAGCAGATGTGAGCCTCCCCAGATCGTTCCCCAATAAAACCTCCGCCGGTAACTGCGGCATCAACCCCACCTCCACATGCCCTGCCCCCGCTCCCCAATGCAAATGTACCCTTGCTGTGGGTAGCCGGTATACTGCTCCCCCGGCTACCCTGACGGCCACAGTCTTACTAAGTTTAGCTTGGTCTGAGACCAGGTGACTTTTACCAGGGTGATGGTGGCTCCTGAGTCACGTAGCCCCTGAACCGCTTTACCCTCCAGATACACGGTCTGCCTGTGATGCTGGCGGTTGTCTGCGTTAGCCTGGACGGGATCTGCCTCGTGCAGTACCTCCCACTGCTCTACGGTTGTGATGGGAACTGCTGAACCATACGGTGTGGCCACGATGTCCTGGTAGTGATGGGCTGCGGCGGCTCTCGGTGGTGGTGGTGGACCGGGTCGGATCCAGGTGGAACGGTCCCGCAGCTGGGGGCATTCCCTTTTATAATGTCCCCACTTCTGGCAGTGGTGGCAAGGGCCCGACGTGGGCTGGCGGAAACGTGGCTGTGCAGCGGGTGGTGGTGGTGGTGGCAGTGACCTTGGTAGAGCTGGCGTGTAGTTATTTCCCCCAAAGGTTTTAAAAGGTACTTTTGGAGCTGCAGGTTTTTGCTGCCTGCGTGCATCCAGGTACTCGTCTGCCTTCCTGGCTGCTTCGGTAAGGGAGGTAGGATTTCTGTCTCTTACCCACTCCTGTACCTCGCTGGTTACTCCTTCATAAAATTGCTCCAGCAGTACCATTTGCAATACATCCTCCATAGACCGTGCCTTGCTCGCTTGCACCCACCCCAAGACTGCTCGTTGTAGTCTGCATGCCCACTCAGCATGTGAGTCTTTCTCCACCTTCTTTAAATCCCTGAATCTCCGCCGGTATGCTTCTGGTGTTATAGCATACCTGGCCAATATAATTTCTTTCACTTTGTGGTAATTCCGTATTTCATCATTCGGTACAGTCCGGTATGCCTCAGCTGCCCTCCCAGTTAACCTCCCTGCCAAAATAGGTACCCAGTCCTCTGCGCTGATTCTATGCAGTGCACACAGTCTCTCGAAATCTTGCAGGAAAGCGTCTATATCTTCCTCTGCCTCCACATATGTTTTAAAAGCCTGGTACGGTATTTTCGGCTTACCTTCATGTGGCATATTTACTGCAGAGCTGCGTTCTGGGGCCGCTGTTTGACTCCTCAGTATAAATTCCTGGACCTCCGTTATCGTTTTGGAAATAATCTCTGTTGGAGGGTGTTCCCCATAGAAAGACAGCCGGAATTGTACCTGCCTCTGGAACTCCCTTTGTTCCGGTGTTTCTCCCGAATTCCCCTGTTCGGGAACCGAATCGCCTTCCATTCGGTACTCCGCCATCAGTTCAGTGATAAGTGCCGCTTTTGTCTTATTGCTGGCTTGGATGCCCCTTGCCTCCAGAAGGTCTTTTAGCGTGGAGCGTTTTAGTGTGGCAAAATCAATCTCCATCCGTACTCCATTTAGGCTTGTTCCTCTGTGAGTCTGGATCCCAGCGCTGCCAACCAATGTTGCGGAGATGCAATATTACCCAGGTTATCTCCGCTTATAATCCAAGTGAGACTCAGGAACAAGTAAATAGTAAATCCAAAGGCAGGGTTTCCAGCAGGTAAAATACAGCAATATCCCAACAGCAATCCCAATAACTGGACGATACACAGTTTCAGGAGCATAACTGACAAGCCTTTAATCACAGTCTCCTTATAAAGCATGCTCCCATGCAAGGGAGGGATTTACAGTAATTATTACAGTAGCCAATCCTGTCCTGGTAACCTCCCACCCATCTCCTCCCCTCAGCTAGCATCATAATCCCCTTATCCAGCACACCAATTCCCCCCGTTTCTGGATGTACCCCTAAACGTAGGGGTACCCCTTTAAATCATACATCCCCGGGTAGTCCTGATCTGGGTGAACAACATATCCAAAAATCACCCAGATCGGACCAGGGGTTCGGGAAAAGTATGGAGGGAATAAAATGACCGACCGCACGAACAGAGCTAGCCGAATTCGGTTCCATGTGAATGGGCCTTGCGGTCGGTCCTGGCATAAGGGAATAAAATACATGAAAGCCTCTAGCTATAGAGGCTAGGGGGGGTTCGCCTGAATCCCCTCGTTCGGTATTCTCTATTTACCGAACGAGGGGCCGTTCGGTAGTTTGGAACCGAACGGACCAGGGTTGTGGAGGTCTCAGCGGTGTTCGCCTACTCGAGTGTCCGATTTTAGTTCCAGACACTCGACGGCAAAACACCGCTGTTCGGGAGTTTTAAAATGGCCGCCGCCACGCGTTCGTTTGTCGAATGGCGGCCACCCCCGAGAACAAAGGACGGCTACTTACTGTTCAATTACCCGTTCGCAACAATGTTGCAACGGGTAATTGAGGACACACTTCACACAGGGAGGTCTGGTTGTTCGGTAGTTTCATTCGAATAAACTAAGGGAATGAAACTACCGAACAATCAGAGGAATACAATTCTTTTTAAATACACAGAAAATACAGCAGATACACGGATGCAGCTTTATACAGTATTTTTGTAGGGTCGCCTGGTGCCATCCGCTACAACTAATAATATACTAGATTGCCTACTTACAATCAGATGAGGATGGTGATGGGCTCTGGCTGCAGTCTGGCTCCACTGGTCTGGTGTAGAACAGGATCTCTGGAGGCTGTTTGTAACTGTGGTCACAAAATTCAATGTTCTGGGAGAACGGGAAGCAGCTCCATTTTTGAGGGCCTCTTACATAGCTCAAGGTCTGGGCCCCAGTGCCTGACGGTGAGTATGCCCATAAAGCCCACCCATAAGTCCACCCATGAGTTCGCTCACAGGGAGTGGAGTGTGTAGGGGATGTGTTATGTGTTACTGTAGAGGATCTAATGTGTGTGCTTATGGAATGTAGTGTATAGGGATACTAGTTTGTGTAGGTGATGCAGTGTGTTTGTGTGTAGTGGAAGCAGTGTGTTTTTGTGTAAGGGATAGAAAGCAGTGAGTGTTTGTGTATAAGGGATGTATTGTGTGTTTCTTGTTGTGTGTAAGGGATGCAAAGTGTGTTTCTGTGTATGTAAGGGATGCAAAGTGTGTTTCTGTGTATGTAAGGGATGCAGTGTGT